>CATIWC010001179.1:0-364649 GCA_948472305.1 Vicia faba | reverse complement strand
TTAAAAAAATTTAAAGAAAAAAATAAATGATCGTGTAGAACTTGCTCCAACATTGAGACAATTTTTTGGATCGTGTCCATACTAACGACATTCCACAAAATCTCACCATTTTATTAGTCATATCCATTTATGTTCTAATATGCATGTTGTTGGGGCGACCATTTTTATTTCGTCATATTTTTTGTGCTAAATTATGTCCCTTTTATTTGTAGGCCAATAATTCTTCATTGCTACCACTTGGAAGCTATTATTGTACACATTGAATACATTTATGACTTTGTATACGACGAACAAATGCCTAAAAGCATCCTAGAGAGCATATGAACATGCCACAATGACATGGGAGCAGGGCATATAAAGGATTTAAACTTGCCACAGTCTCACCAACCTGAATTTAGTACGACCCAATAGTATCCATTCGGCCTCTCATCGTTCACAAAAATGTCTCCCTTCATCGTCTAGACCGCACACCAATAACCTCATCAACACATCCCAACTACCATGGTATGGGTCACAAACTCTGTTACGGAGGCGTGTCAATCCATGCACAAGACTTCTTAGACATGCAAAAACTTATTAGGGATCCTAGTGATGTTCCAGAGACCTCAAATCTACAAACACCTGGGATGAATCAACAATGAGTGCAACGAGTTAGGGTAGCTAAGGGGTGTGAAACTGGAAGCCGGTATGACGAACTTGGTCGTCCTCGCTAGTGTTAATTTTGTTTTCATATGTAAACGTAATTTTAATTCAGTATTATTTTGTTTCTTTATAAATATATTGTTTTACTAAAAAACACAATACACACTAGTGCTAGATGAATTGACCTTACCATTAAAAGGGTGTACATTGATGCCAATTTGGATGAAAATACCATATGCAGACGTCAATCCAATTGGTGCCACCATTTTACAATTTAGTGAAGTCTCCAATTCACCTGGCGCCACCACTATGTTTGTATATATTTGTCTGAAAGTGGAGTAGATTGAGAATATTTTTAAAATGTGGATTATTTTGGAAATATTTTTGAAAAACTGAGTTATTTGGGTAAAAATTTCAGGGCAATGAGAATTAATGTAATATGACATATGCATTGAATTTATGACATGTACTGACCCATGGAGCCAACGATTAATTTATTAAAAAAAATTCAACAAAGCATAATAGACTTTACGTAATCAATCTAATTCGTTAAATTATTTTTATTATATCAATAATTTTTAATAGTCTTGTACCATGATGATAAACTTTTCCCTTTCTCTCCTTAAACATCACCTTTCTTTTTATAAGTGATTTGCAAAGAACACCATAATAAATTATAAATTATTGAGTATGTTACATATCATTATGATAAGTTTATAATAAACCACGTTTAATAAAAAGTAAGGGTGGAAAATGTTGCCAGTTTGTCAAACATGTGCATTTTTTCTACACTTTTGTGCGGCACAAACCAAGGTTCTAGACGTGTATCTTCTAAGTGTCTGCTTGCTGCTGCTGCGTTCTTTATGCGGGCTTTTGGGGGCACTAATATTAACATAAATTTTTGTATTTTTAGACTTAAAATTTGAAGTGATTATAGGTCTACTCTGCTCTGCCATTATTTTTACGCGGATTAAATCAAGATTTTAGGTTCGCACCCTTAACTATGCCGACGTCTCCCACCCTATTTTTTTAACGAGATTTTGCAGAGCGGATCTAAACGGGATGGACACTGTTTTCCACCCCTGTGATATGGTGGCCAGAACCGGGATCGTGTTTCCCTATTTTTTAAGGAATTGCTGGTTTGCGTTTGTATTCGTAAAATTTCGCGGTAAGCAAGAGTCGCCACCGTCTTTTATTTTATCCAACAAGGAAAGGAAAAAAGCACAGAAAAATTCCTTTTTTGAGATATTTCTGAGTACGGGGGGTAGATTATAGAAAGGGAAGGTATTAGCACCCTTTATATCCGTAGTTATCTACGGGCTCTTAGGTACTTGGTCATCATTTTCAAAATTGTTTTCTTTGTGCTTGTGGGCTTTGAAAAGTTTTTGTTTTAACTTCGATTTAACTCTTGCTTCTGTCTTCAAGAGTGTAATGAAGTGTTTTTTAAAACTTGTTTGTAAAGGAGTGTAAGTGTGAAAAAGTTTATTTTAATTGAGAAAGTACTTAAGAACTAATCTACCTACTCGAAAAAAGAATCGTTCTATGTTCATTTCCTTTAGACAGCGCTATCCCACTATTAGTGAGTAGGTAGCACCGTCGTTGGAGTTTTGAGGGTCAATTCGAAAAGGGACGTACGGTCACTAAAGTAATGTTAGGACGCCTTAGTAGTAACCCTAATGTCTTAGATCGTTTATCCGAGGCAACAATATTCGAGGCAACAATATCCGAGGCAACCTTTCTGAGGCAACTTTGATCTTTGGACAAAAGGACGACCACTAAAACATCCTATACTCAATGACCATTTACCGAAGGCAACCAAGTGTGAGTGTACCCTAGGAGTGCGCATGTGCGAATGATTCAATTTTAGTTTATATATCTTTGCACATTTAGGGTGATCTAACTATTTTAAACTTAGTCATACATTCTTGTCATGCAAACCCTAATTATTCATACATCTAACAGTTAATAGTTTGCGGAATTTTAAAGTGCGGAAATTAAACTACGCTATTACAAGGCTTCGGGTATTTACATAGCCAAAAACAAACCCTTTGAAAAATAAAGCAGTAAATGAAAAGTAAAAGTCCTAATTAAAACTATTACAAACTGTGAGCAGATACAATAATTAGGATAAAAAAAAGCATAAAGCGCGTGATGACAAATTAGATCGAATGCGAAATTAGGGTTTTGACCCTCCTATCCTAATTAAAAGAAAAATTGTTTTTTTTTGTTTTTTAAATAAAAGAAATAAGTTTTCTAAATTAATATAAAAAATTAATTAGTTAATTAAATTAATTAATAAAAATAAATACATGACCTATTTTTGGTGTTTTTGATTATTTTAGGAAAAAGATAAATATAATTAAGTTAGTAATAAAACCTATTTATTCTAATTATTTTTAATTATGTACAAAAAGAATTAAAATTGTCTAAATTAACAAACCTAATTAAATTAATTAAATTTTTTAATAAAAATAAATATTTAAAATTTAATTGGTGAAAAATAATATTTTTGGTGATTTTTTGATAAAAAAGAAAATAAATTTTTGGTTAGTAAATAAATAAATAAATTAAAAGAAATAAAATAAAAAAGAAAATAGAATAGAGAGAATGGGCCTGAATATTTGGAGGGGTGCAAAAATCAGAATTTTGGGCCCAAAAGAGAAGGTCCACGTTGACTTTGAGGATCCCATGTTGCATGTTGACTGTGGCTCATGGTGCACCTTCAGATGATGGCCATCAGATTTGGCCATCTGACACTTGGCTGGCTAGATCTGGAGGGAGTATAATAGGCCTTGGATTCATGCATGCATGTGATTTCCTGAAACAAATCAAGAAAAAATACAATTGTTGGAGGCAGGGGTCGAACCCCTGACCTCAAGCACTCCCACGCCTTAAACGCTGCATGGCTACCACTGCACCATATGTTTCTATTTGTACATAATATACATAATAATAATATATGAAACAAGCGAAGCAATGATCAGATGAGGCCACGTCTTCGTCTCCTTCCTCTCTCCGTGGCTAAAAGTCTTGATAACCTATACCCACGGACAACGTCCGTTGCTACAGCCCTGCCAATTCTCAAAATCAACTGTGAGCAACATAAATGAAAACTAGGGCCACCAATCGATTCGTCTGGATCTCCTGAGTGTAATGGTGGCCCTTTCGTGGTCTAATTTAACCTGCACAGAAAACTCCTAAATCGGAGCTTCAAACCCTAGCCATGGTGAAATTCGCTACAGGCTATATAAATGAAATTAAATGATGCAGAAAGCTTGCATATGTTCCATAGATCAAGAATATATGGTTAATTCATCCTAACAATGCCTAAATCATGCTATTCGAATTCAAGATTTCATGAGTTTCGTGATGGACTTACAGTGCAATACAGGGCCGAAATGGCTTGATTCTTGATTGCTTTGGCTTGCTGAGAGTCCCAGGAGTCGATTGAGATAGCTAGAAGGCCTTGAGGATGCCTGGAAATAAGATTTCGATTCACCATTTTTCTTGATTTTTTTCAAATGTTGTTTTGCTTGCTGCGCCTGTCTCTAACCTAGTTTATGGTCTGTCTTTGTTCTATTTGTACCAAGGAGTGAATTAGGTTTGAAAATTGCTCTCAATCTTCCTCCATCAATGATTTGGATCTTTGATTTGATTCACTTTGAAAACTTTCCAAAATTGATCTAAATCCAATCTTTTTGTGCACACATGCCTTAATACGAGTTTGATTTGATGCTAGCTGTGTAATAAGACCTGAAACAAGCACAAAATCTTTGGTTTTCAATATTTTGGATTTTATATGATTTGTTTTGATTTAAATTGAATTAATTCAAATAAAAATCAAAATAAATAATAAAAATAAGATATGGACAAGTGGAAAAGGCTAGAGCTCGTGGGCTATGTTTCCAATTCAAAACAAGTGAAAAAGATTGGGGCCATTTGGCAAAATTTGAAGTTTTAGGGATAGTTGACTTTTGGCAGTTTTGTAAAAAAGGTCAACTTCACCAATGCACAACTTCCTCAATTTGAACTATTTGGAGGTGTTCTTGGACTTTTTAGAAATATTGAGATGTCCTCTAATCAACCCTTTTGGTCTCATCTCAATTTGATATTCCATGCTCATGTATGAAGCTTTGACAAAAAAGGTGTTTTTGTTGACTTTTCAAAATGACCTATAATGTCCAAATTCATAACTTCTTGTGAGTGCATATTTTGAAATTGGGATATGAAGATGGATTGTATGTAATTTATTCTTCTTAAAAATGAGCTTTGGATGGGTCATTTCTCATAAAGTATGAGAAAGTTATGCTTGGTCAAAGTTTAGTTGACTTTTCCTGCAAAACCCTAATTTAGCAACTTTTGAGTCTTGATGAATTATGAGCAATCCTTGATGAATAATGATCAACCCTTGATAAAATGATGAAATATACTTCAAAATGAGGATGTTGACCAAAAATATTGAAGTTTTACTGTATGTGGGCCACAGTTGACTTTTGCCCTAACACAGTCGATTTTGGACCTTTGAGCAATTGACTGAGCAAACTTCCTCTACAGGGCTTGAAACTTGGTATGGATGATCTTGAGAACATATTAGGACATTAGTGAGCATTTGGGATCACTTGGAATCAAGTATCTTGATGCAACATGAAACCCTAATTTGGGGTAGACTGTCTTAGGAAAGAGCTTGTGTGGCCAACCCTTGGACTACCTTGAGCAACTTGAGGATCTTTCTTGAAATGTTTTGAGAAATATGGGAGGGAAAATTTTGGGTACAACAACCCCTAATAAAAAGTATGCTTAATTAGTCACAAAGTTCTTTAACTTAATTTAATGTTTCAGTTTAGTCCCTTATCTAAGAAGTGTTACATATTAGTCTTTTAAAACTCTTTTGATAGTCAAGTTGGTCTTTTTCGTTAAATTTTGTGAAAAATGTCAACTTCTGCATACGCTACATCACAACAAGGAAATTGTTAAAAAAATGAGTCATCATATGTATTATAAATTCCTAGCATGGTTTCTTCTTCTTTCGTTTCTCATCCCCGTGTTTCTATCATACACGTTCATCATCTTATTCAAAATCATCTTTAAAAAAATCATCTTTTTCAAAGTTCATCTTCTTATTTTTGTCGGGATTTCTAGGAGTTCTATATCATCTTCTTCAACATTCATCTTCTTCAAAATTTCTCTCAAATGTCATAAAATCCAAGTAGTTCTTCAATGTAAAACAACCAAAGTTTTGGCACAGTTGGATATGTACTTCGTATAAACAAGAGGAGGGAGTGTTTTTGCCAAGAGGAATGTGTTCTTCGTGCTGTGAGTGATATGAATAGCGTAAAATTTAGGAAAACATTTTGGGGTTGTAGAAATTACATAAATCACAAGGAAAAGGGTTGTAATTTCTTCAAGTGGTTAGGTGATAAAATTGTCGTTTTAAGGGATTTGGAGATTGAAAGGCAAAAGAAGAAAAAAAATTCAAATTGAACAATGATGTTGTCTACACAAGAGGATGGTTGAAAATGTCAATTGTGGTTGGGATTTTGAGTTTAGGGTTGAGTTTTGTGATTTTAGCAATGTATTTTAAATTGGGTTAGTTTATTATTTGTGTTGGTTTAATGCGATGATATTATCATGTGATTGTTGTATTTGTCATGAGAAATCTATGTAATAGTTGTGTTAGTATAATAAATTTTATTGATCTAAACAACTTTTGTTCAGTTATACTCTGCCATTAACAAACAATTCTTGTTCAGTAAAACCCTGATAAAAAAACACTAGAATAATTTCGTATGATAAAAAAAAAACCCTCTTCTGTCGTTAAAATTGCCTCAAGTAGTCAAAGTCTTTTGTTCACCGTCCAAAAATTCCAAAACACCCTTCCGGGTCACACTTAGGGAATTAAAACAAAAATAAAAATTATTAGCGCACAAACCAACATGGTCTATGTAAGGTGACATGGGTGGCCGTGTTGGTCACCAGACAACACTTCACAAAATCCAACTCTTCAAGATAACTGACACGGTCCATATCACTTGACACAGGCGCCCATGTTGAGAATCTAGTTTTTGGCCCTTGATCTATTCCACTGCCTGACTCGGACCGTGTCAGGTGACACATGTGGCCGTGTCAGACTTGCTGAAACTTGCTAAAAACTTCTTTAAACTCCTAATTTCTTGACTTTTCTCGTCTCGAGTCCCTTGGATCTTTCACCTGAGCTTAAAACATTAGCAACAACCAAACGAAGCATAAACAGGAAATAAATTGAAATAAAACTTACAAAAATATAAAATGCAGAAAAACTTAAGAAACATGAAATCACTCAAAGAGAATCAAAATAAGACACAAAACGATGTCGTATACCTGGATTATCATCAAACAAGTAATAAAAACATGATGAAAATGGTGACGGATCATAATCCCAAACTTATCTCGTTGCCTATCCTCAAGAAATATTAAGGACAAATAGAACCAAACACCCCAAATTATCAACTTACCAAAATACCACTGAGATATTTTGCAACATGTTGTTACTTTCCTTCCAAATTTCTCCAATTTCCCGAATTGAGTGTTTCGTCGCAATTTAACATCAAGACACTACTTCACCTGTCAAATTATCTTACACTATCACCAAGTCTCTCGGGGTTAGTATTTTCACTCATAGTTCAAAATATGCAATATCAACTCATGAGTTTGAATAATTCTAAATTAATTTCACATACACATAACACACACTTTTTGAGGTCTTCGGGTTGTAATGGGGCTTAGGTACGGGGGGATAAAAAAAGGAAAATGGAAAGAAACGGGTTTTTGGCTGAGCATCAGTGGTGTCCTTCTCTTCTCTGTGCTTATTTTTACATGTTTTAACCAACGGGATTTTCGAACACCTCCATTTCAAGTTTTTGAGTTCCTCAGTTTCACTCAAGTATTTATTTCAAACATTTCTTTTCAATTTAAATGAGTTTCTTCTTTTTGATAAGTGCTTTTCAATCACCTTTTTTTTCAAGACAAGAGTGTCTTCAATTCTTCTCTTTTTTTTTTTTTACTTTGCACTTACCTATTTTCTCTTAGGTTTACTACCCCAAACTTGGAGCTTAGCACATATTGAAGAAAACAACACTGAGCTGAGCAAGGTAGGAAGTGTTTTGCCATGGGTTAACATAAGCGGTGATAAACACAAAAAAATCAGATACATGCCCAACGGGGTTAACAAGGGATAAACATTACAATGGGATGGCTAGAAAGGCTCAAGGGTAAAATAGAAATAACATGCCTCAGTGTGTGTGTCATAATGCAGTTATAATCAGCTAGGATGCACGCAAACTCAGAGTGATAGAGACATACCTGACTAGCTCTCATGATGAATCAATATGTGTTTGGCTTTTTATGTCCTCACCATGTCGGGTAAAGTTGATAGATTCCATAATACCTTCCATTTTGGTGTAACTTTTCACTCAGTTCAGGATGCACATGTTACCTTTATCGGTCAGCTCTTGATAGTTGCGTCTAATCACTCACTCAACGGTATCAAATTTCGAGGGTAGTTTGCAACAAGCACAATAAATGAAGTGATCTTATCACCCACTGTCACCATTTTTCATCACATGTCTGGACAACAATACCATGATCCTACACTAACTAACTCAACAACACAAAACAACAATGGAAAAATAAATAAAATACTCAACTGAAACAATAAGTAAATGCAATAACTAAATCCCCCCACACTTGAACTAAACATTGGCCTCAATGTTTTAGAAATAAATATTAGAGGGAGACTCACAGTGCTCACTGAGGAGGAGGAGGAGGGTGTGGGAAGTGCAACATCAGGTGTTTCATCATAGCATGTATCTCATCAATATCATTTCCTTGGCGGGTTTGCGCTTCCCCCTGTTTGGACTGTTCTGTATAGAGATCTCCTAGATTTGCTTGCACCCATGCCCACTGATCATGAGACATGAAAGAGAACCCGTGACCCTATTGGGTCGAGCCCTGGCGGGTAGGTACAAACTACTCATGAGTCTGAGAATCTTCCTTCATATCATTACGTGCAGTAAAATCATCAGCTTGGTCGTCACCCCAATCTTCTAGGACAACAACAACATATAACCAGTTAGCATAATCAGCAATACTAATTTTATCATGGCTAGGAAACTTCAGAAGACATCTCTTATGACTCATCAGAGCATAACAGTCTTGCCTAACCTCAATCATGCTTTGCTAGATAAGAGCATTTAAGTCAATTTTGCTCAAAGTAGCAACTGGCGCTTCTTCAGCCAATACTGCACCACACCCACAATAGTTGGCAATCTGAGTTATCATGCCACCAACCGAAATGTCACCGGAGGTGGCTCGCCCAACTTTCCCCAAGTGATCAGCCGCAAAAGTGGTGACATTCATTGGCGAATCATGGACGATGGAAAATAAAAAGAACAATTATCTCTTGGAGGCCACTCCGGTACTATCACCTCGCTCAAACAAGGTGTAAGATAACCCTTTCTGGGCGTATCTAAAGAATGGGTTTTGTATCCATGGTGCCTTCCCACCTTTAGAAATGTATCCGGGAAGACCAATAATGGCTGTCCAAAAATTACCTGTAGCAAAAGTACCAGGCACAACTCCAGGTCCTACCCGTGGGAGATGGAGGCATTATGCTAAATCCTCAATAGACATTTCATAATCATAATTATAAAGCAGAATTTAATATTAACATAATACTCTCTTATGATACCTGCACACCGTATTTCTAGTGTAAACTCAACAGTGCTCTGAAATTCTAAAGTAATACGCTCATGGGTCGGCGCCACTTAGTGCATGAACTCTAGCATTCCTAAACTATGAAACATCCTATAAATCTCATCATGCAACCCGAATTCTTCAATATTTTTAGTGCACATATACCTGGTAGGTGTCAGCTTTCGCTTAACATGCACAACTTACCTACGAGAATGTTTCGGCTCTTCAAAAATGATATCACGCGCATTGGGTGCACGAATGGTCCTTCTCCATTCCCTTGATGGCTCTGAAACTGCCTTTCCTCGATCAGTCCTTTTTGGAGGCATTTTGGGAACTTGAAAAATAAGAGAAAAATGAAATCTAGAAATTAGTGAAAAGCTACTGGTATGTGGCAGATGAGGTAATTTGGAGAAGCTTTTGGGAAGGTGTATGGGGGTTTTGAAGATTTTTTAACAGTGAAAATTGAAGCTTTTTGTGATGGAGTCTATGGAGAAAATAAAGTTTAGTGTAAAAGAGAGAGTGAGAATCTGAAATAATGGGTGGGAAGATGAGGAGAAGTGTTATAAAACTAGATGAGGTCCACAAAAAAACAAGAAAGACAAAAAAATTTAAAGTTCGTAAGCCTAACACGGGTCGTATCCGGTGACACGGTCGACCGTGCTGCACGTCTGAGTTCCCAAAATTTTGTTTTTCATGTAATTTCTTCAGTAAGAATGACATGGGTCGTGTCAGGTGACACGGCCTACCATGTTGCACGTCTGAGTTTTCAATTTTTTCACTTGCACACAATTCCTTCAGTGAGTTTGACACGAGTTGTGTCAGGTGACACGGCCAACCATGTTGCGCTTCTGATTTTTGTGAAATTGTTTTCACTTTTGCAAAATTTTCTCCCCTCTCTCGGTAAAATCCCTTTTAGCGCTATTGGTTTCTTTGCAAGACATTGTAATTACCTACACAAATACAACAAAAATATGACAAAACAAAGACAAAAGTTAGAATTAAAACGCGTGGGTTGCCTCCCACGAAGTGCTTCGTTTAACACCACATGGCTCGACGATCATCCATCTTACCCTGTAAGATAAACATTATCAATCAACCCACCTGCTTAACAGTGTAATAAGGCTTCAATCTCTGTCTATTCACTTTAAATGTATCCCCATTATCTTGATTTTTTAATTCTATTGCACCATGGGGAAACACTCTATGAACCACAAACGGTCCGGACCATCTGGATTTTAACTTTCCAGGAAACAACTTTGAATTGAACAACAACACCAATTGTCCTCCCCAAAATTCCTTTCCTAGGATCTTCTGGTCATGCCATTTTTTGTTTGTTCTTTATATATCTTAGCATTCTCATATGCCCGATTCCTAAACTCTTCTAACTCATGAATTTGAAGAGTTCGGGATTCACTAGTTTTTAAAAGATCACAATTCAGGAACTTGGTAGCCCAAAAGGCTTTATGCTTAGGTTCGAGTAGTAAATGATATGTTTTAACATAAACCAGTTGATAGGGAGACATACCTATAGGGGTTTTGAATGCAGTTATGTACGCTCATAGTGCATCCTCCAACTTTATCGCCTAATGTTTCCGAGAAGCGCTAACAGTTTTTTCAAGTATCTGTTTTATCTGCTTGTTCGATACTTCAACTTACCCACTTGTATGAGGGTGAGATGGGGTCGCAATCTTGTGCTTCACATCATACTTCTTCAACAAATTATCCATCAGCTTGTTTAAGAAGTGAGTGCCCACATCACTGATTAGAGCCCTCAGTACCCCAAACCTAGAGAAAATGTTGTTTCTGAGGAAATTGACCACAACTTTAGAATCATTTGTGGGTAATGTGACAACTTCCACCCACTTTGACACATAGTCGACCGTGATCAAAATGTAATTCTTTCCAAAAGAGAGTGGAAATGGTCCCATGAAGTCTATTACCCACACATCAAACAGTTCTACCTCTAACATGGAATTCCGAGGCATCTGGTTCCTTTTTGAGGTGTTACCCGTCCTCTGACATCGGTCACATTCCTTCATAATGCTCTGAGTATATTTAAACAGAGTTTGCCAGTAAAACCCAGACTGGGGGACTTTTGCAACTGTTTTATCTCCACTTAAATATCCTCCATATTCTGAGTCATGACAAGCTCTTAATGCATCTCTTCAATCTTCCTCTGGGACACACCTTCGAACCAATTCGTATATTCCCTTTTTGTACAAGAATGGTCCATCCCACAAATAAAAACTGTAATCATGCAAAAATGTTTTCCTTTTGTTAGAGTCAAAATCATTAGTTATTATTCCACCTACCAAATAATTCACATAGTCATTGAACCACATAGCACCAATCACAACTAGGATTCGTTCGTCAACAAACTAATCCTTGACCAGGTTCTTCTCCTCTGTTTCTTTTATCGAAGACATCTGGGATAAGTGATCAGCAAGAATGTTCTCACATCCCTTTTTGTCCCGGATCTCTAGATCAAACTCTTACAGAAGTAAGATACACCTTAGCAGCCTTGGTTTTGATTCCTGTTTAGAAAAAAAATATTTCAAAGCAGCATGGTCAGTATAAACAATTACCTTCGACCCCAATAGGTATGACTTAAATTTGTCAAAAGCATACACCACTGCTAACAATTCCTTTTCAGTGGTTGCATAGTTCATATGAGCTGGATTCACTACATGACTTGCATAGTAGATCACATGCAAGAGCTTTTCTCTTCTCTATCCTAGAACTTCCCCTACTGCTATATCACTTGTATCACACATGATCTTAAATGATAGAGACCAATCAGGAGAAATTACTATAGGGGCAGACACAAGCTTGTTCTTCAAAGTTTCAAAGGCCTCACCGCACTTTTTATCAAAAAGAAACGGTGTATCCTTCACAAGTAGACTAGTCAGAAGCTTTGCAATCTTGGAGAAATATTTTATGAACCTACGGTAGAATCCCACATGTCCTAAGAAACTTCTTATTACTTTCTCATTCACTGGTGGGGGTAAATTTTCTATCACCTCAACTTTGGCTTTGTCAACTTTAATTCCTTTATGGGAAATTTTTGACCCAACACTATACCATCACGCACCATAAAATGACACTTCTCCTAATTGAGAATTAAATTGGCCCGCTGACATCTTTCTAGCACAAGAGACAAGTTATTCAAGCCATTCTCAAAAGAAGATATGAAAACTGAAAAATCTTCCATAAACACTTCCATGTGCTTTTCAAGCATGTCAGCGAATATGGATGTCATACATCTTTGGAAAGTAAAAAGTGCATTACACAACCCAAATGGAATTCTCCTGTAGGCAAAAATACCATAAGGGCATGTGAATGCAGTCTTCTCTTGATCTTCTAAAGTTATCGCAATCTGATTGTAACCTGAATACCCATCAAGAAAACAATAGTAATCATTACCAGCTAAACTTTCCAACATTTGGTCAATGAATGGTAAAGGAAAGTGGTATTTTCTTGTAGCAGTATTCAATCTTCGATAATCTATGCACACTGTCCAACCTGTAATAGTTATGGTTGGAATCAACTCATTCTTCTCATTTTTAATGACTATTGATCCTCCCTTTTTAGGTTCCACAAGAACAGGACTCACTGTTGCACTGTCAAACATAGGGTAAATAAGACCTGCATCCAACAACTTCACAACCTCTTTTCGGATAACTTCTTTCATAGCAGAGTTGAGTCTTCCTTGAGGCTGGATAATCGGTTTATGATTATCTTCCATCAATATCTTGTGCATGCAAACTGTGGGAATAATACCTTTCAAATCTTCAATGGCCCATCTGATATCACCATTGTATTTATTAAGCACTTTGATGAGTTGGTCTTCCTGAACTTCTTTTAAGCTATAGTTGATAATAGATGGACATTTCTCTTCAGTGTCAAGAAAGATATACTTGAGATTTTCAGGCAGGTGTTTCAACTTTGTTCCCTTTTTCACCTCTTGTTTTTCTTCATGAGACTGTGGTGGTCTTAAATCTTCCCACCGTTATGGTTTTGATCTATTCCACGGAGGTTGTGCTTCAGACATGGCTAGCACTTCAGACTCTTTCTCATCTATTCCCTCATTGCTTTCAGAAATTGAAAAGCTAAGAACTCTTTCCAAAGGTAATTCAGGAACTTTGCTTTGAACTGAGTGAATGAACATTGTGTCCAACACTTCAATGCTTTTACTTGTATCTTCCTCATCTTTGAATTTCATGGTGTCTCTCACAGTAATTTTCAACTTCTTATCATAGACCTTGAGGGTCATAGTACCTTCCTCAATATCTATCATGCATATTCCCGTCTCTAGAAAAGGTCTTTCCAAAACTAGCGGCATGTCCTCATCTTCTGGAATTTCAAGAACCACAAAATTAACATAGAACACAAACTTGTAAATCTTCACAAGAACATCAGTTGCAATACCATATGGTATTTTCATTGAATGATATGAAAACTGAAGTGTCATACGAGTGTCTTGCACCTCACCGAGTTCAAGATTTTTATAAATTGAAAGTTACACCAGGCTTACACTAGCCCCTAAATCAATAAGTGCCTTCTTGAATGATATATCACCAATGGTGCAAGGAATAGTAACCGCACCTCTGTCTTTCTACTTCACAGGAATTTTGAGACCCTTTGTGATACGGTGGGAGAACTGACTTGGGATTTTGCGTTTGTGTTCGCAAATGTTTTGGTTTAGCAAGAGTCGCCACCGACTTTTTATTTTATCCTAAGGAAAAGCCAAAAAGCACAGGAAAGACCTTTGAGATGTTTTCTTGGGTTCGGGGAGTAGATTATAGAAAGGGAAGGTATTAGCACCCTTTTTATCCATGGTTATCCATGGGCTCTTAGTTACTTGCTTAGATCACTTGCTTTGCATTTTCAATTATTTGAAATGGTGCTTTGTGTGTGATTTTGAAAGATATTTTGAAAAGAGGCCATCGTTGTGGCAACCTTTGTAATGATTCTTGTTTGAATGTATACAAAGGTGTTTTTGTCTTTTGAAAAGTTTTCAATGTTTGAAAGTAGGGTTTTAAAATTGTGTTGTGAAGTGTGTTTTGAAAGTAGCAAGGATGTTTTTGCAAGCTTTTGATCAAGTAATTAGGAGCTATCTACCCTATTTTACCCAAAGATCTTTCTTATGTTTGTAACCCTTTTAACAGTGTTGTTTCACCATTGTATTTGGTGAGCAACCTTGTGTTAGGATGTTAACAGGACAAGCGCGGGTCATCTTATAGACCATGATAGAAATAGTGTCAAGTATCTTTGGCAATTTTCTTGAGGGACTTGATCATTTTGTTTAGGCAACTTTAGATAGCGTCATCGAGGGACTATGATCTTTTGTTTTGTTTTTGTTTTGCCGAAGTACTTGACATGCAACCATGGCTCATTTTTGAAGGCAACAAGTGGATTGTAACCCTAGGGGTGCAAGTGTGCATTGTGTTTGTTTTTCATGCATGTTTATCTTGGATTAGGTCAAACTAATTGTTGATTTTAATTCTTCGCATACAAACCCTAATTACTATACAGTATATGGAAAGCGATAAATTGCGGGAATTTAAAGTCTAAGTTATTACAAATGAGTATCCGGGGATGGGGGTACAAATGTTTACAAATGGGGATGAGTCTTATCAGAATAATAATGTCCAAGTATTATGTTACAACCAGATTGAATCAATGCTTTCTCAATGTAAAATTGTAACAAGACATAAAAAAATAAAGAGAATCAAAAGTATTGTGAGATATATATGGTTATTTACAAATGAATAAAAATTGTAACTTAAAAAAGATTATTATCATTTTTTTGTATTTTTTTGTTAATTATATAAACAAGAGTTTTAAAGAAAAGAAAAATTACTTTAAGTTAAAATTTATTGTATATGTACTTTTGAGTGTAATAATTGTTTTAAGAAAAATTGTTAATAAAATTTAATATGTTCTCTTTATAAAAAAAGGATTTAGGTTATAGAGAGTAAAAGCAAAGTAATAAAAAAGGTATTGGTTTTTAAGACATTAAAAGAAAAGGAAAAATGGGCTTTAAGGGATGCATTTAGCCCAAAAAAACAAAATAAGACTAGAAAGGGGGGTGTAGGCGCCAGGGACGCTTGGGCTTCAGTTTTGGTTTGTTGGGGCAAAAGCCCAAATGAAATGCACAAGTTTTTTAGGGTTTGTGTTTCAGAATTTCAGAATTAGGGTTTGGTCCTTTGGCCTCAACGGCGTCGCTCCTCTCATCTTCTTCGCCTCTTATCTCATCGTTCTCAGCCATGGACAAACAAATATCCTCTCTCCTCGCCTTAGCCACCGGAGCATCGCTTCCATCCACCTTCCGCCATTCCTTCACAGTGGTCTAGGGCTCTTGCTTCGTGACGGTACGATTTGTTAACTTGTTTTAGATTTTTAGTGATATTACTCTTTCATTCTACTTGATCATTTTATACGAGTTTTAATCCATGTTTCTTTTGATATTTATATGTGGTATGAGTTTTGAGAGATGTACCTTGGTGTTTCGTTCTGTAATTTAAAGGAGGAGGAAGGTGAGTGGGCCGGCGGCGCTTCCAAGAGGCCAGAGGAGGGAGGAGCGTGATATCAACGCTTGTCTGGTACTTCGTATCTTTTGGTTTCTTTTGATGATGATGCTTTAGTTTCTGGAAAAAAAACTGCTTGCTTTTGATATGTTGGCTTGATGATTTGTTGATGATGATGATATATTCTGAAACCTTATACCATTTTGCTTCTGAATCTTCTCTTCTTTGAATGTTGGATATCTTGTATCAATGATGACTTTATGAGATTTTAGTCTTTGTTGTTTCTATGTTTTTGTTGATGATGATGAATTCTGAGACTTATTTGTTGTTGTTCTTCATGGATGTTTGATGATGGTGAAACTGAAAACCATTGCCCCTTTTCCTTCACTTCTGGACCTCTTCTTTTTCTTTGGGGTGTTAACTTTTGATGATGAGTATATATGCTCTGAAAAAGTTATTTGTTGTTGTTCTTCATGGATGTTTGATGATGGTGAAACTGAAAACCATTGCCCCTGAATGCTTGACAATAATTGATTTATTTGTTCTTTGTTTGTCTTTGTTGAGATTTTGTGAAGGCAGGCTGATGAGCATTTGGTGTTTGCTTGTCTTTGTTGAGTTTAGATTGAACTGCAGTTTTTTACAGGTTTGTTGTGTAGTTGGACAGGTTTTAGTGTTTTGGTGTTTTGGTAAGGCAGGCTATCTTGCTTCTGCACGTTTGGAAACAGGTTTGATTTTAGGCAGTTTTGCAAGTTTGATAACTTGCAGTTATGCAGGCCACAGGTTTGGAGGCTTGTGTTTGAACAGGTTTGAAGGCTTGTTTGAATGGTTTTAGCAGGTTTGAACTAGCTTTTTCTTTTTAGTTGCAGTTTTGTGGCTCTTGATTTTTGTTATGCAGGTTTTGTACTGAGTGTTTAGGAAGGCAGGTTTGTGTTTGCTTTGTTGAAAGCAGGTTGTCTTGCTTCTGGTTCTAAAGTTTTGGCTTGTGTGATTTTTTTTTGTGTAGGCAGGTTTGCTACTCGTTTTTTGAGGCAGGTTTGCTACTGGTTTTGCTTTGAGTTAAGTTTTTGTGGCTCTCCCTCCTCTCTTGAACTGTTTGCCCTATTCTATTTATTCTTATATCCTTTAAGCCTGCCAAAACTGCAAACCTTTTACTTCACTCTCTTTCTCTCTCCAGAAAAGCATCTTTTGCTTAATATATTTTTTAATCTGAAAAGCTTGTTTTTGGCCAGAATGTGATGATGAATAATGACAAGCCTTCTTGCTTGTATCTTGGTTTACCTCTGCATTGTAATTTCCATATTGTATGCTTTTTGACAGCTTGTGTACTTGTTTGATAGCTTTGTGTACTTGGTTTGGACAGCTTTGTGTACTTAGTTTGCTTTTGTGCAACATGGTTTTCTTTTGGTTGACTAATGCAATTTGTTGTTCAGTTTGACATTGTGCAGCCTTGTGCCTTCTTTGAGTGCAGCCTTGTGCCTTGTATCTTTGCATTTAATTGATTGTATACTTTGCAAATTATTTTACTTTCCTCTTTGTGAACCAAGAAGAGAAATCTTCTTGTGATTTGCAAAGAGGACGAGTAAAACATGATGAAACCAAAAACAATCTGATTCCGGCCAACAAGCTTTAATGATGATCCTTTTTTATTTATCTGCTTAAAACTGCTTTTCAATTTATCTGCACTGATTTCTTTTTCTTCTGTCCTTTGCAGGTAATTATCAGTTGAATAATGGAAGAAACACTAGAAGATAGAAGATTTCAAGAAACTTAGGCTTAGGATTTATTTTCTTTTCGTTTATTGTAATAAATATTATTGTAAACACTGTAAATAAATTTACAATATTCGAATAATATTTGTAACAATATTTGAAATAAATAAATAAATCTTTGTCAAATAAGAATTCTTTACTGTCAAATATTTCCTTCTTTCCTTTGCACTGTCTATTTAATTATTTAAATCTCTTAAATTAAAACAACTGGAAATGCATCCCAATAATTTTAACTCAGATAAAATAAATAATCAACAAACTTTTGCAGTCTCGCAACCTTGCATTAACCACAATACGCCCAACATTCCAATTAATCATGTGCTTTGTTCAGTTAAACAAACAAACATCCATACACCTTTCACTTCACTGATCAAACCAATGCTTCAAAGTTTCAATCAAAAGCCTCAGCTCCTATCCCAGATGTTTAGGTTTCGAGAAACCAACAGGAATCTTGAACAAGCGTAAAAACAATGTAACAGTCAATTGAAATACTGTGGATTCAATTTCTTTTGAGAAATGCGTGCGCAAACCCTAATTACTGGATTATTGTCAAAGAAACGTCTGCTTGATCAATTCCTGAGCCAAACTCAACAAAATCAATGAAAACCCTAATTTTGGATTGACTGATAAAGAAAAGTCTGTTTGATCAATTTTTGAGCCAATCTCAACAAAAGGTGGAAAACTCTGAAGTTGTGATTACTTGTGAAAAAGGGAGGGCAAATTTTGGGGTATAACAGTTTCCCCTGTTCAATCTTCTTGAACCTGAAGAGTTAGATTGGCGAGTTTGCCTTTCGTGACTCGAAGGTAAAAGATGATTGGACACTAGAGTGCCCAAAAATTTGCACTTGTCAAAGCATAGTTGATGGAATGGGCTTAAAGATGCCATTTGGAGATGTGACAAAATCTTGTCGGAGATGGGCTTAAAGATGCCATCTGGAGATGTGACAGAATCTTGTCGGAGACGGGCTTAAAGATGCCATCCAAGAATGTTTGTTGAACTGTATGTCGTAGGTGAGTGGGTGAGTATCAGAAAGGTGTCCATGTTTTGGAACATCTCTGAGCTGGGGGTCTCAATAAGCAATAGATTGACATCCGTGTTTGGAGAATCCGTAAACTGTTTTCAGAAGTATTGAGTCTGAACAAGCGATAGATTAACATCCGTGTTTGGAGAATCCGTAAACTGTTTTAATAAGTATTGAGTCTGAACAAGCGATAGATTAACATCCGTGTTTGGAGAATCCGTAAACTGTTTTCAGAAGTTGAGGTATGTATGAGTAGCAGAATGACTTCCGTGTCTGGAGTATATCTGAGACTGTAACTGTATTAGAATTTTGAATGAATATCAGAATGACTGTCGTGTCTAGAGTGTATCTGTACTGTATCTGAATTTGAGATATGTATGAGTAGTAGAATGACTTCCGTGTCTGGAGTGTATCTGAAACTGTAACTGGGATCTGAATAAGTGACAGAATGACTTCCGTGGTGATTGCACTGGGGAGAATCAAGCTGTTGGTGTAAGGGACAGAATGGCATCCGTGTATGGAGCGTATCTGAACTTGTGGTTGATAGTTGATTCTGAATGAGAGGTAGAAGGGCCGCCGCGTCTGTATTTTGACTCAAAATTGTGAATGAGTAATAGAATGACCGCCGTATTTGGGGTGTATCCATACTGTATCTGAATAATTGTTAACGATAGCCTTTTAATCTTATCCTGAAAAGGGTAAAATGCTAGCTAAAACACAAAATTATGTTGCATGATATGTATGATGTAATGAATTGTGTTTCATCGATGTTTATGATATATGAATGTAATGGATGTGCATGTAAGCTAAGTAGATGTCTTGCTGAAGAAGATAAATCCTGGATGATGAAATCTTTGACTGCTGTCGGGGAAAGTAAATCCTTGACTGCTGCTGGGGACTGAAAATCCTTTGATCGTTGAAAATGAGAAGTCCTGGGACTACCGTTGGGGAATCATGAGTTTGGGTTGTATGCCAATTTACTGGGGATTCCTGTTTTTAGGAGATCTTCACTGGGGAATATCTAAATACTTTGTGAGGTACTGAGAATGAGAGTCTTCGTTCTGCTTGGGGAATAAGAATGCTGTGGGGCATAGCCATACTGTTGAAAAGTAGCTATCCTGTTGGAGAGTAAAACTCAAGATTCTGGAAAAAGCTTATTCCTGTCTGGAAGAAGTTTAGGTTTAGGTCGTATGCCACTTTAAGAATGAGAATCTTCACTCTGTTGGGGATACCATAAATTCAGATGTTATACCACTTTGAGAAATGAGAATCTTCATTCTGTCGGGAATATCAGGAGGTTGGGTGTATGCCAATCTACTGGGGAAGCCAAAATGAGAATCTTCATTCAGGTCTTGGGTAAAAATATTGGGTGTATGCCAATCTCTTGGGGTTTTAAGGATGAGAATCTTCATTCTGTTAAGGGTCAGGAAATTGGGAGTATACCAATCTTCTGAGGTTTCAAGGATGAGAATCTTCATTCTGTTAAGGGTCAGGAAATTGGGAGTATACCAATCTTCTGAGGTTTCGAGGATGAGAATCTTCATTCTGTTAAGGGTCAGGAAATTGGGAGTATACCAATCTTTTGAGGTTTCAAGGATGAGAGTCTTCATTCTGTTAAGGGTCAGGAGGTTGGGAGTATACCAATCTTCCGAGGTTTCAAGGATGAGAGTCTTTATTCTGTTAAGGGTCAGGAGGTTGGGAGTATACCAATCTTATGAGGTTTCAAGGATGAGAGTCTTCATTCTGTTAATGGTCAGGAGGTTGGGAGTATACCAATCTCTTGAGGTTTCAAGGATGAGAATCTTCATTCTGTTAAGGGTTAGGAGGTTGGGAGTATACCAATCTTCTGAGGTTTCAAGGATGAGAATCTTCATTCTGTTAAGGGTCAGGAGGTTGGGAGTATACCAATCTTCTGAGTTTTTAAGGATGAGAATCTTCATTCTTGAGAGAAACAGATTTTTAGGAGCTTTAGTTGTCCGTTATTCTGTTGGTGGCTGTAACTTCCAACAGGTGATGAAAGAAATTTTGATGATGACCCTAACTTGGAATGTAATTTGTTTTGGAGAATAAATCCTTGACAAATGTTGGGGAAATAAACCCATGACTGCTGGTCTGTATAGAGAGATGATAAACTTCTCGAGGACGCTTGAATTTCTTTTCAGAAAGATTTCGGAGAGGTTCATCACTGCCCCTAGTATCAGATGTTTGTGGTATTGCCAGGAAGCTTGGACTATGCGTAACCCTTTGTTGAGATTGACGTTCAAATGCCCCAAGTGATGGTGAGGGAGACTTGCCCCAGGTTATTCTGCAATTAAGAGATTTCTTGAAATCTTGACTGGACTTCCCCAGGCTCACTGAGCTTTGAAAGATTTTTTGAAATCTTGACTGGACTGCCCCAAGTTAACTGAACTTTGAAAGATCTGTTGAAATCTTGACTGGACTGCCCCGGTTTAACTTTAAAAGATTTGTTGAAATCTTGACTGGACTGCCCCAGGTTCACTGGACAATACTATATCCAACCCCCTTTTGTTGATAGGAGATTTTTGTAACGGAAGTGTCACCCCACTTGAAGTGATTTTATTCACCGAGAGAGTTTTCGTTCCTCCGAACATTCACTGTTGTGAATTGCTTTGTTGTCAAACAAATAAACATGTGCAAACAATTATATTCAAATAATGCAAAGTTTATGCTTGTCTCGAAGTTTTGAAAAATGCGTTTTTTAGCAGAAAACTTTTTATAAGACAAATTCAACACAAGATTTAGGGCAAAGCCTTACAGGAGTCAGGATACCTTTTGTAACAATATGCTTTCAAACTAACCCATGCTTCAATTAGGACTCTCGAAGGGTTGTAATGTGGCTTGGTTCACAGTTTAAGAAATAAAGGATAAAGGCTCAAAGTATATTTGTACCCACCCGCTCTTCGTGATGTCCTTCAATCCTATACTCAGTTAATTATGCGTCGGACTCTATTCGAGTTTGGAACGAAGTTTTGGTGATGGTTCACACAAGTTGAATTTCATGGGAAGGCAGTCATTTACGTAATATTTTTCATGTTGTCAAGGATTTGTAATGACCTATTTATTTTGATTTATTGTCCCTAACTTTTGCCTGACTGTTCTGGTTTTCGAGATTATAGTCAGCGGGATGCCCCAGCTTTCTTAAGCCTCTTTTATAGGTTTTGGCTTAGTGGGCTTTTCTCTTTTGAGAGGTAATGACTGCCTATGAGATAAGGAACCATCACTGTCTTTTTCGTTCCCAAAGGAAATGTTTTTGATGTCATTCGTTGTATTACGAACTGAGAATTTGCGATTTCAATGCGCATCTTTTGAATTAACTGAGAGACTACCCTGCCCCAGGTTTTAATCAAAGGTTTCAATTTGTGTTTAAAACAGAAAACTCCTACTTCTTTGGCTCGAAGGGGTTGACTAGGGATTATCTTCCTTATAACTCCAGTGTTTAGGGTTTGAAAGAAACGCCTGTACATCCTCAACAAGGTCTTGTTCAAAAGCATACGGTATGAGATTACGGTATTGTTTTGTCATCCTCCCTCTAAAGACTTTATAACTTTTATCAAGAGTTAAATATCATAAAGAAAGTAGGGAGCATAATTCAAGAATAGTGAAAACGAATGGATGAATTCAAGACAAACATATGCAATGCATTAATGAAACAAAGTTTGACATCAACAAATAACAAAAGAAATTACAACTTGAAAATTCAAATGAAACAAAAGTCTCTTAGTTCGAACTTGTCATTTCAGGTGGAGAACCCTCAGCGGAAGATTTTCATCTCGCCATCCGGCATGAATTCCAGCACTCCTTCGTCAATCAAGTCTTGGATCTTGTTTTTCAAAGCCCAACAGTCGTCGGAGTCATGCCCAGGACTATAGGAGTGGTATACACAAAATGCGTCGTGGTGATAGCTAGGAGTAGAGGTATTGGGCTTCCGAATAGGATCCCTTAAAGCAAGCAGATTGACCTCCAACAAGCGTTTTAGTATTAGAGATGATGGTATGTCAGTCTCAGAGAAATATCTTCCAGACGTATTTTTCTTACGCCGATTACCCCGTTGATGTTGGCGGGGTTGTTGCTGGGCTTGTGACCCTGAAGCAAGTTGGGGAGCCTTTCCCTTTTCTTCTTGTCTCAAAGGAGGTTGAATGATGACTTGATCTTCAACCTTAGATGTTTGCCCCACTTGGTTGTCCCGAAGCAGTTTGTTGACGAGAACCCTGAGCTCTTCTTGTCTTTGAGCCAAGTCTTGGATGAGAGCCATCTGGCCCACCAGTTGTCCCATCATCTAGATCTTCATTGTTGCCAGCTCAATCTGCAGCTCTTCCAACTGATCATTCCTGACACTGCCTGAATTCCCTAGGACCATGCCCCTTGTGAGGAGAGCTTTCACTTCTTCTTGCCCCTGGGAAAAGTTCAAGAACATTTCCTGAAGTTGAGCGTTTTGATCCTGGATATCTTTGACAGTCCTCTCTAGAGCCATCTCTACTGAAATAAACAGTAGGAGAATAAGGAAACCCGAAAAGGAAAACATGTTATGATACAATGCATGATATATGGACGCATGTTTTTGAGGATCTCTCGGGCTAAACACAAGAAAACGTTAGAGATTGAACTTTGATCAGCATCTCTGACTGGAGAACTTTGTATCGGTGGATGTCTTTCCACGAGAATCAAGCTCACCATGTCGAGTGGGTCATAGCCCCTGATTCAAGTTGTTGCACTTGATCTTTGACGGTGTTTGTTTAGAGGAAAATGAAACCTCTTTCCCTTTGGTAGACGCCTGGTTCAACGTGACCCTGCATCAAAAGACCCTCGAGATCCTTGAAATGGTTATTGAAAATGCTATGGTATAATGTTATGATGTTATGTACATGTATGCAGAAGTAGGCAAGTGTATATACAGACAATCATATTCACACAAAGCAGACAAGTCCTCAGGTTTAGGCTTTGCATGGGGTTTGTAGGTAAGTACCCTCTTGAAGTTAGTTGGCTCAACCTGTCCTAAAATAGAAACCGGGTTCTAAGGAGCTCAATATCACTGGATTATTTTCTGTGTTCATTGTTTTGGTTTAGCCACTTAACTGGCGACCAAAATATTCCAAGAAAACAATCCTCAATGAGTGCAGTATCGAGTATCTACCAACTTCGGACTGCACCAAAGCCGGTCATCTCACTACCCCTAATAAGGCCAAGATGGTCAAGTAAGGTTCTAAGGGTTCGTTAGTGCTTCATGACATCACTCAGTGGCCCCGTATTCTCTTTGATTGACTCAAAGGCTATCGGTACCCACAAATATGTCACACTAACGTAGCTACTGCTTCAACCATGTCGGTATACCCCGCACAATTCCCTCACAGTTTATTGGTACATACCTAAAAGGTGTCCCCAAATCCGGGCGTAGGATTTAAAACAAACCCAAACAAGGAACCCAAAAAGTAAAGCAATCAAAGCAATCAACGTAAGTATGTAAAGGTGATCTAAAACCCTAAGGTAACCCCACTAAAAAAAGATCCCCAACAGAGTCGCCAGTTCTGTGATACGGTGGGAGAACTGACTTGGGATTTTGCGTTTGTGTTCGCAAATGTTTCGGTTTAGCAAGAGTAGCCACCGACTTTTTATTTTATCCTAAGGAAAGGCCAAAAAGCATAGGAAAGACCTTTGATATGTTTTCTTGGGTTCGGGGAGTAGATTATAGAAAGGGAAGGTATTATCACCCTTTCTATCCATAGTTATCCATGGGCTCTTAGTTACTTGCTTAGATCACTTGCTTTGCATTTTCAATTGTTTGAAATGGTGCTTTGTGTGTGATTTTGAAAGATATTTTGAAAAGAGGCCATCGTTATGGCAACCTTTGTAATGATTCTTGTTTGAATGTATACAAAGGTGTTTTTGTCTTTTGAAAAGTTTTCAATGTTTGAAAGTAGGGTTTTGAAATTGTGTTGTGAAGTGTGTTTTGAAAGTATCAAGGATGTTTTTGCAAGCTTTTGATCAAGTAATTAGGAGCTATCTACCCTATTTTACTCAAAGATCTTTCTTATGTTTTTAACCCTTTTAACAGTGTTGTTTCACCATTGTATTTGGTGAGCAACCTTGTGTTAGGATATTAACGGGACAGGCACGGGTCATCGTATAGACCATGATAGCAATAGTGTCAAGTATCTTTGGCAATTTTCTTGAGGGACTCGATCACTTTGTTTAGGCAACTTTAGATAGCGTCATCGAGGGACTATGATCTTTTTTTTTGTTTTTGTTTTGCCGAAGTACTTGACATGCAACCATGGCCCATTTTTTAAGGCAACAAGTGGATTGTTACCCTAGGGGTGCAAGTGTGCATTGTGTTTGTTTTTCATGCATGTTTATCTTGGATTAGGTCAAACTAATTGTTGATTTTAATTCTTCGCATACAAACCCTAATTACTATACAGTATATGGAAAGCGATAAATTGCGGGAATTTAAAGTCTAAGTTATTACAAATGAGTATCCGGGGATGGGGGTACAAATGTTTACAAATGGGGATGAGTCTTATTAGAATAATAATGTCCAAGTATTATGTTACAACCAGATTGAATCGACGCTTTCTCAATGTAAAATTGTAACAAGACATAAAAAAATAAAGAGAATCAAAAGTATTGTGAGATGTATATGGTTATTTACAAATGAATAAAAATTGTAACTTAAAAAAGATTATTATCATTTTTTTTTTGTATTTTTTTGTTAACTATATAAACAAGAGTTTTAAAGAAAAGAAAAATTACTTTAAGTTAAAATTTATTGTATATGTACTTTTGAGTGTAATAATTGTTTTAAGAAAAATTGTTAATAAAATTTAATATGTTCTCTTTATAAAAAAAGGATTTAGGTTATAGAGAGTAAAAGCAAAGTAATAAAAAAGGTATTGGTTTTTAAGACATTAAAAGAAAAGGAAAAATGGGCTTTAAGGGATGCATTTAGCCCAAAAAAACAAAATAAGACTAGAAAGGGGGGTGTAGGCGCCAGGGACGCTTGGGCTTCAGTTTTGGTTTGTTGGGGCAAAAGCCCAAATGAAATGCACAAGTTTTTTAGGGTTTGTGTTTCAGAATTTCAGAATTAGGGTTTGGTCCTTTGGCCTCAACGGCGTCGCTCCTCTCATCTTCTTCGCCTCTTATCTCATCGTTCTCAGCCATGGACAAACAAATATCCTCTCTCCTCGCCTTAGCCACCGGAGAATCGCTTCCATCCACCTTCCGCCATTCCTTCACAGTGGTCTAGGGCTCTTGCTTCGTGACGGTACGATTTGTTAACTTGTTTTAGATTTTTAGTGATATTACTCTTTCATTCTACTTGATCATTTTATACGAGTTTTAATCCATGTTTCTTTTGATATTTATATGTGGTATGAGTTTTGAGAGATGTACCTTGGTGTTTCGTTCTGTAATTTAAAGGAGGAGGAAGGTGAGTGGGCCGGCGGCGCTTCCAAGAGGCCAGAGGAGGGAGGAGCGTGATATCAACGCTTGTCTGGTACTTCGTATCTTTTGGTTTCTTTTGATGATGATGCTTTAGTTTCTGGAAAAAAAACTGCTTGCTTTTGATATGTTGGCTTGATGATTTGTTGATGATGATGATATATTCTGAAACCTTATACCATTTTGCTTCTGAATCTTCTCTTCTTTGAATGTTGGATATCTTGTATCAATGATGACTTTATGAGATTTTAGTCTTTGTTGTTTCTATGTTTTTGTTGATGATGATGAATTCTGAGACTTATTTGTTGTTGTTCTTCATGGATGTTTGATGATGGTGAAACTGAAAACCATTGCCCCTTTTCCTTCACTTCTGGACCTCTTCTTTTTCTTTGGGGTGTTAACTTTTGATGATGAGTATATATGCTCTGAAAAAGTTATTTGTTGTTGTTCTTCATGGATGTTTGATGATGGTGAAACTGAAAACCATTGCCCCTGAATGCTTGACAATAATTGATTTATTTGTTCTTTGTTTGTCTTTGTTGAGATTTTGTGAAGGCAGGCTGATGAGCATTTGGTGTTTGCTTGTCTTTGTTGAGTTTAGATTGAACTGCAGTTTTTTACAGGTTTGTTGTGTAGTTGGACAGGTTTTAGTGTTTTGGTGTTTTGGTAAGGCAGGCTATCTTGCTTCTGCACGTTTGGAAACAGGTTTGATTTTAGGCAGTTTTGCAAGTTTGATAACTTGCAGTTATGCAGGCCACAGGTTTGGAGGCTTGTGTTTGAACAGGTTTGAAGGCTTGTTTGAATGGTTTTAGCAGGTTTGAACTAGCTTTTTCTTTTTAGTTGCAGTTTTGTGGCTCTTGATTTTTGTTATGCAGGTTTTGTACTGAGTGTTTAGGAAGGCAGGTTTGTGTTTGCTTTGTTGAAAGCAGGTTGTCTTGCTTCTGGTTCTAAAGTTTTGGCTTGTGTGATTTTTTTTGTGTAGGCAGGTTTGCTACTCGTTTTTTGAGGCAGGTTTGCTACTGGTTTTGCTTTGAGTTAAGTTTTTGTGGCTCTCCCTCCTCTCTTGAACTGTTTGCCCTATTCTATTTATTCTTATATCCTTTAAGCCTGCCAAAACTGCAAACCTTTTACTTCACTCTCTTTCTCTCTCCAGAAAAGCATCTTTTGCTTAATATATTTTTTAATCTGAAAAGCTTGTTTTTGGCCAGAATGTGATGATGAATAATGACAAGCCTTCTTGCTTGTATCTTGGTTTACCTCTGCATTGTAATTTCCATATTGTATGCTTTTTGACAGCTTGTGTACTTGTTTGATAGCTTTGTGTACTTGGTTTGGACAGCTTTGTGTACTTAGTTTGCTTTTGTGCAACATGGTTTTCTTTTGGTTGACTAATGCAATTTGTTGTTCAGTTTGACATTGTGCAGCCTTGTGCCTTCTTTGAGTGCAGCCTTGTGCCTTGTATCTTTGCATTTAATTGATTGTATACTTTGCAAATTATTTTACTTTCCTCTTTGTGAACCAAGAAGAGAAATCTTCTTGTGATTTGCAAAGAGGACGAGTAAAACATGATGAAACCAAAAACAATCTGATTCCGGCCAACAAGCTTTAATGATGATCCTTTTTTATTTATCTGCTTAAAACTGCTTTTCAATTTATCTGCACTGATTTCTTTTTCTTCTGTCCTTTGCAGGTAATTATCAGTTGAATAATGGAAGAAACACTAGAAGATAGAAGATTTCAAGAAACTTAGGCTTAGGATTTATTTTCTTTTCGTTTATTGTAATAAATATTATTGTAAACACTGTAAATAAATTTACAATATTCGAATAATATTTGTAACAATATTTGAAATAAATAAATAAATCTTTGTCAAATAAGAATTCTTTACTGTCAAATATTTCCTTCTTTCCTTTGCACTGTCTATTTAATTATTTAAATCTCTTAAATTAAAACAACTGGAAATGCATCCCAATAATTTTAACTCAGATAAAATAAATAATCAACAAACTTTTGCAGTCTCGCAACCTTGCATTAACCACAATACGCCCAGCATTCCAATTAATCATGTACTTTGTTCAGTTAAACAAACAAACATCCATACACCTTTCACTTCACTGATCAAACCAATGCTTCAAAGTTTCAATCAAAAGCCTCAGCTCCTATCCCAGATGTTTAGGTTTCGAGAAACCAACAGGAATCTTGAACAAGCGTAAAAACAATGTAACAGTCAATTGAAATACTGTGGATTCAATTTCTTTTGAGAAATGCGTGCGCAAACCCTAATTACTGGATTATTGTCAAAGAAACGTCTGCTTGATCAATTCCTGAGCCAAACTCAACAAAATCAATGAAAACCCTAATTTTGGATTGACTGATAAAGAAAAGTCTGTTTGATCAATTCTTGAGCCAATCTCAACAAAAGGTGGAAAACTCTGAAGTTGTGATTACTTGTGAAAAAGGGAGGGCAAATTTTGGGGTATAACACCCTTCAAAATATCACTACATGTTTTAGTTAGCATTACCGACTTAGTGTCGATGGAATGATTCTTGGATATGATGTCTTTCATGAATTTTGGCATAATTAGGCATCTATTCAAGAGCTTTAGCTAAAGGAATGTTAATCTTAAGTTTCTTGAACAATTCCAAGAATTTCTCAAAACATTTCTCATTAAGATATTTCTTCCTTGTTCTTGTAGGATAAGGGAGAATGGTTTTTGGCTTAGAATCTTTCTGCTTTTCCTTCTCGACATTTCAGGCTAAATTACTTCTTCTGGTCATAACCGTATTCACAATGTGATTTTCTATTGGATTCGTAACGGTTCCACCAGGAACAAAGCCAGGTGCTTGAGCATTTCCTAGTTGTTGTGCTATTGTCCCATTTAAACTTCTAGATTTTTAATTGAAGTGGAAGTGTTCTTCTGATTGTTTCTTGTCTCCTCTTGAAACTGAATATTATGAGCTGCCATGTTTTCAATGGCTAACTCCTAATCTGCTCTCTTTGGAGCTTGTTGTTGTTGCTGCTGATATTGGTTCTGGTATTGGCCTTTCCCCTGTTGCTGAGCATTTCCTTTTTGACCCCTCTTGGAAAAATTTGGATGATTCTTCCACCCAGGATTGTAGGTGTTAGAATAAGGATTGTTCTTCTTTAGGAACTTGATATCTTCAATTTGTTGAGCAGTTGCAAGACAATGCACAGTCAAGTGTGGTACACCATAAATTTTATAAATAGCATTTTGACCTTGTTAAATTTGAGCCACCTGTTGTGTATTGATATCCATCGCCTTCAATTTCTTTTCTACTTCTGCAACAATTGTTTCTTCCAATTTTAGCTGCTTGTTGGCTTCCAACTTTAAATCAATCACTACCTCTGGCTTGCTCGCAACCTTGTCATATAAGTCCAGATGCTCATTTGCAGTAATAACTTCAATCATCTTCTTGATACCAATGACTGTTGAAAAAAAAGATGAGCCACCATATGTTGTGTCAATTAGCTGCTTGGTTTTGATCCTAAGTCCATTCACAAACATTTTCATCTGCTCTATCTGATCCAAATTGTGAGTAGGATAAGCTACTATGACTCTTTTGAATGTTTAATAGGAATCCCCTAGTGACTCACCCTCTTTCTAGTTGAAATTGAGGATCTCATATCTTTTTCTCATGAATACTGATGCTGGAAAGTACTCATTCAGGAACGCTTTTTCCATCTCTTCCCAAGAAGTAATGCTACCAGCCATAAGGGAATAAAACCACTCTTCATCCTCATCAACTAAAGTTAATGGGAACATCCACAACTTTTTATGTTCCTCAGTATGCCCATATATCTTCAAAGTGGTGCTCATTATTAGAAATCTTTGTAAATGCTTGTTGGCATCCTTATTTACCCTTCTAGAGAAGGATTTCCTCTCAAGCTGAGTGATAATGCTAGGATGAATATGAAAATTTGGTACATTTACCGATTGGTTCACAATAGTTAGTCGACCATCCGGTGCATATGTTCCTCCATAGTCACCAAGAAGTCTCTCAGGTGGTGGTGGATTTTCACCCATAGTTTTGGGTTCTGGTTCTGCATTTGAATGCACTGAAATAAGTTGTTCCTAGGAGGCCAGTCTGGATAATCTAGCTTGTCTTTTCCTTGAGTGAAAGGTTCTTTCAATCTCCACGTCAAAAGGAAATTCAGCTGAGTCCTGACCTCACATAAAAGATTAGGCAGAAAATTAGTGGAAAAAAATAACAGTAACATAAATTTTAATTGCAGAGCAATAAAATTTCAATTAAACTACAATTTAACTCTGTATTTTGGCAGTCCCTGGCAACGACACCAAAAACTTGATAGGGAAAATAACAAGTGTATCATTTTTTTCCTAAGTAGTAATGATAGGGAATTTCCCCAAATATCAATCTCGAGGACTACGTATATTACTGAGTTTAACTCGTGGTTCAATTAAACAAAAACTTGCATTTGGTTTGGTTTCTGATATAACTTCAACAATTATAAGGATGAAAAAGAATGTAAATTATGACTTTTACTAGTATGATCTAACATGCTAGGGGTAAGTGTTTAATTTTCCATATGATAAATTTGACTCTTGATCTTTTTAACAAGTTCATCAACATCAACTATCGGTTCTTAAGATTGTCTTTCCCTAAGTCCTTAGTGAAAAACCTTTTACTTATATGCTAATTTCAAAGTCCATTTAAAAATAGTGATGAAGCCAAGCATTTGATTATCAAGAATTTCTGGTTATTATAGGATTACCTAGTCCTAGGTGAAATCGTTTATAATATAATTGTCTAGAAGACCTTCACACGATTGTCCAACTCTACTGTGTTAAGAAAAGTGAAACCCTATTGATCTGATAGGGAAAAACAATAGATTATTCTGAACAGTTAAATTGATGGAAAAGAACTATTGTGTTGAATAAAATAAAGAGATCAATATCGTTACAATGACAAATAAGGGACACCCCAAGCATTGGGGGGGTTTAGTCTCTCATAATATTCAAAGAAAATAAAATAAGACGATTAGACATTACAAGAAAAGAGGATTGCATTGATCTTCAATCGCAATTGCTCTTGAAGATCTTTGTTCTCCAAAACCCTTGAGAGCTTGTTAAGGACCAAAATGTTGATATATTTGTAGATAATTTTGTGTTCTTTGCACTCTATTTTGATAATTAGTAGTGTTTAAGTTTGTAATTAGATGTAAATAAGAAATTATATAGTTTATATGGTAAATTACTTTGTTTACTTAGTTTTATGCTCATTTTTTCGGTTTTGATGTTGGTCATTGGAGCATTGGAGCTTTGGGCAAGCTAGAGCCAAGAGTGAGGTGCAACAAGTCAAAAATTGGAGATTTTTTCAGGCTAGCGCGCTAAGTGTAATTTGTAGCGCGCTATGAAGATTTGCACATTTAGAAGAATGTCATTTTTGGGCCCGCTTAGCGCGATCCTCTGAAGCAGTAAAGGTATTTTTGTTGAGCCCGCTTAGCGCGCTCGGACCGGTTAGTGGGACTCACTTTTTGGGCACTTGTATAAGTATCATTTTTTGTGATATTTTGAGAACTAACTCTTATAAAACACACTAAAAATATATATTTAGATCTAAGAAATACTTTTTATCATTGGTAACTGAGATCAAAGATTTCTACCTTAAATCTTTGATAATTTCTACTTTATGTTCATCAAGCTTTCTAATTTCCTTCTTTGTGATAAGATTAGAGGTAGATAATATTCATGTTTGTATGTATTTAGCTTGATATTTTGTATGTGAGCATGTTGATGATAAATATATGGTGAAAAATCTTGTTTTATGGTTTATATTTGAGTTGATCATTATTGAGAAGTATGTTCATATCTTGACCTAGGTTTTCACTTATCAATGAATAATTTCTAGACATAGTTTTGTGAGTTGATATTCACTAATATTGAGCTTTTAAAGTTATCAAATTGATAGTTAGGTAGAGAGATCATCTAAGGATCAATTTGATAAAACTCACAAATTGTTTTAGAGATGAAACATCTTGAGAGGATATGTGATAATGTTTATTGTTAATGAGTTCACATAATTTATTGAGAAAATATGTTCGAAAGAGATTAGCGAGCTCTAATCTTGACACGCTTTTGCCAAATGTTTAAAACTAAAACTTTATTTTATCGATACTTGATACTTTGCATGAAATCGACATTTTTCGTTACCAAAACCAAACCCTTTTATGAAACTTACGCTTAAAATGATTATAACTGTAGAACGGCGGTAATATCACACCAATCTCTGGAAAATGATAATTTAAATACTTGCCCTGTAAAGTGTTTTCAACAAAATGGCACAGTTTCCAAGGATTGGCGTTTGATATTGCAAGCATTTCAATAGTTCTATTGTTTTAAGTTAAATTGTAACATTATAATATCTCTTGTTTTTTCACTTGTTTGGCTAGTGTTTTAAGAATTTTGTTTATGCGAGGAAATGTTTCTGAAGATCAACTCCTTTTTGACCCTGAAACTGAAAGGACTTGCCGAAGACTTAATATCAAGTCACGAAGGAGGAGAAGGCTAGCTATGGAAAGGAAACAAAGAGAGGAAGCATCTACTTCTTCAATAGTCCAAAATCTAGAAGAATTTATGGCGGATCCACCACCACCACCTAGAGGTCCATGCACAAATAGTCTTAGATGGAATGCTCAATTTTCTCGCCAAGCGAATGCGAGGAATTCTGAGATGAAAACTGGCATACTATAGCTTTTGTATGCTAGTCCTTTCATTGGTCTTGATCATGAAGACCCATACTACCATCTTATAAAATTCTATGAGATTTCTGATTACGTGGGAGCTCCAGAAGCTGAAGAAGAGCACGTCTTCAAGAGACTATTCCCTCATTCTTTAGTGGGGAAGGCCAAAGATTGGTATCTTGACCAACCCACTAAAATTATGACAGAGTGGAATGTTTTAGAAGAGAAATTTCTAAAAAGATTATTTCATCAATCTAGGTTTATGGAGGCCAAAACCGAAATATCTATGTTTTCTCAAGGTGGTAATGAATCTCTCAATGAAGCTTTGGAAAAGTATAAGTTAATGTTGAGAAAGTGTCCTAGCCATGGTTTTGATGAGACTATGCAATTACATATTTTCCGCAATGGTTTTCAACCTCAACCGAAACTATTGTTGGATGCTACAGCTGGTGGTAAATTTATGTCAAAGACTTCGGAGGAAGAAATTGAAATTATTGGGAAGATGGCGAGAAATGATCATCAAGTTCAATACGATCGAGGGAGCTTACAAAATAAGCCGGGAGTTCTTGAATTAAGAACAAATGATGATATCCTATCTCAAAACAAATTACTTTCTCAACAAGTGGAAGAGCTGACAAAGAAAATGGATAAACTACCTCAACAAATCAAGGAGATGCATAAAATTCCGAGCAAGCAAGTACAACAAATAGCTTGTTGTGAGTTATGTCAAGGTGATCATCAAACCGGATTTTGTCCTTCGGCGGGAGAAGAAGTGAATTACATGGGAAATCAAAACCAAAATCAAGCTTATCATCCAAGACAACAAAATTATCAAAATAACCAAGGTTACCAATAAAGGGGGTAATCGAGGTTATCAACAAGGTTGGAGGCAAGATGGTGGAAATGTAAACCGACAAGATCCTTACCAAAATACCGCTCAAACTTCAGAACCTCAAAGTGGCACTTCAAAGATGGAATAAACTCTCACTCAATTTATGCAAATTTCAATGGAAAACTAAAAGACAAATGAAGCGGAAATCAAAAATCTTGAGAACCAAGTTGGGACTCTTGCAAAGCAACTAGTCGAACAACAAACAGGGCCGTCCTTTTCCGTAAATACTCAAGAAAATCCGAAGGAGCATTGCAAGGAAATTTGTAACAAGGAGTGGAAGATAAGTTTGTGGAGAAGAAAATACAAAGAAGGGTGACGAGGTTGTTTAGGAGGAAATTGTGGTAGAAGAGGAAGTAGAAGATGAGATAGTGGTAGAAAAGTATGTTAATGCGAACTAGTTGAAAAGGAACAATTGGAGAAGGAAGAAGTAGAAAAGAAAGATATAGAAGAAAAAGTGAGAAAAAAGAAAGGGAAAGTGAATACTCTTCCGATTCAAAATTTGTTGTATCCTCATGCTCCTTCCAAGAAGGATTACGCCAGGCACTATGCTCAGTTTATGGATATATTTAAGCAATTGAAAATAAACATTCCATTTTCGAAGCTATGGAGAAAATGCTTATGTATGCAAAGTTCATGAAAGATATCCCTAAAAAAAAAGATCAACGGATCAAGAAGTCATCATAGTTTATGCAAGTTGTGGTGCTATCATTCAACGAACTCTACCTTAGAAGGAAAGTTATCTGGGAAGGGTTACTTTGTCGTTTACCATTGGTCATGTTAATGTCGGTAAGGGACTGATTGATTTGGGTTCTTGCATTTATTTGATTCCTTTGTCTATTGTGAAAATATTGGGGAACATTGAGATGAAGTCAACAAAGATGACACTTCAACTAGCCGACAAATCCATTATCCATCCTTACGATGTAGCTCAAGATGTGTTAGTGAAAATGGATAAATTTTTCTTCCCGGATGATTTTTTTGGGATTGAAATGGAGGAAGACCATGATGAACCTTTGATTCTTAGATGACCATTCATGAAGTCCGCAATAATGATGATCGACATCGATGATGGTTTGATGAAGGTCCGAGTTCAAGATTGTTGTACCCCAAAATTTTCCATCTCATTTCACTCAAAACATGCCTCTAGGGGTCCTCAATTGCTCAAGGATGACTAAGAATTGACCAGATAAATTCTCCTCCTAAGGCAACAAGCTTCAAACTAGGGTTTCACTCCTCATAAGGATGGTTGAAGTCCAAGGGTCCCAAATGCTTTCCATGGTCCCAATATGTTCTAAAGATCATCCATGTCAAGTTTCATGCCTTGCACAAGAAGTTTGCTCAGTCAATTGCCCAGATGCCTGAAAATCAAATGTACTAGGTCAAAAGTCAACTGTGGCCCACATACAGTCAAACTTCAAGATTTTTGGTTAACATCAACCTTTTGAAGTGCTATCCATCATTTGATCAAGGGTTGATCATGATTCCTCAAGGAATTCCCCCAAATTCATCAAAACCCAAAAGTTGCTAAATTAGGGTTTCTTAGGAAAAGTCAACCAAACTTTGACCAGGCATAACTTCTTCATACTTTATCAGAAATTTTCCATACAAGGCTCATTTTGAAGAGGATGAAATTCCCTACAACTCATCTTCAGCACACAAGTTAAAAATATGCACTCATCAAAAGATATGAATTTCTACATTATAGGTCCTTTTGAAAAGTCAACAAAAACACCTTTTGGGTCAAAGCTTCTTACATGAACATGGAAGACCCAATTGAGATGAAACCAAAAGTGTTGTTTAGGGTACATCCTAAGCTTTCTAAAAATTCCAAGAACACCTCTCTAGGGTTAAAATTGGAAGAGATATGCCTTGTCAAAGTTGACCATTTTTGCAAAATTACCAAAAGTCAAATATGCTCAAAAGTGAATTTTTTGTCAAATGGGCCTAGAATTTCATGATTGCATCTTGTTTGTGACATGGTCCACGACCCAAATCAGGATCCACACATTATTTTCTTCATTATTTATTTTATTTTGATTTTTTATTATTTAAAATTCAAATTAAATCAAATAAATGGGAAAAAATACAAAAAGATTGATTTTGATCTGATTTTTTATAGGAATCAAATCCAATCAAGCTAGCATATCATATCCAAATCAGATCAAGGGAAATTGAAGCAAAAATAGCATGATTATGGTTGTTTTGGAAAGATATTATACATGGCAAAACTAAATCAAATCTCCATGAACCAAAAAGATTTAAGCTGTTTTTGTTGCCCTAATTCGTTCTAGTACATATACAGAACATAACCAAGCCAAAAAAATAGGTTTGCAGGTCATGAGAGCATAAAAGAAAACTCAAAATTTTGGCAAAAAGGTGTGGATCGGTTTCAAGCTTAGAGGTCAATTCAAGCAATTCTAAGACTACCAATAGACTCCTGGATATCTCCAGAACGCATCTTAATCAATTGCAAGCATTTTCACGTCCAGAATCATGACTTACAGACCCACGGTTTGCATCTTCAAACTTGATTTTGATTTTACAGTTTACGCATAATTAATCATTACAACACATAGCATTGTGTTTGTACTAACATTTGGAATGTTTTGGTTTACATGATTTTGCGTATTGATGACTGTATGCATATGTGCCATGGCTAGGGTTTTCATGGCCGTTTTAGGGCTTCTTAATACAGGGAAAATTAGGGCAAAAGAAGGATGCCATCATACTCGTGAGATCAAAACGAGTTGATTGGTATGTTTGGAATTAATTTATCTTGCTGGTTTGAGATTTTTGAAAGATGCAGGGTTATAGCTACAGAGGCAGGCCGTAGATAAAGGTATATCACCTAAAACGACAGATCTGTGAGAAAGACGATGGCATGTCCCAGCCTGATTGGGAAATTCAAATTTCGCGCGTTTATTTACCACACTGACTCATATTTTATTATATTATTGTTGTTTCAATATTATAACAACTAAGCATTACAGCCCAGTTGGTTAAGCACGCGTATGTTGAGTGGGAGGACTTGGGTTCGATCCCAGGTCCCAGTATTTTGCTATTTTCGCAATGTTTAATTGCAGATTCTATACTCCATGCTTCCAAGCGTCCACTATGCACTCCAACCATCCAGCCGTTTGATGCATCTCTAATCCAAATCCAGCGCTCCATCAAAGAAGGGCCATGGTACACCATCAGAAAGGGGTAGCATTGGATCTGACGTGTAGACTGGGCTGACCATTCTTTTGGGCCTTACAAATTCAACATCACACCCCCTTTCAGCTTATACAAACCCATTCTTTTCTTTTCTATTTTGATTTTTTTAATTCGTTTACTAATTATTTTCCTTTATTAAAATAACACCAAAAATTATTTCTTTTTTATTTAATCAAAAATCATATTTTTCCTAAAAATATTTTATTTCCTTAATTAATTAGATTAATTATTTAGGGCAATTTAATCTTTTTTTCTTCATAATTTAAATCAATTAGAATTAGGGTTTAATTTGTACATAACCTAATTTTTCTCAAAAAATAACCTAAATCTTTTTTCAATTAGATTTTTTAGGTTTTGCTAATTATTCTCGCATTTAATTCTCCGTGCGCATTTTTCAATTTCCTTTTTATTATTATTGTAACTGTTTCGAGGTTGTAATAGTAATTAGGGTTTTAAATTCCTCATTTTTATTTTCGGTCAAAATAATTATGTATCTGCAAAAGCCTTGTAATAGCTAGGACTTAAACTTTCCGCATTTTCTTTCCGCAAATTATAAACTGCTTAGATGTATGTTAATAGGATTATATGGAAAGACAAACTGAAAATTAATACGGTAGTAAACCCTAAATGTGCAAAGATAAATTAACTGAAAACATAGACTCGCACATGCTCACTCCTAGGGTTTACTCCACTCCGGTTGCCTTCGGTAAACGGTCATGAAGTATAGGGTATGTTAGTGTTTGTCCTCTAGCCCTGAAAGATCTAAAATGACCCATTCGGATGTTGCCTCGAAAAGATATCTTTAAGGCTTTAGGTTGATTCCTAACATTTTCTAACATTGCTTTTATGATCGTATTTGTCCCTTCGAATATCCTTAAAAAACTCCAACGATGATGCTACCTATTTCTCAATAATGGGATGACATTGTCTAAAAGGAAAACGAACAGACCTTTTTCGAGTAGGTAGAAACTCCTAAGTTCTTGCTCAAACAAATAAACTTTTTCACACCAACACTTTCCCAAACAAAGTTTTCAAAAACAACTTCGTAACACTCTTGAGGACAAAAACAAGGGTTAAAACAAAGTAAAACAAAACTTTTCAAAAACAAGCACACAAAATAAAAAAAGAAATTTCAAAATGAGTAAGTACCTAAGAGCCCGTGGAAAACCACAGATAGAAAGGGTGCTAACACCTTCCCTTTCTATAATCTACCCCCCGCACTCAAAAACATCTCGAAAAAGGTTTTTTATGTTCTTTTTCCTTTTCCTGAATGGATAAAATAAAAGTCGATGGCGACTCTTACTTACCGCGACATTTGTGAACAAAAAACGCAAACCAGTATTAACAGTCGGTTCTGCCACCGTATCACAGAACTGGAGACTCTGTTAGGGATAAAATATAAAGTGGGGTAAACCTTAGGATATAGGTTATATTTAATTTCTTTCTCTTGATTGTCTTGCTTGCTTTATGTTTATGGGAACTGTTTGGGTTATTTGATCCTACACCCAGATCGGGAAATACCTTTTAGGTAAGTAGCAGTAAACTGTGAGAGAGCTGTGCTGGGGTATACCGACACGGTTGAAGTAGTGGCTACGTTGATGTGGCACTTTGGTTGGTACCCGTAACCCTTGAGTCAACAGGGAGATGTACAAGGTTACCACGTGGTGTCATAAAGCATCAACTGACCTTAGAACCATTAATTGCACAACTTGGCCAGTAGGACGTAGTGAGATGGCCGGATTTGGTGTATGCCCAAGGTCGACAGATACTCGATGCTACACTCATTGAGGTCTGACTCTTGAGTTTTGTTTGGTTGCGAGTCAATCGCCTATTGAACGAAGCTGGGGGAAAGATCAGTGATATTGAGATCCCTTAGAACCCGATTACATATTTATAGGACAGGTTGAACCAATCCAGCTTCAAGAGGGTATGACCTTAAAACTCAAGCAGGCCTTAAGCCTAAGGACTTGGTGTGATTCTTATGTGTTTGCTATACCTGTGATTTATCATGACATCATAAACATCATACCATAGCATATCATACTAACCGTTTTAAAGGTTTCTAGGGCTCATCTTTGCTCTGTTTTGTAGGATATGGCATTCGCCCGTAGGAAAACTATACAGATCAACCTTGTGAAAGTGTCTCTCCAACTAAAAGACCTGGCATTAAGGGTTCTTGAAAGTTCTCATTTCACTAAAAAGCATGGTCAGTTGCTCAACTTGGTCACTGCAAAACCTGATGAAGAATTATTAAAAGTGCTATTTCAGTTCTTCGATCTTGTGTACCATTGTTTCACCTTCCCAGATTACCAGTTAGTACCTACCATGGAGGAATTTTCTCAGTTGTTGGAGGTACCTATTCTTGACCAGTTACCTTTCAGCGGTACGGAAAGACATCCCAAACCTGAAGAAATTGCTAAAGCTCTATCCTTACAACGGTCTGACATAGTGACAAATTGGGAAACCAGAGGGAGTGTTCAAGGAACTCTGGTTAAATTTCTGTTCGAGAAGGCTTACTATTTTTGGGATACCCTGGATCTATAAGATTTTGAGGAGGTGCTGGCACTTCTCGTTTACAAGACGGTACTTTTCCCTAATGCAGATCAACTCGTAGATGTGAACACTATTAAGGTTTTTCTGTCTCATAATCCGGTACCTACATTACTCGGGGATATTCTACACTCTCTGGATGCTCACACTCTAAAAAGAAGGGGGACCCTCCAGTGTTGCACTCCTCTATTGGCTAGGTGGTTTATTTCGCACCTACCCAGATATATGTTAAAGAATGAACAGGGTAAAAGATGGTCTCATTGACTGATGTCCCTTACGCATTCAGACATTCATTGGTGTTCACGGTTCTCGGAAGATGTTACTATCATCGATCGCTGTGGTGAATTCCCTAATGTCCCTCTCTTAGGCATTAGGGGAGGAGTCACTTATAACCCTTGCTTAGCATTACGACAATTTGGTTATGCGAGAAGGGATGGTCCTCATGATACACTTATTCAAGGAATCTCCTTCAACTATGAGAATGATGTTCAGGGTTACCGCAAAAGGTTCATACAAGCTTAGAGTAGGGTACATAGGGTTGACAGCAAGACACTTGGGCATAAGAATTCCATACCTCTCGAGCCTTATCTCAGATGGGTATGAGCCTGCACTCAAACTCTTATGATGCCTTATCCCACTATCTGACCTATGATTATAGAACCAGTTGCGGAGGGAGACACTCCTCATCTTATTCTTCATCCAGACATGCCAACTGATCATGAAGAGTTACAAAAGTCCTGGGTTCAGCTTAAAGAGGAGCGAGATACGTTTGAAGCCCAATTCTACGCCAACGAGAAGAAGGTCTTGGAACTCACTAGGCTACTTCATGAAGAGAGGAATATCAACCCCTACATCACGCCAAAGAGGATGCGGCCATGGGAAACCTAGTCTTCTTTTTGTTTTATTTTTCTTAATTATACTCTCAAAATACATTCTTTGTAACAATTCAAGTTTACTAATACAATTCACGTTTGTTCATTTTTGTTTAAGAAAATTTGAGCCTTTAAGAACCCTTGAAAACATTGCATACATATCATACATATCATTGCATAACAGGATTCATAACAGGTTTCTCATCTCCTCCGCTGTTTATTTCAGCAATGGCTCTTGAATAAACTGTGAAAGATCTTCAGACTTAGAACATGCAGTTACAGCAAATGATTGTGGCTCTGGTCAAAGGACGGGAAGAGCTGAAGGATCTCATTGTTAAGAAGAACACTAAGAAGCCCAAGAAGACAACTGGTTTGGTAAATATGGGCAGAAGGTTCAGAGGGCCGCCAAACGGGTTATTGATTTAGCTTCTTCATCTAAAGAGGGAGAGAATCAAGAGGGTGAAGCCAGTGAAGAGGACCCTAGTCCTAAAGATTCTGACAATGAAAATGATTATAATGAGGAGCAGTACCCTCCGCTGATGAAAGGTATAAGCAACTAGAAGAGCGTCTGAGTGCTATGGAAATCCAGAAGGTTCCTTGGCTGGATTTTGACGAGTTGGGTCTGCTCTCCGGGGTTATCATCCCCCCAAAATTCAAGGCACCGATATTTGCTAAGTATGATGGGCTCTCTTGTCCTAAAATGCATCTCCGTTCCTATGTGAGGAAGATACAGCCTCATACTGCCGACAAAGACTTGTGGGTTCACTTCTTCCAAGATAGTCTGTTTGGAACACAACTGGATTGGTTCTATCAGCTGGAAAGAGCCAATGTTCGTAATTAGGAAGACCTTGCTGCTGCATTTTATAAGCAATATCAGTATAATGCAAACCTTGCTCCCACCCGTATACAAATCCAAAATTTGTCTTTGGGTTTGAACGAGGGTTTCAAGGATTATGCTCAGAAGTGGAGAGATTTGGCTGGAAGAGTTCAACCTCCCTTGGCTAACAGGGAGCTCGTGGATATGTTTCTGGGAACTTTGACTGGGCCATTCTTCAACCATCTGATAGGAAGTTCATCGGCGGGTTTTACTGAATTGATCTTAATAGGAGAAAGAGTAGAAGCTGGAACCCGAAATGGAAAATTCAGAAGGATGCCTCTTCTAGTGCTGCAAGGAAGCCGTTTGCAGGTAAAAAGAAAGTCAGTGTCGTCTATAACCAAAAGAATCAGAATTGAACCGAGAGCTGTCCAAAGGTAGGGGCTGTTATGATTCCCAAACCTGCACCTGCTCAGCAAAGATACAATCAGCCAAGAGCAGAAAGACCAGCTAGACAGTTCACTCAGATTAACATGACGTTGTCTCAGGTTTTACCTCAGTTGCTGAAGTCCAATCTGGTTACTCTGAGGGAAGCTCTGAGGAACCCTAACACCCTCTCTCCTTACTATAAACCGTATACTCGTGTGCTTATCATTCAGAAAGTCGTAGCCATGACACCAATGATTGCTAGGCTTTGAAGAACAAAGTGCAGGATCTGATTGATGCTAAGGAGATTAAATTTGGTCCCCCAGAGACTCCCAACATTATCAATGCTCCTATGCCGAAACATGGTCGGGGTGTTAATGTCGTTTAAGAAGATGTGTTTGTGACTTCTATGGAAGAATTGGTGACCCCACTCATGACTATCAAGGGGAATTTGTTGAAGACCGGTTTATTTCCAAGATGTGATGAAGGTTGCCACCTTTGTTCATTTCTACCGACTGGTTGCCCTTTTTTGAAGACAGGTGTTCAGCGCCTGATGGATGACAAAGAGATTCTGTTTGAGAAGACTCCTGTTCCGACTGTTTCCTGTGAAAATGTTGCTATCATAACCATTTCCTCCAATCCTCCCAGGGCCTCCGCTAAGAGATCCGTCAGGATTACATCAATTGCGAAGGTGACTCCGTTGATCATAACCAGGCCAGGGCCATTCCCATACTCCTCGGACAAAGTTGTTCCTTGGAACTATGGGACCGACGTCTATTACCACGTCATAAAGCAGGACATGCTAGCCATTGAAGACAAGATTGCTGAAAATGCTAATTTCGACATCGTCAATATTGCCGGAACCAGTAAAATAACAAGAAGTGGAATAGTGTTCTCCCCTGAAATTTCTCCCCCGAATACTGTTACCGGACCTGTGATCATTCCTGCTGTGGTTCCACCCAAGACTACTACTGCAATTCCAGTAATCACTCCTGGTTATCCTCCCATCACCGAGTCGGCCGAGACTCGAGGCAAAGACATACTAATTGAGCCTGTCCTGACAAAGGCCAATTCAGTAACCATACCAGAAGCTTCCAAAAAAGAAATGGAAGAAGTTTTGAAGATAATAAAGAAGAGCGACTACAACATGGTCGAGCAGCTGGGGAAGACCGCATCCAAAATTTATATGTTGGCTTTGTTGTTGTGTTCCGAGGCCCATGCAAAGGCTTTGGTTAAGTTTATGAAGATGGCTCACGTGCCACAAGAGACATCTGCTGATTAGTTTGAAGATTGTATGGTTAGTCTGACTGCCGATAATGGTTTGGGTTTTTCCGATGCAGATCTGACAGCAAAGGGGAGGAAGCGTAATGATGCTCTTCATGTTTCCGTTGAATGCAAGGGCACGACTCTGGACCATGTTTTGGTAGATACTGGCTCCTTATTGAATGTGCTACCTAAAAAAGCTCTAGAAAGATTGGACTACAAAGGCTTGACCTTGAAGCCTAGCAATATAGTAGTAAGAGCTTTCGATGGTTCGAAGAGGATGGTGCACGGGGAAGTGAATGTCCCTATTAAAGTTGGTTCCCAGACCTTAGACTCCACTTTCTATGTAATGGATATCAAACCATCATATTCTTACTTGTTGGGACGCCCTTGGATACATGGGGCTGGGGCTGTTACTTCTACCCTCCACCAAATGTTGAAGTACCCAGTAAGAGGAAAGATTGTCATTGTGCATGGTGAAGAGGAGTATATGATCAGTCACTTGAACTCCTTCAGGTATGTGGATAAAATGAGAGGGAAAATTTTGGGGTACAACAGTTGCCCCTGTTCAATCTTCTTGAACCTGAAGATTTAGATTGGCAAGTTTGCCTTTCGCGACTCGAGGGTAAAAGGAGATTGGACACTAGAGTGCTCTGAAATTTGCACTCGCATGTTGGAGTATCAGCAATGTGATGGCGGGAATGGGCTTATAGATGCCATTTGGAGAGAGGATGGATAGGAGGATGGGCTTATAGATGCCATCTGGAGGTGTGACAGAACCTTGTTGGGAATGGGCTTATAGATGCCATTTGGAAGGGTTGATCGCGTAAGAGATTCCTTAGCGAGAACTTGTGTATTTTGAGAAAGGAAGATGGTTTCCTGGCTTGCTACAGGTGTTGATCTTCAGTCTCTTCATGCAGATATGCCCTGGCTAGGTACAGGTATCAAATCCACAATCAAACGCTCACAGATATGCCCTAGCTAGATACAGGAATCAAATCCGGAACTTCAAAAGGTTGCTTACAGACGTGCCCTGGCTGGATACAGGTATCGAATCTCTAAACTGTTTATGCAGATATGCCCTGGCTGGATACAGGTATCGAATCTAAAATCAATCACTCACAGATATGCCCTGGCTAGATACAGGAATCGAATCTGGAATTGGTCGTCTACAGATATGCCCTGGCTAGATACAGGAATCGAATCTGGAATTTGCCGTCTACAGATATGCCCTGGCTAGATGCAGGTATCGAATCTGGAATTTGCAAAAGGTTGGTAGAGATAGCTTTCCTGGCTGGATACAGGTGTAAACCTCTGACCTGAGAATGAAAGATAATTTCCTGGCCTGTTACAGGGGTTGATCTTCAAACTCTTCATGCAGATATGCCCTGGCTAGATACAGGTATCGAATCTACAATCAATCACTCACAGATATGCCCTGGCTAGATACAGGTATCGAATCTGGAATTGCGATAGTTGATAGTAATCATCTTTGGATTGACCTTTTCATGAAAAGGCAAGACATTAGGTGTATGCAATGTAATGATGTATGAAATGCATGATGTCATGATGCTCATAATGAGATAGTGTTGTATGCACTTTATCATGTATGTAAGCAGGATGTATGAAATATGAAATGTCTATGAATATATTTTCGTCTAGGAAAATAAATCCTTGACGAGTGCCGGGAACTTGTGAAATCCTGGGCTGATGTTGAAGAATAGAGTTCTTCTTTTCCGCTGGGGAAGATGGTTTCCAGAATAAACCGGTAGGAGAAGATGACTCCGTCGGGGAGTAAACTTGTTGGAGAGATTACTCTGCGAGGAATGACTCTGTGGGAAGAGATACTTCGCTGAGGTTCTGATGAGAGTCTCGCTGGGGATTCCGTTGATAAGTTATGTTGGGGAATTTGATGAACTCCGCTGGGGATAGGAAGAACTTTGCCGAGGACGATCTTTCCATGGTAATTAGCTGAGGATAACCCAGTTATACCCTTGTGGGAAAATAACCTTTGAATAAAGTCGGGGAGAGACGTATGTTCTCTGCAGGTGATAAGCTTCCAGAATCTACTGGGGATAAGCTTCCATTTTCCCGGGGAAACCTTGGATTGTACTGGGGAATGGTTCCAATGGGGTGTCTGGTACTCCGCCGGGGAACAATCTTATACTAAGACTGTCAGGGATGCTTGCTGAGGAATGCCTATACTCTGCCGGGGAATGTTGAGATCTTCTAGAGATACCCAACTTCCTTAAGGCTGACAGTAGACTAACTCTGCTTGAGGAGAGTACTGCTGACTTGCTAGGGGAACATTATGACTTTTTAGGGTTGATGGGAAAACAACTCCGCTTGAGGAGAGTATTGCTGAAATCTGGTCCTACTCTATGGGGAGTTAAGGTAACTTGGTGTCATTCTTCAACCGAACTTACCTTGGTACCTTAGTGGATAGAGCAACTAGATTTCTTGGACAACTCTTTATTGCCCCTGTTTCTGATGTCACCTGTAATTAGTCCTTTGTTTTGCATGCAACTATTCATGATTAGCAATTAATGTCAAATGCATATATCAAAAATGAACATTGGACGTTCTTCACAAAACAAAACAGAAAAAAGGAAAAACAATGGATAATTTGTCTGAAAAATTGAACTTGTATTGATTTTGAAATTTGCCTATAAATAGGCGTTTTGTGTACAGGAGGCTGACGTCCTAGTAAGAGAACGCCGCCGAGCAAAATAGAGTTTATACAATTTTGTGAAAAGAAACAAAACAGCTATGTGAAAAATAATCCCACTGGGTTCCAACTCTGCTATCGCCTTTATGTCTTCAAGCGTCTCATCACTCTGCTGCTTAGTTGAAGATGAAATTGATTGATTGATGCTGAATTCTGGATGCAAGGTGATCCAATGAGACATAGTATTACGCTTTATCCCTAACTTTTGCCTGGACCGCCCTTTCGGGTTTTCAGTCCACCGGGATACCCATTTTTGCCCAAGCCGCCTTTTCAGGTTTTCGACTTGCCAGGTGTACAGTTTTTTTTATTTCATCCCTTATTTTTGCCCGAACCCTTTTGGTTCGCCGGGAAGCCCTTATTTTTGCCTAGGCCAGTCGACCTAGCGGGTCTTTGATCATGTGTAGTATCTTTTTACTATGTCTGCATTGGTGGGGTGAGGAAGGTCGTCACCATCCATAGTGGTTAGAATCATCGCTCCTCCTGAGAAGATATGTTTAACCACAAATGGCCCTTCGTACGTAGGGGTCCATTTTCCCCTGGGATCACTTTGAGGAAGAATGATGCGCTTGATTACCAGGTCTCCGACTTGATACTCTTGTCGTCTGACTTTCTTGTTAAATGCCCTGATCATCCGTTTTTGGTACGTTTGACCATGACAAATAGCGGTGAGTCTCTTTTCGTCAATCAGGTTTAATTGATAAAGCCGAGTCTGGATCCAGTCATCTTCGTTCAAACCTGCATCCTTCATTATCCGGAGAGAGGGTATCTGGACTTCGATAGGCAAGACTGCCTCCATGCCATAGACCAAGGAAAAAGGAGTTGCCCCTGTTGACGTCCTTGCTGAGGTACGGTACCCATGAAGAGCGAACAGTAACATCTCGTGCCAATCTTTGTAGGTCACTGTCATCTTCTGCACAATCTTCTTGATATTCTTATTTGCCGCTTCGACATCCCCATTCATCTTCAGCCGGTAGGGAGAAGAGTTGTGGTGCTGTATCTTGAATTGCTCACAGAGCTCAGCGATCATCTTGTTGTTAAGATTGGTACCATTATCCGTAATGATCCTCTCAGGTACACCGTATCGACAGATCAGGTTGTGCCGAATGAACCGTGCCACGACGTTCTTTGTTACGGTGGCATAGGAAGCTGCTTCGACCCACTTTGTAAAGTAGTCAATTGCTACCAGGATGAAGCGGTGCCCGTTAGATGCTGTAGGTCTGATTTCGCCGATCATATCAATGCCCCACATTTCAAAAGGCCAAGGTGCTGTCAAGATGTTCAGAGGAACCAGAGGAATGTGCACCTTATCAGCATAGATCTGGCATTTATGACAGGTTCGAGAATGCTGATAACAGTCGGCTTCCAATGTGGACCAGAAATATCCTGCCCGAAGGATTTTCTTTGCCATGGTATGTCCACTGGAATGTGTTCCGAAAGTACCTTCGTGTAGCTCCGCCATGATCTTTTCTGCTTCAGTCTTATCCACACAACGCAGTAAGGTTGAATCATGGTTCCGTTTGTACAGAATGCCATTGCCGAGGAAGAACTTTGCCACGAACCTTCTCAGGAACTTCTTGTCATTAACAGATGCACCTTCGGGGTATTCTTGTGCTTCGAGGTACCTCTTTACTTCATGATACCAGGGTTTTTCTGTTACCTCTTCAGCCTCGAGATCGCAGTAATGTGCAGGTTCATCCAACTTCCAAATAATGATCCGGGGCTCCTCGTTGTCCCATTTGACTTTGAACATAGAAGACATCGTAGCCAACGCGTCCGCTAACTGATTATCCTCTCTTGGGAAGTGTTCAAAAGTTATCTCTTCGAAATGAGGTATTAATGTCAGTACATACTCCTTGTAAGGAATAAGATTTGGGTGTTTTGTATCCCACTCGCCTTTGACCTGATTGATCACGAGAGCGGAATCTCCGAAGACACTCAGAAACTTGACCCTTAAGTCAATTGCAGCTTGAAGACCCATGATACATGCCTCATACTCTGCCATGTTATTGGTGCAGTTAAAACATAGTCGGGCAGTGAGTGGAGTATGAGTGCCTTTAGGGGATATGATCACAACGCCGATACCATTACCCAAAGCGTTTAAGGCTCCGTCAAAGTGCATAGACCATCGGGATCCTTCCTCAGGTCCTTCATCCGGTCCAGGTACTTCACAATCAGTCACCACCATAATATCCTCATCTGGAAATTCAAAGTTCATCGACTGGTAATCGTCCACTGCCTAGTGTGCCAAATGGTCTGCCAAGACACTTCCCTTGATTGCTTTCTGAGTCGTGTATTGGATGTCATATTCTGTCAAGATCATTTGCCATCTTGTTATTCTTCTGGACAAGGCGGGCTTTTCGAATATGTACTTTATTGGATCCACTTTTGAAATCAACAGAGTAGTGTGAGTCAACATATACTGTCTCAGCCGGCGAGCAGCCCATACCAGAGCGCAACAAGTTTTCTAGAGCAGTGAGTATCGGGTCTCACAGTTGGTAAACTTTTTGCTAAGGTAATAAATGGCGTGCTCTTTTCGGCCAGACTCATCATGCTGCCCCAGCACACACCCCATTGAGTTGTCAAGTACTGTCAAGTATAAGATTAGAGGTCTCCCTTCAACCGGTGGCATAAGAATGGGTGGTTCTTGGAGATACTCTTTGATCTTTTCGAAAGCGGCCTGACATTTATCATTCCAACGTACTACTTGATCCTTCTTCAGCAGCTTGAAGATTGGTTCACAGGTAGCAGTTAGATGCGAGATGAATCGGGCAATGTAGTTCAATCGTCCTAGGAAGCCTCTGACTTCTTTCTCTGTCTTGGGAGTTGGCATCTCTTGTATGGATTTCACCTTGGCAGGGTCCACTTGAATGCCTTTGTCGCTTACGATGAAGCCTAGCAATTTTCCAGATCTCACCCCAAAGGTGCATTTGTTTGGGTTCAACCTCAGCTTGTACAACTTCAGACGGTCAAACAGCTTCCGTAGATGGTCAAGGTGTTCCTCCTCAGTTTGGGACCTTGCAATCATATCATCGACATATACTTCAATTTCATGGTGGATCATGTCATGAAATAAAGCAACCATGGCACGTTGGTAGGTTGCCCCAGCGTTTTTTAACCCAAAAGGCATGACCTTGTAGCAAAAGGTGCCCCACTGAGTAACAAAAGTGGTCTTCTCCATGTCTTCAGGAGCCATCTTGATCTGGTTATAACCGGAGAAGCCGTCCATGAAGGAGAATACCTTATGCTGAGCAGTATTGTCAACCAGAACATCGATATGAGGCGGAGGGAAATCATCCTTAGGGCTCGCCCTGTTCAAATCCCTGTAATCAACACACATTCGGACCTTACCATCTTTTTTCGGCACTGGAACCACGTTGGCAATCCATTGAGGGTAAGGAGTCACTGCTAGAAACCCGACATCAAATTGTTTCATAACCTCAGCTTTGATTTTCTCGGACATTTCTGGATGCATACGGCAGACCTTCTGTTTAACCGGAGGGCAGTCTTCCTTGGTAGGTAGGTGATGAACCACAATGTCGGTATCCAACCCAGGCATGTCTTCGTAAGACCAAGCAAAGATTTCCACATAGTCATGCAGCATCTGAATCAACCGTTGTTTCACACTGAGCTCTAGATTGGCACCAATCTTGACTTCCTTTCTGTCTGTCTCAGTACCCAGATTTACCGTTTCCATTGGCTCTTCATGTGGCTGAATGGCCCTTTATTCCTAGAGTAGCAGTCTTGCAAGTTCACCAGGCACTTCGCAATCATCTTCACCTTCGTCTTCGGCTAAGTTGATCGGATTTTCGAAGTCATAACTGGCAGTAGCAGAGTTGTTACCAGTGAGATCCAGAGTGGATTGGAACCTATATAAGTGAGTGTGTGTAAATATAGCTGTTTTGCAATATATAATAAAGAAAGAAAAGGAGCGCAAGATTTTGAAATGCAACAAACGTCCAATGTTTTTATTGATGATATATCAAAATGACACACAAAAGCCCTCACAAATGAAGCCACGGTGCTCCGGGTAGGACACCGAGCCATAAAAGTTTCAACATATTGTTTGTTACAAATTCAAAAACAAAGGAGTTCATTACTGAGTGACAAAAGTAATAGGTGTGAAGTCTTTGGCAGTCCAGTTGCTTGGTCCACCGTCGATTGTTGGGTAGATCCAGTTGTCGAATTCAGATTCCTCCACGTCGTCTTCAATAGCATTCACTCCCGGGTTGGTGATGAACACAGGAGGTCTTCCAATCCCTGCCTTACGAACAGCCCTCTGAGCCTCCGCAGTGAAGCCCAAGCCAAACTTGTCAGTCTTTGGAGTGAAATTAGGAAGTCGGCCCCAGTTTGCGCACTCACCCTTCTCAATCACAGCCCGGACATCCTTTAAGGAAGCCATCTTCAAAGGAGGGTCTTCAATGGCAGTTTCAACTGATGCCAGTGTCTGAGGCACCTCTTCAAAGTACTGGAATGGAGTCTCAATGAATTCCCCATCCATCTCTATGTACCGGAACGAGTTGAGGTGGCTGACCATATACTCTTCCTCCCCTTGAACTATCACAATCTTCCCTCTGACCGGGTACTTAAGCTTTTGATGTAGTGTGGAGGTCACAGCTCCAGCCTTGTGGATCCATGGACGACCCAGCAAACAAGAATAGGATGGTCGGATATCCATCACATAGAAAGTAGAATCAAAAACTTGAGAACCAACCCTGATTGGAATGTCAACTTCGCCATGTACCATCCTTTTCGAACCATCAAAGGCTCGGACAACAATGTTGCTAGGCCTGAGCTCCAAACTCTCACAATCCAACCTGTCTAGGGCCTTCTTGGGCAGGACTTTCAACGAAGAACCGGTGTCTACCAACACATGGGCAAGAGTAGTGCCCCTGCATTCAATGGAGACATGCAGGGCGTCGTTATGGTTCTTTCCTTTAGCAGTCAGATCGGCGTCAGAGAAGCCCAAACCATTATCGGCAGTTAAGTTGGCCACACAATCAATAAATTGATCAGCAGACGTTTCTTGTGGCACATGGGCCGTCTTCAGGAAGGAGATCAGAGCCTTGGCGTGGGCCTCTGAACACAACAACAGTGATAGCATAGAAATATTTGATGGGGTGTGTCCCAACTGCTCAACTACATTGAAATCACTCTTCTTGATGATCTTAAGAATCTCTTCCATCTCTTGCTGGGAAGCTTCAACAGTGGTTATCTTTGGTGCCTCCGTCAGGGCAGGCAAATCAGTAGCAATCCCTTTGCCCCGAGCGTCAGATGACTCGGCATCAGGGGTAGAAACAGGAACTTGATTAGGAAGGGGAACAGGCACACTTGCAGGTGTGATGATAAGAGGTTTCTGAATAGCTGGTGGCGCAATATCTGGTGAGAACAGCCTACCACTGCGAGTAATTTTGGCAGGCCCGGTGATGTTACTGACGCCGATACTTGTATCAAACTCTTGCTTTACTCCAAGAACATAAACGTCTGCCCCATAGTGCCATGGGACAGCTTTGTCGGATGTATAAGGGAGAGGCCCCGGAACAGTGATGATGATAGAAGCAATCTTCTGAGTGGTCATGATTTTGACAGGCTTTTTTGAAGGAGCCTTAAGAGGGTTGTTGAAAATAGTGATAATAGAAACTTCTTCGGTAGGGGTAGCAGGAACAACAATCTTCTCGAACAAGATGTCTTTGCTATCCATCAGGCTTTGGATACCTGATTTCAGCAAAGGACAACCAACAGGTGAAACAGCACATAGAAGGAAACCTTTACCATATCCCGGAAATAAACCGGCTAGCAACAGGTTCCTTTTGACGGTCAATAAAGGAGTAACAATCTCTTCCACGGAGGCCACATACAGGTCTTCTTCCACAGCATTCACTCCATGCTGGGGCATGGGAGCAGTCACAACATTGGGTCTTTCGGGCGCCTCAAAATGTATTTCCTTAGCATCAATAAGGTCCTGAACCTTATTCCTTAGAGCCCAGCAATCATCTGTAGTATGCCCCGGGCTATCAGAGTGATAAGCGCAACGGGCGTTGGGGTTGTATTTTGGAGAAGCTGTGTTCACTACCTTCGGAGCTTCTTTGACAGTTACCAGATTGGTTGACAGCAGTTGCGGCAAAATCTGAGACAGGGTCATGCTGAGCCGAGTGTACTGCCTTTTGGGTCTCTCACCCCTTGGTTGGTTATACTGCTGAGGAGCAGCAGCAGGCTTTGAAATTACCAACGCATTGACAGCTTGGCGGCGTTCCGGCTTAACTTGTCTTCTGGGACCATAAACAGCACTGGCTTCCTTCTTGAAGGGCTTCTTTTCAGTACTCGCGGAGGCACCTTTCTGTATCTTCCCTGACTTGATGCCAGCTTCTATTCTCTCATCTATTAAGATCAGGTCTGTGAACCCAGCAGAAGAATTACCAATCAGGTGGTTGAAGAACGGACCAGACAGGGTCCCTAGGAACATGTCAACAAGTTTACGGTCAGTCAAAGGTGGCTGCACCCTGCCAGCCAGGTCTCTCCACTTTTACGCATACTCCTTGAATCCTTCGCCCGTTCCCAGTGACATACCCTGAAGTTGCGTACGCGTGGGAGCGAGGTCAGAATTGTACTGATACTGTTTATAAAATGCAGTAGCCAAGTCCTCCCAGTTTCGAACACTGGCTCCATCCAGCTGATAGAACCATTCGAGTTGACCCCCTGAAAGGCTATCCTGGAAGAAATGGATCCACAGGTTCTTGTCTGTAGTGTAAGGTTGGATCTTCCTTACATATGATCTGAGATGCATTTTTGGGCAAGACAGCCCGTCATACCTTGCAAAGATTGGCACTTTGAACTTCGGGGGGATCACAATTCCAGCAATTAATCCCAAATCTTCGAAATCTAAGCCGGGAACTTTCTGCAGCTCCAAAGCTGCCAACCTGTCTTCCAAGCTCTTATACTTATCATCGGCGGGCGGGTATTGTTGCTCAGAGTAGTCTTCGTCTTCTTCAGCCTCTCCTTCTTCAGCTTCGGATTCGGAAGGTACCGCAGCCGCATTCCCTTTACTGGTTCCCTCTTCAGATGTAGGGGGAAATTCAAGCACTCTTCTGGCTTCACCCTCAAACCTTCTTCCTAAGGTAGCCACCCCGATTCTCTTCTTCTTCTTTTTCACTTGCTCTTTGTTCCCAAGCAGGGATTTTAGATCCTCCTGACCCTTAGCCAAGGTCATCTGGAGATGTTGAAACTGTGAGTTTTGAGACTGCAAGTCCTTGACCGTCTGTTCGAGATCCATCTTACTGAAATAAACAGCAGAAAGATAAGGAAACCTGGTGTGGAGACCTGCTTATGCGCATGATGAATGATATGTTTGTTTATGCAATGCATTCAAGGGTTTAGAAAATTCAAAATTGTTGCAAACAAAAAGAACACACGTCATATTAAGAAGAAATTTGTCAGTACATAAATGCCCCATGGGCCAAATATTACAAAAAACTTCTCAAGGTAAAAAGACGTTGCACATCCTCTTTGGTGCGATGTAGGTGTTGAGGGTCTCTTCCTCATGGAGTCGGCGGGTAAGCTCCAAAACCTTCTTCTCGCTGGCGTAGAAGCTGGCTTCAAAAGTGTTCCGTTCCTCCTTGAGTTGGATCCAACTCTTCTGCATCTCCTCCCACGATGTAGGCATGTCAGGATATAGGATGATGTAGGGGACCTCTCCTTCCTTAACGGGCTCTTTAATCACAGGGAGAACATGAGGGTAAGGCATCATCAGACTCTGGGCTCAGGTTCGTACCCACTTGAGATAAGGCTCAAGAGGGATGGAGTTCTTGTGCCCCAGTGTCTTGCTGTCTATCTTGTTAGGCATCCTCCAAGCTCTGATGAATCTTTGGCGAAGTCTTTGTGCATCGTTGTCGAAGTCAAAAACTAAGTCAGGAATCAAATGTCGTGAGGGCCATCCCTCCGTGCATATCCAAATTGTCTCAAAGCTAGACAAGGGTTGTAGGTAATGCCTCCTCTAATTCCAAGTAATGGAACATTAGGGAACTCTCCACAATGATCGATGATGATGACATTTTCTCTGGACCGAGAACACCAGTGTACATCAGAATGAGTGAGGGTCATCAACCGTTGTGACCACCTTAAGCCTTGGTCATTCTTCAAGACAGATTGTGGAAGGTGCGAAATAAACCACCTAGAAAGGAGAGGAGTACAACACATGAGAACACCCTCTTTCTCATTGTTCGTGTGTAAAATGAGTGAAGAATATCCCCAAGCAATGTTGGTATTGGATTCCTGGATAAGAAGATTTTGACGGCGTTGACATCTACAAGCTGGTCAGGATTTGGGAACAAGACCAACCCATAAATGAGGAGTGCCACAATTTCTTCAAAGGCTTGTAGGTCCAATGAATTCCAACACTCTTGTTCCTTCTCAAACAAGAATTTTTCGAAGAAGCCTTTGACACCGCTTCTAGTTTCCCAATGCCCCTTGATGTCAGATGGTTGCAAGTGTAGTGCTTGAGCAACATCTTCAGGCTCTGGTTCTTTTTCCGTACCGTTGTAGGGTAGTTGATTAAGAATAGGAATTCTCAGGAGTTGAGAAAATTCCTCCAAAGTGGGCACCAATTGGTAGTCGGGGAAAGTGAAACAGTGGTGAAGGGGGTCAAAGAACTGGAATAACACCTTTACCATGTCCTCTTCAATGTTGGTGTTGACTAAGCTGAGCAGTCTACCATGTCTTTCACTAAAGGGAGAGCTTTCTAGAATTCTTGATGTGAGCTCTTTGAGTTGAGGAGATATTCTCACAAGGTTGACTTGGATAGTTTTCATGCGAGGAATTTCCATGACCTACAAAACAAGAACAAAGATGAAGATCTAAACCCTTGAAATGGTTAGTGAATGCATATGATGCTTTATGATGTTCATGATGTATGCACAAACATATGTACAAGCAATTCACACAAAACCCTAGTTTCAGGCTTGCATGGGGTTTCATAGGTAAGTACCCTCTTGAGTGTAGTTGGCTTAAAAACCTGTCCTATAAATAGTAACCGGGTTCTAAGGAGCTCAATATCATTGGGTTGTTTTCCATGTTCATTGTTTTGGTTTAGCCACTTAACTAGAGACCAAAATATTCCAAGAAAACAACCCTTAATGAGTGTAGTATCGAGTATCTACCAACTTCGGACTGCACCAAAGTCGGTCAGCTCACTACCCCTAATGAAAGGCCAAGATGGTCAAGTAAGGTTCTAGGTCATTAGTGCTTAGTGACATCACTCAGCGGCCCCGTACTCTCCTTGATTGAACTCAAGGGTTACCGGTACTCACAAATATGTCGCACTAATATAGCTATTGCTTCAACCGTGTCAGTATACCCCGCACAGTTTCCACAACGTATTGCTATCTATGAATGTTTCCCCAAATCCGGGTGTAGGATTTCAAGCCCAAACAAGAGAGCCAAGATGTAAAGCAATCAAAGCAAACAATTAGTCATGTAAGAGGGTGATCTAAGCCCTAAGGTTACTCCACTTTAAAATTATTCCCCAACAGAGTCGCCAGTTCTGTGATCGGTGGAAATAGAACTGACTGTTTTGGAATGCTGGTTCGCGAAATGTCGCGGTAATCAAGAGTCTCCACCATCTTTTATTTTCTCCAACAAGGAAAGGACAAAAGCACAACAAAATTCCTTTTCGAGATGTTTCTCGGTTCCGGAGGTAGATTATAGAAAGGGAAGGTGTTAGTACCCTTTCTATCCGTGGTTATCCACGGGCTCTTAGGTACTTGCTCACTATGTTTTTAAAATGTTTTGCTTTTCTTGTGTTTGTGGGTGTGATACGGTGGGAGAACTGACTTGAGGTTTTGCATTTGTTTTCGCAAATGTTTCGGTTGAGCAAGAGTCGCCACCGACTTTTTATTTTATCCTAAGGAAAGGTTAAAAAGCACAACAAAAACCTTTGAGATGTTTTCTTGGGTTCGGGGAGTAGATTATAGAAAGGGAAGGTATTAGCACCCCTTCTATCCATGGTTATCCATGGGCTCTTAGTTACTTGCTTAGATCACTTGCCTTGTATTTTCAATTGTTTGAAATGGTGCTTTGTGTGTGTGGGTTTGAAAATGTTTTGAAAAGAGGCCATTTGTTGTGGCAACCTTTATAATGATCCATGTTTGGAGGTATACAAAGGTGTACTTATCTTTTGAAAAGTTTTCAATGTTTTTAAAGTTGTTTTGAAAGTGTGTTGTGGAGTGTGGTTTTGAAAAGATAGGCAAGTGTTTTTGTTTTGCAAGTTGGTAAGTAACCAAGAGTTGTCTACTCCTAAATTTACTCAAAGGTTTTTCCTATGTTTTTAACCCTTTTAACAATTTTGTTCCACCATTGTATTTGGTGGAAAATCTTGTGTTAGGATGTTAACGGGACGGGCGCGGGACGTCGTTTAGACCATGATTGCAATAGTGCCAAGTGTCTTTGGGCAAATTTTCCTTTAAGGGACTTGATCATTTGTTTAGGCAACTTTTGAAAGCGTCATCGAGGGACTATGATCATTTGATATTGTTTTGTTTTTGCCAAAGAAACTTAACATGCAACATGGCCCATTATTGAAGGCAACATGTGGAGTACCCTAGGGGTGCAAGTGTGATTAGTGTTGTCCATTTTCATGCTTTGTTATCTTTGAATTAGGTCAAGTTATTGTTTGGTTGATTTTTGCATACAAAGCCCTAAGTCTATCATGGCATTTTTAGAAAGCTTTAAAGTGCGGAAAATAAAATCCTAAATTATTACAACACAATTTATGGGATGGGGGGTACAAATGTTCAAATGGGGGATATTTAGCAAGAAATTTAAATCTAAACTATTACAATCCAAATGGAATTTACAAGGTATTTAATTGTACAATAATAATAAAATAAATATGCAAGATGCAAAAAATGATTTTTATATGTATGTAAAAATGTTTTTCATGTGACAAATAAACAACAATAAAAAGGTTAATTTTTTTGGTATTTTCATGTTTAGGGCAAAACCCTAATTTGCTAAATAAAATGTACTAATTATTTATTATATACAACATTTATTAATTATGTACAAAAAATAAATAAAAAGAAAGTATATTGCAAAAAAGTATTTTTGAGGTTAAATATTAATAAAAATGAAAATGTTTGTATTTTTTTCCTAAATATTCTAATAAATATATAAGTATTTATATTATTTACTAAATATATTAAATATGTAAAAAAATAAAATATTTATTATTTACAAAAAAAAGTATATTTTTAGAAAATGTTTCCAAGAGATAAAATAAAATAAAATTAGAAAACAAAATGTGTTTGTATTATTTTTGTATCTTTGAATAAAAGGTACTATGTTTATTTACATGTATAAATTCAAATAAAACAAACAAAAATCCAAATAAAATGCAAAAATGGTTGAAAAAATGTTTTTAATATTTTTTATATTTTGCCAAAAAAATAATAAGTCAGAAACAAAAAGAAAAAGTCAAAAAATGATAAAAATAAACACAATGGGCCAAGGGGGTGCAAGTGTGAAAAAGTGGTGCAAATAGAAAGATGAAACAGGCCCAACCCAGAAGAACTTTGTCTTCAACCTCTGGCCAGATTCAAACAAAAAACGCGCGCCTTCTTGTTCATCTCCCTAACTCCTGATTCTTTGATCCTTTGACAAATCTTAAAACATGAAACTTGTAGAGCTTGAAGCCACGATTCTAAACATATAAAAAAGTTAATCTAACTCTCAGAAATGAGAGAGAATTTCTTCTCCCCCAATTCCTGACCTAGTTTTTTTCCAATGTTCAGGTTCAAAATACTCTTAGCACACACAATATAAATGAAAAGTAACTATATGGATGGCTTCAGGGCTATGATTAGAACATGTTTTCTTCACAAACTTAAACCTAACTATGCCTGGATAGAGAGATAGAAGTTAAAAAACTTACCTGTTCAGCTTGATTCGTGTATGTCAATGGAGGTACTTTCAATGCAATGTGAGGACTTGTATAGCTTGCTTGAGGTCCAGGGATGCTTCTCCTATGCTTAGCTTGCTTTGAATCTTGCTGAATCGAGCTACAGAAGTTAACCTGCACAGATGAAAAATGAAAATGGCACACTTGGCTATGGCTGTTACAGTTCCAGTTCAATGCTTGGAATAGTTTGTATGGATGTTATGGAATGTGTTTGCAAAGGTTTCAGCCAAAACACACGAGTGGAAGTGTTTGTGGAAGTCAAGTTGCAGAAGGGACTCTATTTTTGCAGCAAGGAGGTGTTTCTATGAATGAGGAGGGATTGAAGGTGGTTGGCTCGTGTTTTAGGTCAGGTTTGATGTTTGGAATTGTTGTACCCCAAATTTTGACCTAAGATACCGTCTTCCATCTGCATCATTCGCATTGCAAGAGTTTTGACCATTTTTATCAAATTTTTAAAGCAGTTTAAAAACTCATAACTTTTTCAAGTCGGGAGCTGTTTATTTGTTGAACGCTAAATTTATTAACTGATCAAGACTTAAACAATGTTCATTGCTTATTTATTATCTTAAATTCAAATAATTGGAATTTATTTTCGATTATTACGCAATTTAAAGATTTATAAATAACAAAACAAATATTTGAGAAGAGGTTTATTAATGGGTCAAATAATGTTTATTAATTATTCATTATCTTAAATTTAAATAATGGGAACCTGTTTTTCGTTATTATATAATTTGAAGGTTTATGAATAATGAAATAAACATTTGAAAATGAGTATATTAATTGATCAAGCAATGTTTATTTGATTATTTATTGTTCTAAATTTAAATAGCTGAAATTCTATTTTTTTAAGTTATTATAATTTAGAAGAATTAAAAATAATAATCAAGTAAATAATTGAAGTTATTAATTGATCAATGATGTTTATTTAGTTGTTTATCATTCTGAATTTAAATGATTGGATTTGATTTTCAGTCATTATATAATTTAAAGAGTTATAAACGATAAATAAATGATTGGAAAGAAAAAGAATTAATTGGGAAATAATAGAATTTTTATTCACTTTATTCTATTTATTACAATTGTTGTTTAAATACTATTGTACAAAGTATTTATAATAACCATTACATAAATGCTTAAAGTAAATAAAACTATTTTCCTAAATTCTAATTCTAATCTTCTATCCAATACTCTTTGTCTGCTCATTTAATTTTACCAGCGAAAACAATTAAAAGAAAGTCAGAATTTAATAAATAATTAAAATGCAGAAAAATAAATTCAATGTTCATCATTAAAAGCAGGCGGCTGGAATCAGTTTACCCTTTTTGCAAATCACGGGATTTCTCCCGGTTCACAAAAAAGGGAGGAATTTTTGTTTCATAAATGAATGCACAGTTTAAAACATGCACAAATTCATTTTTATTTTTCAAAACTGCATATTTAAAATTAGTTGCATTTTCCAAAAATCCAATGCATATTTCAAAAAAACACACAGCATACAAAGTAACAGCATATGCATAAACATGCATTGTTCCAAAGGCAACGTGAACCTATGCAACAACTTGAGAAGAGTCCAAAAAATTAGGCTCCCATGCAAAACAAAGAGTAATATGCAGCTTAAATCAATGTGTGCAAGCAAGTGTTTTCCTTTTTTCATCATCTTCCAGCCTGCTTTTTCAGAATACAGTAAAGTACATATCATTTATATATATCAATTTCTGTACTTGGGAGAGAGAGAAGAGGTTCAATTTTGCAGGTTTTGGCCTAAGCATGAATTGGGAATAAAGTCAAACATATAGCAGCATATGTGCAGAACAGCAGAAAATATATTAAATATTCAAAACCTGAGCCATGAGAATTAGGAAGCAACGGCTATTTGAAACCCCTTCAAAAAGGACATCACGGCATAGCATATTTTCAACAAGAACATAACTGCAAAACTAGGCACATAGTCCATTGCAAAACCATTTTCCTGGATATTCAAAACTATCCTGCATATTTCAAACATCCTGGATACTATACAAGCAAAACATTCAAAAACCATTTTTCGGCATATTTTCCTAACCTGCAAAATCATTCTGCATAGGATAGAAACCATCCTGCATATTCATATTTCATAACCGGCATATTACAAGACCTGCATATTGCTAAACCATTTCTAAGCATATTGCGGAACCATTTCCAGCATATTGACCAAAACCATAAAAAACGGTATAATCCAAAACCACCAAAAAGCATTTATTCAATATCTCCAATCAGTTTGTCTAGACGGAGAAGAAAAGAAGAATTAGTGGCAGAAAGCAAAGAGCGAGGAGTTTTCGGAGCTTACCTGACGTCGCCGGAATCGTAACTGTCGGACTAGCTCCGACCATGTGAGTTTTTCTTCAGTTTTTTTCGCATAAAGCTTTATACCGCTGCGTTGCCTTTGTCTCACTTAATAATACTCTCTTTAATTTCCTGAAATCATGTAAAACGGCTATTTAATATCTTTGCGAATCATCAATACATTAAATCCCTATTTTAACACCGACAATAATTTGATTGATAAAATTCAAGATTCATAATGTTGCGAAACCGGCACAATCATACATACTATCAATTTAAAGCCAATTTGAGGTAATATAGGAAATTCACAAACCTTTTTACACAAACCATGATATTTTTAAGTTCAAATCACAAGTAAAAAAAACAAACCACACAAAGCAGCCATTAATAACGTTAGTATTTACAACACATCATAGATCATCACTCCATTAGAAAATGTCAAAAAGAAGAATAACTGCATAGGCTGGTGGTAAACCTGAACTGGCCTAGACACCAACTATTGTCAAGATTCTAAAGCCAATAGGATTTTCAGCTTCTCTATCCTCCTACGTGCAGAATGTTTCCATTACCTTTATGGCTATGAGGTCTGATGGAACAGAAGTGATGGTGGATAACAAATATCTCAAGACAAACAATCCTCTTTTGCTGATCAATTTCTATGAGCAGCATCTCCGATACAATCCAAGTTCTTAGCTGGATGGATAGTATTGAAGGTGGTGGTTTTGTGTGTGATTAGACCTTCCGTTGTTTGCCCTTAGTTATATATATCTATAATAGAATTGTAGATGCAGGGGATCCTAAAGGATTAGGAAGTACGGTGTTGGTTAGCATATGTCTATGTAACCAAATCTTGAGACTTGTTCTAAACTATAGCGATGCGATTCTACATCAGGTTTTATCCCCCTTTACGCATGATAACAGACCATGTTCAAACAATGGCAATACTAGAAATATACATACAATTCCAGAATACACCGAGAAATGAAAAGTAGAAGAAGAAGAGAGAGGAAAGAAATCGAATGCTTACCGTTGAGACTTCACCGTAACCCTTTCTGCCTCCACGACAACTCATCTACCTCCTCAACACCAGGCCTGATATATCATATTCAGTCCAACAATTAAGCCAGCACATGAGCAAACCCACCGAAACACACTATCATACTGCCCTCCGTGTTCTTCGATATCTCAAATCTTCTCCCGGACAAGGTCTCTACTTCCCCAACAATTCTATTCTTCAACTAAAGGATTTGTCTGATTCGGACTGAGCTACCGGTCCCGACACCAAAAAAATCCATCACCGAATTTTCCATCTATCTCGTTGACTCCCTTGTATCGTGGAAATTGAAAGCAGCCTACAATATCTAAAGTTCAACAGAAGCAGAATATTGTTCAGTGTTTCAAGTTTGGGAAATCATCACAGTACGCATAATTCATAAAAACTCACAAGAGGTCTCAAAATCACATGCCCAATCTGCAAGGTCCAACTTGCAAATCCAAACCAACTTGCTGATCATTACGCCTCAAAACATCCAAAGGAGAAGCCTCCAGGAGAATCAAGCTAGTACAAAGTTCCAAAAACAAATTTGCTCTTAGGTGTCTCAATGTTTCTGCTTTCAAGCCAGATTGCAACATGTTTAGTATTTTTTTTTCTTAATGTGCATTACTGTAAGATACTTCTGTCGTTATGAGAATTTTACCTGGAAGTATCAGTGCGTTCCAACTTACAAGAGTCTGCAACCACAATCTTCATCAAGCCCTCTTGGAATTGCATCCTCGACAACTCCCTACGCCACCTTCCGTCATCATCACCTTCACCTTCTATCCAAGGACAAAACGCACATCACCATCACCACGACCCCAACCTGCGATTGTCAAGAATGCAGAAATTAACTCAGAAACAAAAACGATAAAATTGAAAAGTCCACCGTGAAGGAGACCAAGCTTTGATGATGAAGTGGGTCGTGAAGGAATCGGAACGAGAAGAGAGAAAGAGATTCAGCGGCGGCCATGGCACCTTCGTTCCAAGGGTTCTTCTTTCGTACAGCTTTGCGTTTCACTTCTTCTTCTTGGATCCGGGTCTTCCATGACCCGCTCCATTTCCCTCACCCATCTCAATTTCCTTTTAACTAAGCCCATTTTCTTTTTCAGCTTAAGCCCACTCTCATTGCCATTCACTCCATCTTATATGTTCTTTAGTTAGATTTTATTCATTTTCTTAGGTAATTTATTTAATTTGGACTAATTAGTTTCCTAGAAATAAACACATAATTAAACAAATGTAAATAACTTGACTTTTTTATTTTATTAGTTTAAACTTTAGGATTAATCTATTAATTTTAGTTTTTTTTTTTAACTAGATTTAAATTAAGAGTTTAAAGATTTAATCTAATTGTTTAATAACTCTTAAATGCTACTCTGTGTTATTAATAAAAACATAAAAAAAAATAGAAGCATATAAAGCCTTAAAAAATATTTCTATTAATTCTCATTACCTTTTATCATTAAAAATGCGTAAAAAAGTGAAAATCAATTGAACTTTTTCTTTTCGCCTATTAAACAAAAAATCATATAAAATGCATGTTCATATTTAATTGTTGTGTATCATTTTCTGTCAATTATTCCATTGCACTTGTTTATTCTATTTGCACCAATCCAAAGGGAATAGTCTAATTTTTGTTGACTTCATGTCCTCAAAAAAAATGATCGAGCGAATACCCTCATTTCATTGAAACTTAGGATAATTTTTCCAAATATCCGATTTCTCCAAAACTCACACCTTTTAAGTCAAAAACTTCAACGTTAGGTTGTCGTATCTTCAAAAACCCGTCCGTATCCCTTTTCGGCCAAAACGATTTATTTTCAATCAAGCGATCAATTTTAAAACAGATATTTCAAAAGGTTCCTATAGAGTACTATAGATGCATTGGATGCTAATACCTTCCCATTGCATAACCAACCCCCGAACCATAAGATCTCTTTTCAAAAACGCCTTGTATTTTCATTACTTTCCAAAAGTATTGTTTACATTGCATATTTAGGGTTTTATTTCGCTCTTTTCCCTTTTCCTTTGGAAACAATAAAGCGCGGTGGCGACTCTTGCTTTTGTGAGACGAATTAATCAATAATTCGATCTCCGATTTACCCCGCTACATTTTTTATCGCTACAGAATTGGCGACTCTGCTGGGGACAGATTGACCTCTTGCTGGTCCATCCCTAAGTGGGTTAAGCCTAACTTGGCTTATCTGTTTTACTATTATTTGATTTGTTTGATTATGTGTTTAAATTGGGGTGTTTGGGTTTTTTGAAGGACAAGTCCTACACCCGGATTAAGTAACACTTAAGGAATAGGACGGGCGGTACAGTCATGTTAACTTTGAGGGAGTAATCCCGAAGAAGGAGGCATGAGATCCCCCACTCAATGGAAGGCCCTCTTGAACTTAATATTTGTTTACCGAGTAATCGGGAAGACGTTATTATTTTCGACCTAGGAGCCCGAGAAGTTGAGGACCGTAGAACCCTAACCCCTCTTGGCCTTTTTAGGTGTAGCGCGGAGACTATAACGGAGTAATTCGGAAGTAGTTGTTACGCGATGCTACGCTCGGACGAGTTTCTCTTGAGAATATTGCTAATTATTGAGTAATCAAGACGTTGGTAATATCCGAAAGAGGGATGTAGACTCTGGGAACTCTTAGATCCTTGTTCTACAGGTGTGATTAAACCCTTAGTACATACCTTGGGGATGTTTTTACCCTTGACTCCTTGCTCGTGACGTTGAACCTTTTAACCCCATGTTTGTGACCTTGCTTGTGGTTGTTGCATCTCCATGCATTCATACATCCATAAAACTCTTTTCACTTGACTTTGAAGGAGTTTGGAGGTCTTTCTTTGTAAACATCACTAGTTTCGTCAAACTCAATGGATCTTGGGTGTCGATAGGGCGAAAACCCTAATCCACCAAAATGGATGATTGATCTTGACGATGACTTGATCAATGTTTGGAGCCAATTTAAAATTCATCTGTTATCTTCATACTTGGATGTTTATAACTTGATATCTTGAGTTCCTTGAAAGTCAAATAAAATTCTCTTTTGCATACCACACATCCTTCTACATTTTTCCTTTGTCTCACTTTCAAAGGTCTTTTTTCGAGTCTTATTTTTTCCTTTTGGTCTCACTAGTACAACACTCGCGCTAAGAGGACAATGGAGAATATCAAGCAAGAGATTTCTGAACTCCGCAGAGAGGTGATTGTTTTGAAAGCTGGTTTGGATCACTTAACTGGTTTGGTTGAAATTCTGCTTGCCGCCCAAGTCAATCCGTCTAGGAGGGAGGAAGCAAGGATAAAGGTCTTCACGGAGACTCTAAAATCTTTTTCTCGTGAAAAGGTGACGGTTAATGCACCCAACGACTTTCTTGACAAGGTGAATGTGGGAGTGCGTCTAGAAGAAGATGTAGGAAAGGGATGTTTATATGAAGTGGGTAGCGCAGCTAATGGTGTGAAGAGGTTTGATAATGACTTTTCCAAGAAGAGAACCAGAGGAAGAGATAATCATCATCAGAATCATCATGTTCATCAACAGAATCAGCAAGTTCCTAATCAGAGGAAAACCCAGTTTGATTCAATTCCAGTCACCTACACAGAGTTGTTCCCTATCCTGATGCAGAGGAATTTGGTTCAAACCCGACCTCCACCGAAGGTCCCTAAGAAGATACATTAGTACTATAAAGCTGATTTGGCTTGTACCTTTCATCAAGGTGCTCCTGGGCATGACTTGGAGGGTTGCTTTGCTTTGAAGATTGAGGTTCAGAAGTTGGTCAGAAATGGTATCTTGTCATTCAAGGACGTTGGTTTTGAAGTTTCAAATCAAGCATGTGCCAAAGAGTAAACATGATTGATGGTCACTTTGAGTTTTGAATGATGTTTTCGGTAATTCAAGTGCAGATGGAAAGCCTTCCCAGATTATTAACTTATTCATGCTTTTTGTGATTTTTCTTGTTTATCAAAACATTGTTTGCATGTAAGAACTTGTTTGCATCTAAATGGTTATTTTAATACAATGAGTATGTTTGTCTTGAAGAAATTCATTCGTTTCACTCATATATGCTCTCAAATTTCTTTTTGCATTATGATACCAACATGTTGCCCATTCTCTTGCCTAGGCAGAGATTGAAGGGGGGATGATGATCTAAAGAACACAAAATCTTTGGTTGCATGCTTTTGAGTAAGATCTTGTTGATGATGTACAGGCATTGTTTCAAATCCCTAAACACCGGAGATATAAGGAAGATAATCCCTTGCTAACCCCTTTTGAGCCTTTGAAGCAGAAGTTTCTTTTCTATACGAAAACCTTGAATTTTAACCTGGGGCAGGGTAGTTTTCAGTTAATCTGATTGAGTGTTCGGAATTCGTAAGAAAGACGTTACCGTCACAAAATCCTTTTGATAGATGAACACTCAGGTTGAATTAACCGAGCATAGGGTTGGAGAACATCACGAAGAATGGGTGGGCACCAAATATTTTGAGCCTTAAAACCTTTTTTCTAAAAAACCCATAAACCGGACCACATTACAACCTTCAAAAGTCCTAATTGAAGCAAGGTCATTTTGAAAGCGTACTTCAATGAGATAGTGTTCCTGACTCCCACGAGTTTCAAATAGTTATGTTGGTATCATATGTTTTTCCTATACGAAAATAAATGATGCTCTAACTCGCACAACTTGTGCGATATCTTTTCAAAATCTTCAAGACTTACATAACTGTTGCATTAGAATTTCCATTCTCATTGTAAACCCTTTCTAACTGCAAAACATGCGTTTGATGTCAAGGAAGCTCACATAAACACCAGTGATGAGTTTACTCTTTTGAGGCTTGAAACTTTGTTGAGTAATTGGCGGATCACGTCGAGAGAATCATATCCAGGGGCATGTTAGTTGAAGACCTTAAGCATGGACAGGTTGCTTCTCCTAGTTATTGCTTTTCCCAATTTGTTTGCTCGTCTGGGGCAAAAATTCGAAGACTTTGTTGTGCCGACTGCAGTCAATCCGGGGCAATCGCGTCAAGATTTGATAAATTCCTCTAAGAGTTTGAAGACACCAGAGCATGGTGAATGCCAGGTCTTTTGTAAACCCTCGTTAGACGATTTTCTCGCCGTCAACCTTTTAGCTTGGGGGATTTGTAGAAGTGAAGCTATTCGCAAGAATCGTCGTGCATCATGCAGCTCGTCAGCAGTAATTTGGGGCATCCAATATTGGACCCAGGGGCAATCTAGATTTGTCAGAATGTGTGTTATGTATTGCACACTTTATCAGAGGTTGGTGTTCCCAGTACCTCCAGCTAAGCATGACTCCTTCCAGCAGAGCATTTGTTCGTGTTGTCGACGATAGAAGATGGGACTTTGGGTTGAATATTTTCCTCTCCAAAGAGATTTAAGCCTTGTAGAAGGATTTTACAGCGTTGTTGGCTTTTGTCTTCTATCTCCAGTGATGTTCCCCTCCTGTTGAGTTTAGCCGAGCGTCGGGTTGTACTGTGATGTTTCATCATCTTCTGTCCGTCTCCCCTGTCTGTTTTGTCAGCATATACATGACATTCATGACATTCATTCGCACTTGCATCATGCACGCACAGTTGTATCTGTTGATGTCTTTGAATTCGTACACCTTGGTTGTGTCTTTTCAAATAACGTATTTGATCTTTCCAAATAGAGTGCCAACTTAAGCATAAAATGCGCCTCTTTTCTAATTCCCCAACTGAGCTAATCCTCGTGGATGATTTTTGATTCAGCTTACCTTGTCCATTTCTGGATAGGATAAATTCCCCAATCGAGTTACTTTCTCATTGGGTAGAGTCTTGTTTGACTGTTTCTCTCTGGTTATTCCTGGATGAAGTGGCTGCCTCTTGCATAGGCTATACTCTTTGATTTTCCCCAGTGAGTTTGTGACCAAGACGACTGGTGCATTTATTTTGCACATTTAGATAGTTGATCTCCTCGGGAAGGATTGATTCAGGGTTCTCTTTGATGAAGATTTTATTCTCTGCCAATATCATCGCAGTTCCCCTCTGAATTATGTTGGAAAACGACAAGCGGTAGCTCCTCACGAGCAACTTGTACGTTACTATCTTCGACAAGCGCCGAGCAGTAGTTCTTCATGAGCTACTAGTGCGTTATTTTAGCTTTCGGAAAGCGCCAAGCAGCAGTTCTTCACGAGCTACTAGTGCGTCATTTTATTCCGTTGGAAAGCACCGAGCAGCAGCTCTTCATGAGCTACTAGTGCGTCAGTTATGACTTTGTGGAAGCGCCGAGCAGCAGTTCTTCATGAGCTACTAGTGCGTCATCGTCATTTTACCCTTTTTGGGAAGCGCCGAGCAGCAGTTCTTCATGAACTACTAGTGCGTCATTTACTCTTTTTGAAAGCGACAAGCAGCAAACTCTTCATGAGTTACCAGTACGTTATTTTCTTTGGACGACAGCAAGTGGTAGCTTCTTTATTTGAGCAACTTGTTCGTTATCGGTATTTTCTTTGGACGACAGCAAGCGGCAGCTTCTTTATTTGAGCAACTTGTTTGTTATCGGTATTTTCTTTGGACGACAGCAAGCGGCAGCTTCTTTATTTGAGCAACTTGTTTGTTATCGGTATTTTCTTTGGACGACAGCAAGCGGCAGCTTCTTTATTTGAGCAACTTGTTTGTTATCGATAGTTACTTTGGACGCCAACAAGTGGCAGCTTTCTTTATTGGAACAAATTTCGTATCTACAGTCTTATCACCTCAGCGTTAATGAGTATACCTCTGAAATCTCGCAGAGAAGTCTGGTACGAATCTGTACCTCCAGAAGTCGGTAATCAGTTATCCGCAATTTGATACTCTCTGTCTACCATTGACCTTGAGTCGCGAACTCACTGTTTTGGATCAATGATCTGTTATAGCCTATGCAAGATGCTCTCTTTGTTAGGGTTAGAGGTCGTTTCCCCTCGATTTTATTCGCTGACGGGAGTCTGTCGTTTAAAGTCGATAGCTTGTCTCCCCAGTAATGTATAATCCGAACCGCGGTGTTTTGTTGGTGTTCGATTCCCCGAACATTGTCTTGTTTCACACAATATCTTTCTCTGTGAATTCATGCACTGCATTCATATCACTGCATGATGACGGCATCATAGGACAAAATTTGCGTAGTTATGTATTTAAGTACCTTCAATCTCGTCGAAACGAAGATTTCAAATCTTCATATCTCCGGATAGAAGGAACTTAAATAGGGGCAGCTGTTGTACCCCAAATTTTGACCTAAGATACCGTCTTCCATCTGCATCATTCGCATTGCAAGAGTTTTGACCATTTTTATCAAATTTTTAAAGCAGTTTAAAAACTCATAACTTTTTCAAGTCGGGAGCTGTTTATTTGTTGAACGCTAAATTTATTAACTGATCAAGACTTAAACAATGTTCATTGCTTATTTATTATCTTAAATTCAAATAATTGGAATTTATTTTCGATTATTACGCAATTTAAAGATTTATAAATAACAAAACAAATATTTGAGAAGAGGTTTATTAATGGGTCAAATAATGTTTATTAATTATTCATTATCTTAAATTTAAATAATGGGAACCTGTTTTTCGTTATTATATAATTTGAAGGTTTATGAATAATGAAATAAACATTTGAAAATGAGTATATTAATTGATCAAGCAATGTTTATTTGATTATTTATTGTTCTAAATTTAAATAGCTGAAATTCTATTTTTTTAAGTTATTATAATTTAGAAGAATTAAAAATAATAATCAAGTAAATAATTGAAGTTATTAATTGATCAATGATGTTTATTTAGTTGTTTATCATTCTGAATTTAAATGATTGGATTTGATTTTCAGTCATTATATAATTTAAAGAGTTATAAACGATAAATAAATGATTGGAAAGAAAAAGAATTAATTGGGAAATAATAGAATTTTTATTCACTTTATTCTATTTATTACAATTGTTGTTTAAATACTATTGTACAAAGTATTTATAATAACCATTACATAAATGCTTAAAGTAAATAAAACTATTTTCCTAAATTCTAATTCTAATCTTCTATCCAATACTCTTTGTCTGCTCATTTAATTTTACCTGCGAAAACAATTAAAAGAAAGTCAGAATTTAATAAATAATTAAAATGCAGAAAAATAAATTCAATGTTCATCATTAAAAGCAGGCGGCTGGAATCAGTTTACCCTTTTTGCAAATCACGGGATTTCTCCCGGTTCACAAAAAAGGGAGGAATTTTTGTTTCATAAATGAATGCACAGTTTAAAACATGCACAAATTCATTTTTATTTTTCAAAACTGCATATTTAAAATTAGTTGCATTTTCCAAAAATCCAATGCATATTTCAAAAAAACACACAGCATACAAAGTAACAGCATATGCATAAACATGCATTGTTCCAAAGGCAACGTGAACCTATGCAACAACTTGAGAAGAGTCCAAAAAATTAGGCTCCCATGCAAAACAAAGAGTAATATGCAGCTTAAATCAATGTGTGCAAGCAAGTGTTTTCCTTTTTTCATCATCTTCCAGCCTGCTTTTTCAGAATACAGTAAAGTACATATCATTTATATATATCAATTTCTGTACTTGGGAGAGAGAGAAGAGGTTCAATTTTGCAGGTTTTGGCCTAAGCATGAATTGGGAATAAAGTCAAACATATAGCAGCATATGTGCAGAACAGCAGAAAATATATTAAATATTCAAAACCTGAGCCATGAGAATTAGGAAGCAACGGCTATTTGAAACCCCTTCAAAAAGGACATCACGGCATAGCATATTTTCAACAAGAACATAACTGCAAAACTAGGCACATAGTCCATTGCAAAACCATTTTCCTGGATATTCAAAACTATCCTGCATATTTCAAACATCCTGGATACTATACAAGCAAAACATTCAAAAACCATTTTTCGGCATATTTTCCTAACCTGCAAAATCATTCTGCATAGGATAGAAACCATCCTGCATATTCATATTTCATAACCGGCATATTACAAGACCTGCATATTGCTAAACCATTTCTAAGCATATTGCGGAACCATTTCCAGCATATTGACCAAAACCATAAAAAACGGTATAATCCAAAACCACCAAAAAGCATTTATTCAATATCTCCAATCAGTTTGTCTAGACGGAGAAGAAAAGAAGAATTAGTGGCAGAAAGCAAAGAGCGAGGAGTTTTCGGAGCTTACCTGACGTCGCCGGAATCGTAACTGTCGGACTAGCTCCGACCATGTGAGTTTTTCTTCAGTTTTTTTCGCATAAAGCTTTATACCGCTGCGTTGCCTTTGTCTCACTTAATAATACTCTCTTTAATTTCCTGAAATCATGTAAAACGGCTATTTAATATCTTTGCGAATCATCAATACATTAAATCCCTATTTTAACACCGACAATAATTTGATTGATAAAATTCAAGATTCATAATGTTGCGAAACCGGCACAATCATACATACTATCAATTTAAAGCCAATTTGAGGTAATATAGGAAATTCACAAACCTTTTTACACAAACCATGATATTTTTAAGTTCAAATCACAAGTAAAAAAAACAAACCACACAAAGCAGCCATTAATAACGTTAGTATTTACAACACATCATAGATCATCACTCCATTAGAAAATGTCAAAAAGAAGAATAACTGCATAGGCTGGTGGTAAACCTGAACTGGCCTAGACACCAACTATTGTCAAGATTCTAAAGCCAATAGGATTTTCAGCTTCTCTATCCTCCTACGTGCAGAATGTTTCCATTACCTTTATGGCTATGAGGTCTGATGGAACAGAAGTGATGGTGGATAACAAATATCTCAAGACAAACAATCCTCTTTTGCTGATCAATTTCTATGAGCAGCATCTCCGATACAATCCAAGTTCTTAGCTGGATGGATAGTATTGAAGGTGGTGGTTTTGTGTGTGATTAGACCTTCCGTTGTTTGCCCTTAGTTATATATATCTATAATAGAATTGTAGATGCAGGGGATCCTAAAGGATTAGGAAGTACGGTGTTGGTTAGCATATGTCTATGTAACCAAATCTTGAGACTTGTTCTAAACTATAGCGATGCGATTCTACATCAGGTTTTATCCCCCTTTACGCATGATAACAGACCATGTTCAAACAATGGCAATACTAGAAATATACATACAATTCCAGAATACACCGAGAAATGAAAAGTAGAAGAAGAAGAGAGAGGAAAGAAATCGAATGCTTACCGTTGAGACTTCACCGTAACCCTTTCTGCCTCCACGACAACTCATCTACCTCCTCAACACCAGGCCTGATATATCATATTCAGTCCAACAATTAAGCCAGCACATGAGCAAACCCACCGAAACACACTATCATACTGCCCTCCGTGTTCTTCGATATCTCAAATCTTCTCCCGGACAAGGTCTCTACTTCCCCAACAATTCTATTCTTCAACTAAAGGATTTGTCTGATTCGGACTGAGCTACCGGTCCCGACACCAAAAAAATCCATCACCGAATTTTCCATCTATCTCGTTGACTCCCTTGTATCGTGGAAATTGAAAGCAGCCTACAATATCTAAAGTTCAACAGAAGCAGAATATTGTTCAGTGTTTCAAGTTTGGGAAATCATCACAGTACGCATAATTCATAAAAACTCACAAGAGGTCTCAAAATCACATGCCCAATCTGCAAGGTCCAACTTGCAAATCCAAACCAACTTGCTGATCATTACGCCTCAAAACATCCAAAGGAGAAGCCTCCAGGAGAATCAAGCTAGTACAAAGTTCCAAAAACAAATTTGCTCTTAGGTGTCTCAATGTTTCTGCTTTCAAGCCAGATTGCAACATGTTTAGTATTTTTTTTTCTTAATGTGCATTACTGTAAGATACTTCTGTCGTTATGAGAATTTTACCTGGAAGTATCAGTGCGTTCCAACTTACAAGAGTCTGCAACCACAATCTTCATCAAGCCCTCTTGGAATTGCATCCTCGACAACTCCCTACGCCACCTTCCGTCATCATCACCTTCACCTTCTATCCAAGGACAAAACGCACATCACCATCACCACGACCCCAACCTGCGATTGTCAAGAATGCAGAAATTAACTCAGAAACAAAAACGATAAAATTGAAAAGTCCACCGTGAAGGAGACCAAGCTTTGATGATGAAGTGGGTCGTGAAGGAATCGGAACGAGAAGAGAGAAAGAGATTCAGCGGCGGCCATGGCACCTTCGTTCCAAGGGTTCTTCTTTCGTACAGCTTTGCGTTTCACTTCTTCTTCTTGGATCCGGGTCTTCCATGACCCGCTCCATTTCCCTCACCCATCTCAATTTCCTTTTAACTAAGCCCATTTTCTTTTTCAGCTTAAGCCCACTCTCATTGCCATTCACTCCATCTTATATGTTCTTTAGTTAGATTTTATTCATTTTCTTAGGTAATTTATTTAATTTGGACTAATTAGTTTCCTAGAAATAAACACATAATTAAACAAATGTAAATAACTTGACTTTTTTATTTTATTAGTTTAAACTTTAGGATTAATCTATTAATTTTAGTTTTTTTTTTAACTAGATTTAAATTAAGAGTTTAAAGATTTAATCTAATTGTTTAATAACTCTTAAATGCTACTCTGTGTTATTAATAAAAACATAAAAAAAAATAGAAGCATATAAAGCCTTAAAAAATATTTCTATTAATTCTCATTACCTTTTATCATTAAAAATGCGTAAAAAAGTGAAAATCAATTGAACTTTTTCTTTTCGCCTATTAAACAAAAAATCATATAAAATGCATGTTCATATTTAATTGTTGTGTATCATTTTCTGTCAATTATTCCATTGCACTTGTTTATTCTATTTGCACCAATCCAAAGGGAATAGTCTAATTTTTGTTGACTTCATGTCCTCAAAAAAAATGATCGAGCGAATACCCTCATTTCATTGAAACTTAGGATAATTTTTCCAAATATCCGATTTCTCCAAAACTCACACCTTTTAAGTCAAAAACTTCAACGTTAGGTTGTCGTATCTTCAAAAACCCGTCCGTATCCCTTTTCGGCCAAAACGATTTATTTTCAATCAAGCGATCAATTTTAAAACAGATATTTCAAAAGGTTCCTATAGAGTACTATAGATGCATTGGATGCTAATACCTTCCCATTGCATAACCAACCCCCGAACCATAAGATCTCTTTTCAAAAACGCCTTGTATTTTCATTACTTTCCAAAAGTATTGTTTACATTGCATATTTAGGGTTTTATTTCGCTCTTTTCCCTTTTCCTTTGGAAACAATAAAGCGCGGTGGCGACTCTTGCTTTTGTGAGACGAATTAATCAATAATTCGATCTCCGATTTACCCCGCTACATTTTTTATCGCTACAGGAATGTGTTCAATAAGTTTGTCTTGGTTAGTTCTTGCAGGAATGTAATGTTGTGTTTCAAAATGCAAGTTTCTTCTAATGTAAGCAAAAGTTGTCAAGTTGGTTTACAAGCTTATGCAGGCCCCCTAAACATGCTACCAATGTTAGTCTTGATCAGTGGGATTAGTTCAATAACTTGTGCCTCAGAGATTTGCATTGTACTTCTTAGATTTGTGTTTGACATAAAGTCATGCTTTACAAGAATGGATAACTCACTTTTTCCAAATATGGCTTAATTCTTCATGTAATGTCCAAATGCACAAAATAATGCTAGAACATAATGGATTGGAATTTAATTATTGAGTGTAAATGAGATTAGAGGCCTGTAACTAGCTTGAACCATGCTGATTTCAAAAATGCAAAGTTATGAACATGCCTTTGGCCATGAATCAAAGTGACTTTTGCCCATCTTCACAAATTCGATTCTCCCTAACCACAAGGGTGTTTGAGAAGTTCTTGGATAATTTGGAAAGCTTGGAATGTGTACTACAATCCATCTTTGTAATGCAAGTTGAAATTCCAAGTGGAAGCATGTGAAAAGTGGCCATGAAGTTAGGCAAAAATCCTGCCTAAAATAGGTCAAAATATTTCTAAGTTAAGAATGTTTTGCACCCTTGTTCCAAAAATCATAACTTGAGATACAAGCTTCTTTTGAGGAAACTTTGTGAATAAAAGTTGTAGATTTTGCAATTGACTATAACTTTCAGGTTTTGAGTTTTGCTTGAATCCAAATATATCTTGATGAAAAATTGGGACAAAGTTAGAAAAAAATTAGGAATTTTCATAACTTAGAAAAATTCTAAGTTATGAAATTTCTTCATTTCAAACCCTAATTTGTGATTTTTGATTTCTTGATGAACAAGTTTCATAATTTGACATGTCTTGATGAAAAATGAATCTTGACACTTGATTTTGACCAAAAAGTCAAAGTTTGACTTTTCAGTATACAGTCAAATTTTGCTCAGTTGACTGGAAAATTCATCTGTCAATCTTGTGCATTTGGGATCTTTTGAATTTGTTGAACATGTCAAGACAATTCCATTGAGTCCTTGAGTCCATATGTGAGCTTGGTTTTCCATTGGCTAGGTCAAACAGTCAAAAATTGCCTTTGTGCAGTCAAAACCCTAAAAATGACCATTTTGCCCTTTTGGTGATCTGATCAAATTTCTTGTGGAATTATGATCCAAACTTGATCAAATGGTCCATATGAGTTCATAATGTTGATGTGGGTCAAAAATTATGAGGTTTGACTGTCAATTGACCACAGTTGACTTTTTCCCCAATACAGCTGATTTCTAGGTCAACTGTCCAATTGACTGGGCAAAGATTGGAATCAAGGTTTGAAACTTGGTATGGATAAAATTGTGAGTCTAATATGAAGCATGAAAGTCACTTTGGGCCTTTTAGGTCAAAACATCTCTATGCAAACACAAACCCTAATTTGGGCCAACAGTGCAAAAAGGGGTCTTGAGCAGAGTAAACCCTAACTGAATCTTGAGCTCCAAGGGCCTGATGGTGAGAAAATGTTGAGGAAATGGGAGGGAAAATTTTGGGGTACAACACAGTAGCTACGTTGATGTGGCACTTTGGTTGGTACCCGTAACCCTTGAGTCAACAGGGAGATGTACAGGGTTGCCGCGTGGTGTCATAAAGCATCAACTGACCTTAGAACCTTTAATTGCACAACTTGGCCAGTAGGACGTAGTGAGATGGCCGGATTTGGTGTATGCCCAAGGTCGACAGATACTCAATGCTACATTCATTGAGGTCTGACTCTTGAGTTTTGTTTGGTTGCGAGTCAATCGCCTATTGGACGAAGCTGGGGGAAAGATCAATGATATTGAGATCCCTTAGAACCCGATTACATATTTATAGGACAGGTTGAACCAATCCAGCTTCAAGAGGGTATGACCTTAAAACTCAAGCAGGCCTTAAGCCTAAGGACTTGGTGTGATTTTTATGTGTTTGCTATACCTGTGATTTCTCATGACATCATAAACATCATACCATAGCATATCATACTAACCGTTTCAAGGGTTTCTTGGGGTCATCTTTGCTCTGTTTTGTAGGATATGGAATTCGCCCGTAGGAAAACTATACAGATCAACCTTGTGAAAGTGTCTCTCCAACTAAAAGACCTGGCATTAAGGGTTCTTGAAAGTTCTCATTTCACTAAAAAGCATGGTCAGTTGCTCAACTTGGTCACTGCAAAACCTGATGAAGAATTATTAAAAGTGCTGTTTCAGTTCTTCGATCTTGTGTACCATTGTTTCACCTTCCTAGATTACCAGTTAGTTCCTACCATGGAAGAATTTTCTCAGTTGTTGGAGGTACCTATTCTTGACCAGTTACCTTTCAGCGGTACGAAAAGACACCCAAAACCTGAAGAAATTGCTAAAGCTCTATCCTTACAACGGTCCGACATAGTGACAAATTGGGAAACCAGAGGGAGTGTTCAAGGAATTCTGGTTAAATTTCTGTTCGAGAAGGCTTACTATTTTTGGGATACCCTGGATCTATAAGATTTTGAGGAGGTGCTGGAACTTCTCGTTTACAGGACGGTACTTTTCCCTAATGCAGATCAACTCGTAGATGTGAACACTATTAAGGTTTTTCTGTCTCATAATCCGGTACCTACATTACTTGGGGATATTCTACACTCTCTGGATGCTCACACTTTAAAAAGAAGGGGGACCCTCCAGTGTTGCACTCCTCTATTGGCTAGGTGGTTTATTTTGCACCTACACAGATATACGTTGAAGAATGAACAGGGTAAAAGATGGTCTCATTGACTGATGTCCCTTACGCATTCAGACATTCATTGGTGTTCACGGTTCTCGGAAGATGTTACTATCATCGATCGCTGTGGTGAATTCCCTAATGTCCCTCTCTTAGGCATTAGGGGAGGAGTCACTTATAACCCTTGCTTAGCATTACGACAATTTGGTTATGCGAGAAGGGATGGTCCTCATGATACACTTATTCAAGGAATCACCTTCAACTATGAGAATGATGTTCAGGGTTACCGCAAAAGGTTCATACAAGCTTAGAGTAGGGTACATAGGGTTGACAGCAAGACACTTGGGCATAAGAATTCCATACCTCTCGAGCCTTATCTCAGATGGGTATGAGCCTGCACTCAAACTCTTATGATGCCTTATCCCACTATCCGACCTATGATTATGGAACCAGTTGCGGAGGGAGACACTCCTCATCTTATTCTTCATCCAGACATGCCAATTGATCATGAAGAGTTACAAAAGTCCTGGGTTCAGCTTAAAGAGGAGCGGGATACGTTTGAAGCCCAATTCTATGCCAACGAGAAGATGGTCTTGGAACTCACTAGGCTACTTCATGAAGAGAGGAATATCAACCCCTACATCACGCCAAAGAGGATGCGGCCATGGGAAACCTAGTCTTCTTTTTGTTTTATTTTTCTTAATTGTACTCTCAAAATACATTCTTTGTAACAATTCAAGTTTACTAATACAATTCACGTTTGTTCCTTTTTGTTTAAGAAAATTTGAGCCTTTAAGAACCCTTGAAAACATTGCATACATATCATACATATCATTGCATAACAGGATTCATAACAGGTTTTTCATCTCCTCCGCTATTTATTTCAGCAATGGCTCTTGAACAAACTGTGAAAGATCTTCAGACTCAGAACATGCAGTTACAGCAAATGATTGTGGCTCTGGTCAAAGGACGGGAAGAGCTGAAGGCTCTCATTGTTAAGAAGAACACTAAGAAGCCCAAGAAGACAGCTGGTTTGGTAAATATGGGCAGAAGGTTCAGAGGGCCGCCAAGACGAGTTGTTGATTTAGCTTCTTCATCTAAAGAGGGAGAGAATCAAGAGGGTGAAGCCAGTGAAGAGGACCCTAGTCCCAAAGAGTCTGACAATGAAAATGATTATAATGAGGAGCAGTACCCTCCGGCTGATGAAAGGTATAAACAACTAGAAGAGCGTCTGAGTGCTATGGAAATCCAGAAGGTTCCTTGGCTGGATTTTGACGAGTTGGGTCTGCTCTCCGGGGTTATCATCCACCTAAAATTCAAGGCACCGATATTTGCTAAGTATGATGGGCTCTCTTGTCCTAAAATGCATCTCCGTTCCTATGTGAGGAAGATACAGCCTCATACTGCCGACAAAGACTTGTGGGTTCACTTCTTCCAAGATAGTATGTTTGGAACACAACTGGATTGGTTCTATCAGCTGGAAAGAGCCAATGTTCGTAACTAGGAAGACCTTGCTGCTGCATTTTATAAGCAATATCAGTATAATGCAAACCTTGCTCCCACCTGTATACAAATCCAAAATCTGTCTTTGGGTTTGAACGAGGGTTTCAAGGATTATGCTTAGAAGTGGAGAGATTTGGCTGGAAGAGTTCAACCTCCCTTGGCTAACAGGGAGCTCGTGGATATGTTTCTGGGAACTTTGACTGGGCCATTCTTCAACCATCTGATTGGAAGTTCATCGGCGGGTTTTACTGAATTGATCTTAATAGGAGAAAGAGTGGAAGCTGGAACCCGAAATGGAAAAATTCATAAGGATGCCTCTTCTAGTGCTGCAAGGAAGCCGTTTGCAGGTAAAAATAAAGTCAGTGCCGTCTATAACCAAAAGAATCAGAATTGAACCGAGCGCTGTCCAAAGGTAGGGGCTGTTATGATTGCCAAACCTGCACCTGCTCAGCAAAGAAACAATCAGCCAAGAGTAGAAAGACCAGCTAGACAGTTCACTCAGATTAACATGACGTTGTCTCAGGTTTTACCTCAGTTGCTGAAGTCCAATCTGGTTACTCTGAGGGAAGCTCTGAGGAACCCTAACACCATCTCTCCTTACTATAAACCATATACTCGTGTGCTTATCATTTGGAAAGTCATGGCCATGACACCAATGATTGCTAGGCTTTGAAGAACAAAGTGCAGGATCTGATTGATGCTAAGGAGATTAAATTTGGTCCCCCGGAGACTCCCAACATTATCAATGCTCCTATGCCGAAACATGGTCGGGGTGTTAATGTCGTTGAAGAAGATGTGTTTGTGACTTCTGTGGAAGAATTGGTGACCCCACTCATGACTATCAAGGGGAATTTGTTGAAGACCAGTTTATTTACAGGATGTGATGAAGGTTGCCACCTTTGTTCATTTCTACCGACTGGTTGCCCTTTTTTGAAGACAGGTGTTCAGCGCCTGATGGATGACAAAGAGATTCTGTTTGAGAAGACTCCTGTTCCGACTGTTTCCTGTGAAAATGTTGTTATCATAACCATTTCCTCCAATCCTCCCAGGGCCTCCGCTAAGAGATCCGTCAGGATTACATCAATTGCAAAGGTGACTCCGTTGATCATAACCAGGCCAGGGCCATTCCCATACTCCTCGGACAAAGTTGTTCCTTGGAACTATGGGGCCGACGTCTATTACCACGTCGTAAAGCAGGACATGCTAGCCATTGAAGACAAGATTGCTGAAAATGCTAATTTCGACATCGTCAATATTGCCGGAACCAGTAAAATAACAAGAAGTGGAAGAGTGTTCTCCCCTGAAATTTCTCCCCCGAAGACTGTTACCGGACCTGTGATCATTCCTGCTGTGGTTCCACCCAAGACTACTACTGCAATTCCAGTAACCACTCCTGGTTATCCTCCCATCACCGAGTCGGCCGAGACTCGAGGCAAAGACATACTAATTGAGCCTGTCCTGACAAAGGCCAATTCAGTAACCATACCAGAAGCTTCCAAAAAAGAAATGGAAGAAGTTTTGAAGATAATAAAGAAGAGCGACTACAACATGGTCGAGCAGCTGGGGCAGACCCCATCCAAAATTTATATGTTGGCTTTGTTGTTGTGTTCCGAGGCCCGTGCAAAGGCTTTGGTTAAGTTTCTGAAGATGGCTCACGTGCCACAAGAGACATCTGCTGATTAGTTTGAAGATTGTATGGTTAGTCTGACTGCCGATAATGGTTTGGGTTTTTCCGATGCGGATCTGACAGCAAAGGGGAGGAAGCGTAATGATGCTCTTCATGTTTCCGTTGAATGCAAGGGCACGACTCTGGCCCATGTTTTGGTAGATACTGGCTCCTCATTGAATTTGCTACCTAAAAAAGCTCTAGAAAGATTGGACTACAAAGGCTTGACCTTGAAGCCTAGCAATATAGTAGTAAGAGCTTTCGATGGTTCGAAGAGGATGGTGCACGGGGAAGTGAATGTCCCTATTAAAGTTGGTTCCCATACCTTAGACTCCACTTTCTATGTAATGGATATCAAACCATCATATTCTTACTTGTTGGGACGCCCTTGGATACATGGGGCTGGGGCTGTTACTTCTACCCTCCACCAAATGTTGAAGTACCCAGTAAGAGGAAAGGTTGTCATTGTGCATGGTGAAGAGGAGTATATGATCAGTCACTTGAACTCCTTCAGGTATGTGGAAATGGATGGCGAATTCATTGGGACTCCTTTCCAGAACTTTGAAGAGGTACCTCAAATTATGGCTACAGTAGAAACTACCGAAAGTCCTCCAAAGTCACCAAATCTCCCTCGAAGATGGCTTCTCTCAAGGGTGCACGAGCAGTGTTTGAAGGAGGTGGGTCTACCATTTGGGGTCAGCTCCCGGTTATTCATTACAAGTCTGAAAAATCTGGTTTGGGCTTTACTACATGTGCTCAAAGGGCTGTTCGTCGTGCTCGGGATGGAGGACCTCCCCTGCGCATCAGCAATCCTAGGGTCAATGCGCTTGAAGACGGTGATGGGGATTCCAACATTGACAGCTGGATCTTCTCGACTACCAACAGCGGACTCAGTAACTAGACTACCAAGGACTTTGTACCAATTAATTTTGTTCAGGAGTAATTGTCTTTCTGATTTTTTGGATATGTAATTTAAAAACAATATAAACTTTATAGCCATGTGTCTTACCCGGGGCACAATGGTTCTATTTGTGAGGGTTATCATGTTTCATTTTCATATGGCATCAATAAAGCATTGGGCGTTTGCATACATATTTTGCGCTGTCTGTATTTCTTTTCTTTTATTCTGTCTATACAACTATGCTCTTACACGCACTCACGTATCCAAATGCAGATCTATATCCACTCTGGATCCCATTGATAACAGTTCTGCTACTGCTCATTATGACTTTGAAAACCCGATCAACCAAGCCAAGGGCGAAGGTGAGGAAGATTGTGAGGTACCTAGAGAACTTGCTAGACTATTACAGCAGGAAGAAAGGGCCATACAGCCTCATGAAGAGCCGGTTGAGACAGTGAACTTGGGTATAGAGGAAGACATAAAATAGGTTAAGATAGGTGCAAATCTGGAGCTTAGTGTCAAACAGCGGTTGGTACAAATGTTGCATGAGTATGATGAAATCTTCGCCTGGTCATATGAAGACATGTCGGGACTAGACACGAATATAGTGGTTCATCGTCTGCCTACTAGAGAAGACTTCCCTCCGGTAAAGCAAAAGGTCCGTTGTATGCGCCCTGAGATGTCAGAGAAGATTAAAGCAGAGGTCATGAAACAATTCAACACCGGGTTCTTAGCTGTCACCTCCTATCCACAGTGGGTTGCTAATGTGGTTCCAGTACCTAAGAAAGATGGTAAAGTACGAATGTGTATGGATTACAGAGACCTGAACAGGGAAAGCCCCAAGGATGACTTCCCGCTTCCCCACATCGATGTTCTGGTTGATAACACCGCACAACATAAAGTCTTTTCCTTCATGGAAGGTTTCTCTGGCTACAATCAGATCAAGATGGCACCTGAAGACATGGAGAAGACAACCTTTGTTACACAGCGGGGAACTTTCTGCTACAAGGTGATGCCGTTTGGGTTGAAGAATGTTGGGGAAACTTATCAGCGATCTATGGTAGCTGTATTCCATGACATGATTCACCATGAGGTAGAGGTTTACGTTGATGACATGATAGCCATGTCACAAACTGAGAAAGAACATCTTGATCATCTACAAAAGCTGTTTGATAGGTTGAAGACGTACAAGCTGAGGTTAAATCTGAACAAGTGCACCTTCGGGGTAAGGTTTGGTAAGTTTCTGGGATTCATCATCAGTGACAAAGATATTCAAGTAGACCCTGCAAAGGTGAAGGCCATACAAGAGATGCCGGCTCCCCGCACTGAAAAGGAAGTTAGAGGCTTCTTGGGACACCTAAATTACATTTCCCAATTCATTTCACATCTGACTGCTACTTGTGAGCCGATCTTCAAGCTTCTGAAGAAAGATCAAGTGGTAAAGTGGAATGACGAATGCCAGGTAGCCTTTGACATAATCAAAAAATATCTCCAAGAGCCTCCTATTCTGATGCCTCTGACTTAAGGAAGACCTTTCATAATGTACTTAACAGTGCTAGATAATTCAATGGGGGGTGTGTGCTGGGGTAGCATGACGAGTCTGGTCGAAAAGAGCATGCAATATACTACCTTAGCAAAAAGTTTACCGACTGTGAAATACGATACTCACTGCTCGAGAAAACAGGCTGCGCTTTGGCATGGGCTGGTCGCCGACTGAGACAGTATATGTTGACCCATACTACTTTATTGATATCTAAGACGGATCCGATCAAGTACATTTTCGAGAAGCCTGCTCTCTCCGGAAGAATAGTAAGATGGAAAATGATCTTAACCGAGTACGATATCCAATACACAACCCAAAAGGCAATCAAGGAAAGTGTGTTAGCTGATCATTTGGCGCATCAGGCCGTGGATGACTACCAGTCCATGAATTTTGAGTTCCCGGATGAGAATATCATGTTAGTAACCGGATGTGAAGAACCTGGACCAAATGAAGGACCTGAGAAGGATCCCAATGGTCTATTTTTTGATGGAGCCTCAAACGCACTGGGTAATGGCATTTGCGCCATAATCATATCTCCCAAGGGATGTCATACTCCGTTCACTGCCCGATTATGTTTCAACTGTACCAACAACATGGCGGAGTATGAAGCGTGTATCATGGGTCTTAAAGCTGCTATTGACCTAAGGATCAAGTTCTTGAGTGTATTCGGGGATTACGCTTTGGTAATAAGTCAGATCAAATGCGAGTGGGATATGAAACACCCGAACCTTATCCCTTACAGAGAATATGTACTGACATTGCTTCCGCATTTTGAAGAGATCACCTTTGAACATTTCCCACGAGAAGAGAATCAGTTAGCAGACGCGCTAGCTACTATCTCGTCAATGTTCAAGGTCAGGTGGGATAATGAAGCTCCCCAAATCACTATTGAGAGGTTGGATGAACCGACATACTGATGTGAGATCAATACTGAGGAGGTAGCCAACAAACCTTGGTTTCATGAGGTGAAAAGATATCTCGAGACACAAGAATACCCGAAGAGGCATCTGTCAATAACAAGAAATATCTGAGAAGGTTTGTTGCAAAGTTCTTCCTCTATAAGCGCAATCATGACTCCACCTTACTGCGGTGTGTAGACAAGAGCGAAGCAGAAAGGATTATGGAAAACCTACACGAAGGTACCTTTGGCACTCATTCCAATGGATATACTGGTCCACTATGGAAGCCGACTGTTATCAGCATTCTCGAACCTGTCACAAGTGCCAAATCTATGCTGATAAGGTGCATGTACCTCCAATTCCCTTAAACGTCTTGATAGCTCCCTAGCCCTTTACAATGTGGGGCATTGACATGATCGGTGAGATCAGACCTACCGCATCCAACGGGCATCGCTTCATCCTAGTGGCCATTGATTACTTCACGAAGTAGGTTGAGGCTGCCTCCTTTGCTACGGTTACCAAGAATGTGGTGGCACGGTTCATCAAGCATAACTTGGTTTGTCGTTATGGTATCCCTGAGAGAATCATCACAGATAATGGTACTAATCTCAACAACTCGATGATCACTGAACTCTGTAGACAGTTCAAGATTCAGCTTCACAACTCTTCTCCTTACCGACCGAAGATGAACGGGGTTGTCGAAGCTGCTAATAAGAATATTAAAAAGATCATACAGAAGATGACAGTGACATACAAAGACTGGCACGAGATGTTACCATTTGATCTTCACGGGTACCGTGCTTCAGCACGTACGTCGACAAGGGCAAGACCTTATTCCCTGGTATATGCCATGGAGGTTGTCCCACCCATGGAGGTCCAAATCCCTTCTCTACAGATTATGAAGGATGCGGGTTTGAGAAAAGACGATTGGATCCAGACTCGACTTGATCAATTGAACTTAATCGACGAGAAAAGACTTACTGTTGTCTGCCATGGTCAAATGTATCAGAAACGGATGATCAAGTCCTTCAAAAAGAAAGTCAGACAACAAGTGTATCAAGTAGGGGATATGGTAATCAAGCGCATCATACTGCCGCAAGGCGATCCCAGGGGAAAATGGACTCCCACCTATGAGGGACCATTTGTAGTTAAGAATATATTTTCCAGTGGAGCCATGATTCTGACCACCATGGATGGTGACGACCTTCCACACCCTTCCAATGCAGACATAGTGAAAAGATACTACGCATAATAAAGACCTGCTAGGTTGACATTCCTAGGCAAAAAGAAGGGCATCCCGACGAACCAAAAGGGTTCGGGCAAAAATTAGGGATAAAAAATGAAAAAATATGTACACCCGGCAAGTCGAAAACCCGAAAGGGCGGCTTGGGCAAAAAAGGGTATCCCGGTGGACTGAAAACCCGAAAGGGCGGTCCAGGAAAAAATTAGGGATTAAAGCGTATCACTATATCCCATTGTATCACCTTGCAATCAGACCTCAGTAATCACATATCAAGCTCAAACGGTACCGATCAATCCAGTCAGCTTCAGACAAGCAGCAAAGTGATGAGATGCTCGAAGACATAGGGGCAATAACAGAATTGAAACCCAATGGGATCACTACACATAGTTGTTTTCTTTTTGTACACAATTTCTGTAATAATTACCATTTTTACGGTGGCGTTCTCTTACTAGAGCGTCAACCTCCTTGTAACAAAACGCCTGTTATAAGCAAATTTCAAATCAATACAAAGCGTCTTTTGAGTACAAACCTTTGTGTTTGTTTTTTCTGTTTTGTTTTGCAAAAAAAAAGGTCCAATGTTTTATTCTTGACATATGCATTATATGATTATTGTTCACAAATATCTGCATATAAACAGAAAGACAGTTACTAAGAACTCAAAGAAACTGGTACAAAACCTAAATACCAACATTTACCCCATCCATCATCGTACAAGGGGCAGAGATAGTTGGAAGTGAAGTCACTATCACATACAAGCCAATGATACCTATATTCCCCATAGAGCCGAGACAACCAAGGTCCGACCTCCGTATCCCCAAGTAGGAATTCCTTCCCCAACAGGTTCCTTCAGAAAGCTGATATCTACATTCCCTGGCCGAGTTTTATAACCACGAGTAGTTTATAAAGCCATCTCCCGAGCATAGTTTATTTCTCTAATAACGGAAGCTCAATCTCCATCAGAGCTCTTCTCTCCAGCAATGGAAGTTCATCCCCAACTGAGTTTATTTCTCCAAATCAGCAGATCTTCCAACAGAGTATCTCTCTTCCCCACAGAGTCATTCCCCTGCAGGATTATTCTCAGACAAAGTCTCTTCTAGCAGAATTTTCTCAAGCAGTATGGATGTAAATCCTCAGCTAATCATCTTTGGTCACTATCCCTAGCGGAAACGAAGAACTCAACTCCTTATACTCTCCAGCAGCAGTCCAGGATTTATTTCCCCAGCTAGAGAATATCACAATAGCATTGCATATCCATACATCATGGCATGTGCATACATATTATACAACACAATCTAATTTATTTTGAGAACATCATTACTCAATACATTTCATACATCATGACATTACATACGACTAACTCTTTACCTTTCAGGGAAAGATGCAATCAAGTTCTCACAAGTTCTCTCTGGTTCAGTCAAACAGACACCAAGGTTTCTATTCCAGTTGAAGATATTCCAACACTTTTCAAGATTTTCTATGGTTCAGTCAAACCGACACTAAGGTTTTTGTTCTAGTTGAAGATGTTCTAAGACTTTCGTCTGGGTCAGCCGAATCGCCGCTAAGATTATCCTGATTTTTATGCCAGTCAAAGTCAATCCGAGACCTTCCCCCGGTTCAGTAAAATCGATGCTAAGATTTCTTTCCCGGTTGAAGACAACTCGAGACCTTTCCCTGGTTCAGTCAAATCGATACTAATATCTATATTCTAGTTAAAGAAGCTATGAAGCCCGGAAATCGACCGAATAATATCTTAATTTCTCCAAAATACTACGAAGCCTGGAATCGACCAGATAGTGGTATATCTCAAATTCAAGTTATGAAGCCCGGAAATCGACTGGATAATATCTTAATTTCTCCAAAATACTATGAAGACTGGAATCAACCAGATAATGGTATATCTCAAATTCAAGTTATGAAGCCCGAAAATCGACCGGATAATATCTTAATTTCTCCAAAATACTATGAAGCCTAGAATCGACCAGATAATGGTATATCTCAAATTCAAGTTATGAAGCCCGGAAATCGACCAGATAATATCTTAATACTAAGAAGCCTGGAATCGACCAGATAGTGGTATATCTCAAATTCAAGCTATGAAGCCCGGAAATCGACCAAATATTATCTTAATTTCCCCAAATTACTGAAGCCTGGAGCACGACCAGATAACGGTAAAAGACACTGTGAAACCTGGAGCACGACCAGATAACAAAATGAGGTACTGAGAAGCTTAGAATTCGACCAGATAGCAGTTTACTTGTCCAATTACTATTGAAGTCTGGAAACGACCGGATGTTAGTATGCCTTAAATTCAAGTTGAAACCCGGATGCGATCGGATAACCACTTAATTTCTTCTAAAGCCTGGAACACGACCAAATAACAATTTTTGAGATTGCAAATCCTGGAGCACGACCAGATAGCAAGTTTAATCTCATCTCCCCAGTAAGTCACTGTAAAACCTGGAGCATGACCAGATAGCAGTCAGTCTTATTATCCTCAGCAAATCACTGTAAGGCTTGGAGCACGACCAGATATCAGTTCATTTTTCCTCAGTAGAGTAACGGACAACTGAAGTTCCTAAAATTTCATTTCTCCCAAGACAGAGACTAACATTCCTCAGTAGATTCCCCCTCAACGACAGGAACATGAATTCTCATCAAAGGAATATCTCGGGAAATCAACATCCTCTAGATGGCATCTTTAAGCCCATCTCCGACAATTCTCCGTCATATCTTCCAGATGGCATCTTTAAGCCCATCTTAGGTGACCTTCCGTTATCTCCTCCAAATGGCATTTGTAAGCCCATTCCCGATACTACCTACACAGTCCAGCACCATCTCAGACGAGTGCAAATTTCTGGGCACTCTAGTGTTCAATCATCTTCCACCTTCAAATTACGAAAGGCAGACAACCAATCTACATCCCCAGGTTTAAGAAGATTGAATAGGGGCAGCTGTTGTACCCCAAAATTTTCCCTCTCATTTCACTCAAAACATCCCTCTAGGGGTCCTCAATTGGTCAAGGATGACTAAGGATTGACCAGACAAATTCTCCTCCTAAGGCAACAAGCTTCAAACTAGGGTTTCACTCCTCATCAGGATGGTTGAAGTCCAAGGGTCCCAAATTCTTTCCATGGTCCAAATATGTTCTCAAGATCATTCATGTCAAGTTTCATGCCTTTCACAAGAAGTTTGCTCAGTCAATTACCCAGATGCCTGAAAATCAACTGTACTAGGTCAAAAGTCAAATGTGGTCCACATACAGTCAAACTTCAAGATTTTTGGTCAACATCAACATTTTTAAGTGATATCCATCATTTGATCAAGGGTTGATCATGATTCCTCAAGGAATGCCCCCAAATCCATCAAAACCCAAAAGTTGCTAAATTAGGGTTTCTTAAGAAAAGTCAACCAAACTTTGACCAAGCATAACTTCTTCATACTTTATTAGAAATTTTCCATCCAAGGCTCATTTTGAAGAGGATTCAATTTCCTACAACACATCTTCAGCCCATAAGTTCAAAATATGCACTCATCAAAAGATATGAATTTCTACATTATAGGTCCTTTTGAAAAGTCAACAAGAACACCTTTTGGGTCAGAGCTTCTTACATGAACATGGAAGGCCAAATTGAGATGAAACCACAAGGGTTGTTTAGGGGACATCCTAAGATTTCTAAAAAGTCCAAGAACACCTCTCTAGGGTTAAAATTGGAGGACATATGCCTTGTCAAATTTGACCATTTTTGCAAAATTGCCAAAAGGCAAATATGCTCAAAAGTGCATTTTTTTGTCATTTGGGCCTAGCATTTCATGATTGCATCTTGTTTGTGACATGGTCCACGAGCCAAATCAGCATCCACACATTATTTGCTTCATTATTTATTTTATTTTGATTTTTTATTATTTAAAATTCAAATTAAATCAAATAAATGGCAAAAAATACAAAAAGATTGTTTTTGATCTGATTTTTTTGTAGGAATCAAATCCAATCAAGCTAGCATATCATATCCAAATTATATCAAGGGAAGTTGAAGCAAAAATAGCACGATTATGGTTGTTTTGGAAAGATATTATACAAGGCAAAACTAAATCAAATCTCCATGAACCAAAAAGATTTAAGCTGTTTTTGTTGCCCTAATTCGTTCTAGTACATATACAGAATATAACCAAGCTAAAAAAAGGTTTGCAGGTCGTGAGAGCACAAAAGAAAACTCAAAATTTTGGCAAAAAGGTGTGGATCGGTTTCAACCTTAAAGGTTAATTCAAGCAATTCTAAGACTACCAATAGACTCATGGACATCTCCAGAACACATCTCAATCAATTGCAAGCATTTTCACGTCCAGAATCGCGACTTAAGACCCACAGTTTGCATCTTCAAACTTGATTTTGACTTTACAGTTTACGCATAATTAATTATTACTAAACATAGCATTGTGTTTGTACTAACATTTGGAATGTTTTGGTTTACATGATTTTGCGTTTTGATGACAGTATGCATATGTGCCATGGCTAGGGTTTTCATGTCCGTTTTTTGGGCTTCTTGATAAAGGGAAAATTAGGGCAAAAGAAGGATGCCATTATACTCGTGAGATCAAAACGAGTTGATTGGTATGTTTGGAATTAATTTATCTTGCAGGTTTGAGATTTTTGAAAGATGCAGGGTTATAGCTACAGAGGCAGGCCGTAGGTAAAGGTATCACACCTAAAATGAAGGATATGTGAGGAACACGATGGCGTGTCCCAACCTGATTGGGCAATTCAAATTTCGCACGTTTATTTACCACACAGACTCATATTTTATTATATTATTGTTGTTTCAATATTATAACAACTAAGCATTGCAGCCCAGTTGGTTAAGCACGCATATGTTGAGTGGGAGGACCTGGGTTCGATCCCAGGTCCCAATATTTTTCTATTTTCACAATGTTTAATTGCAGATTCTATACTCCATGCTTCCAAGCGTCCACTATGCACTCCAACCATCCATCCGTTTGATGCATCTCTAATCCAAATCCAGCGCTCCATCAAAGAAGGGCCATGGTACACCATTAGAAAGGGGCAGCATTGGATTTCACGCGCAGACTTGGCTGACCATTCTTTTGGGCCTTACAAATTCAACATCACACCCCCTTTCAGCTTATACATGCCAATTCTTTTCTTTTCTATTTTGATTTTTTTAATTGTTTACTAATTATTTTCCTTTATTAAAATAACTCCAAAAATTATTTCTTTTTTATTTAATCAAAAATCATATTTTTCCTAAAAATATTTTATTTCCTTAATTAATTAGATTTATTATTTAGGGCAATTTAATCTTTTTTTTCATAATTTAAATCAATTAGAATTAGGGTTTAATTTGTACATACCTAATTTTTCTCAAAAAATAACCTAAATCTTTTTTCAATTGTATTTTTTAGGTTTTGCTAATTATTCTCGCATTTAATTTGCCGCGCACATTTTTCAATTTCCTTTTTATTATTATTGTAACTGTTTCGAGGTTGTAATAGTAATTAGGGTTTTAAATTCCGCATTTTTATTTTCGGTCAAAATAATTATGTATCTGCAAAAGCCTTGTTATAGCTAGGACTTAAACTTTCCGCATTTTATTTTCGTAAACTATAAGCTGCTTAGATGTATGTTAATAGGATTGTATGGAAAGACAAACTGGAAATTAATATGGTAGAAAGCCCTAAATGTGCAAAGATAAATTAACTGAAAACATACACTCGCACATGCTCACTCCTAAGGTTTACTCCACTCCGGTTGCCTTTGGTAAACGGTCATGAAGTATAGGGTTTGTTAGTGTTTGTCCTCTAGCCCCGAAAGATCTAAAATGACCCATTTGGATGTTGCCTCGGAAAAAGATCTTTAAGGCTTTAGGATGATTACTAACATTTCCTAACATTGCTTTTGTGATCGTATTTGTCCCTTTGAATATCCCTAAAAAACTCAAACGACAACGCTACCTATTTCTCAATAATGGGATGGCATTGTCTAAAAGGAAAACAAACAAACCTTTTTCGAGTAGGTAGAAACTCCTAAGTACTTGCTCAAACAAACAAAATTTTTCACACCAACACTTTCTCAAACAAAGTTTTTAAAAAACAACTTCGTAACACTCTTGAGGACATAAACAAGGGTTAAAAGGAAGTAAAACAAAACTTTTCAAAAACAAGGACACAAAACAAAAAAAGCAATTTCAAAATTAGCAAGTACCTAAGAGCCCATGGAAAACCACAGATAGAAAAGGTGTTAACACCTTCCCTTTCTATAATCTACCCCGTACTCAGAAACATCTCAAAAAGGTTTTTTATGTTCTTTTCCCTTTTCCTGATTAGATAAAATAAAAGTCGGTGACGACTCTTGCTTACCGCGACATTTGCGAACAAAAAATGCAAACCAGTATTAACAATCGGTTCTGCCACCGTATCACAAAGATGAAGAAGTAAGTTTTAATCTATTTAAACTATGAAACATTCTAATGATAAAGGAGCTTGATTTAGAGTTGATTCTATTGAACAAGATATTTGGGATGTTTCTAGTGAAATTCATCTTTCAACATCTCTTGAGAAAACACTGACTAATGTGATTTAAGTTCTTGATGTCAATGAAGAAAAGGAATTGGAAGAATGTGTAAAAGAACTTGAGACTTTAGAAGAGGTTCAACATTGGGATAAAGAAGTTGAAATTTTTAATAAGGAAGATAAAGAAGAAGAATCAAAACTTGAATTGAAGATGTTGCCGTCTCACTTAAAATATGTATTTCTTGATGATGGTGGTAACAAATCGGTAATCATTAGTAATGCTTTGTAGGAAAAGGAGGAACATTGTTTAGTTCAAGTTTTGAAAGAAAATCAAAGAGAAATAGGTTGTGTTTTAGCAGATTTGAAAGGCATAAGCCCGACTTATTGTATGAACAAGATATTTGTGGAACAGGATTTCAAGCTCGTAGCTCAACCTCAACGCCCCTTGAATCCGACAATGAAAGAGGCCATGAGAAAGGAAGTTGTGAAACTATTGGATGTAAGGATGATTTATCCTATTTCCGATAGTACTTAGGTGAGTCCAGTACATGTGGTTTCAGAGAAAGGTTGAATGACCGTGATAAGAAATGAAAAGAATGAATCGATTCTGACAAGAACCGTAACGGGATGGTGAATGTGTATTGATTGTCGGAGGCTTAATCAAGAAACTAGGAAAGATCACTTCCCTCTTCCTTTTATGGATCGAATGCTAGAAAGGTTATCGGGTTAAGAGTTCTATTGTTTTTTAGATGGGTATTTCGGGTATAACCAAATTTCGATTAATCCAGAAGACCATAAGAAAACGGCTTTCACTTTTCAAAGGTGTATGCAAGCCATATTTCGATTTCTTTGTCATTTGGAGTTTTTATGCATAGGAGGATGCCCTTTGGTTTGTGCAATACACCTACCACTTTTCAAAGGTGTATGCAAGCCATATTTTCTGATCTTATTGCGAAGGCAATGGAAGTTTTCATGGACGACTTCTCCGTCTTCGGGGCGTCTTTTGAACTTTGTTTGAAAATTTTGGATATCATTTTGGAGAGGTGTGTGGACACTAACTTAGTTCTTAATTTGGAGAAATGTAACTTCATGGTTACCGAGGGCATTGTTCTTGGTCACAAAGTTTCATCCAAGGGGCTTGAAGTTGACAAAGCCAAAGTGGAGGTTATTGAGAAATTTCCACCACCATTAAACGTGAAACAAATCCAGAGTTTTTTGGGTCATGCGGGCTTCTACTGAAGATTTGCCAAAGAGTTTTCCAAAATTGCAAGGCCATTTAGAAACTTGCTCAATAAAGAAAAGTCTTTTATTTTCGATGATTCTTGTTTGATAGCTTTTAATAATTCAAAACAAAATTTGACAACTGCACCCATAATTGTAGAACCAAATGGGAAAGTGGATTTTGAACTAATGTGTGATGCTAGCGATTATGTCGTTGGTGCAGTTCTTGGTCAAAGAAAAGGAAAAAAAATCCATGTTATACATTATGCTAGAAAATTTCTTAATGAAGCATACATTAACTATGCCACAACTAAAAAAGAATTATTAGCTATAGTGTATGCATTGGAAAAGTTTAGATCCTACCTCATTGGGTCAAAGGTTGTAGTCTATACCGACCATGTAGAGATACGGTATTTTCTTACCAAACCGGATTCTAAGCAAATACTTATTCGATGGATACTTTTGTTGCAAGAATTTGATCTACAAATTCGCGACAAGAAAGGTTTCGAGAATTTGGTAGCGGATTACCTATCCCGCTTGGTTAGTGTAGAGGTTAATAACCAAGAAAGTGAGGTTAGAGAAGAATTTCCGGATGAAAAACGTTTTAGGTTACAAGTTAGGCCGTGGTTTGCCGATTTTGCGAATCACAAGGCATCTAGATTGATGCCGGAGGATCTAACTTCGGACCAAAAGCGGAAATTCTTAGCAGATGTGAAATTTTATGTATGGGATGAGCTTTATCTTTTTAGTCTTGAAAGTGATAATGTGTTAAGGATATGTGTGTCATTGGAGGAGTCTAAAAGTATACTTTGGCATTATCACAATTCTCCATATGGAGGTCATTTTAATGGTTGCGTAGGGCAACTAAAGTCTTTCAACCGAGATTTTATTGGCCGTCTTTGTAAAAAGATGCATACCTGCATTCTAAGAATTATGATAATTGCCAAAGGAGTGGAGGAATTGGAAAAAGAGATGAAATGCCCTTGAATAGCATGTTGGAAATAAAAGTTTTTGATTGTTGGGGCATAGATTTTGTAGAACCTTTTCGCCCATCTTTTTCGAATGAATTTATCCTTATTGCGGTGGATTACGTTTCTAAATGGGCGGAAGCGATAGCTTGTCCTAGAGAGGATGGAAAAAATGGTTATTAAATTTCTAAAGAAAGACGTTTTTTTTCTTCCTGTTTTGGCACTCCGCGCGTTTTAATTAGTGATGGTGGATCACACTTTTGCAATATACCTCTTAAAAAAGTCTTGGAAAACTACAGTGTAAAGCATAAATTGGTGAATATGTACCATCCACAAGCTAATGGTCAAGTCAAAGTTTCAAATAGAGAAGTTAAGAGGATTTTGGAAAATACCATGTCAAGTTCACGAAAGGATTGGTCGCTTAAGCTTAATGAAAATTTCTTGGCATAACTGTTAGAACATAGTTTGGTTTTACATCTTAGTAATAGTTTTGATGATAACAAATACATGATATATATAAAGAACAAATATGTTCTCTAATAATGTATTTAAATATGACGATAAGTTCTGATTAAAGAAGTATAGAAGATCATGAGAGAATTACTTTTTAAAGCTCTTATTAGACGAAGCGTACAGACTTAGAAGCAAATCCGTATAACATGGACAATAGAAGAAGTTCTGATGTTCCAACTTCTGAAGCACCAAAACTGAAAACTAAACTATGATAAGCAAAGTTCTGGAAGAACAAAAGGAAGTCTCAACGCACTCATCTTACTAAAATTCTAAAGACTCAACACTTAAGCTCAAGGTATACTCTGATAAGACTTTTATTGCGGATAGCAAGAGTCACCACTGAATTTGCTTTATCCAATAAAGGAAAGGGTGAAAATAACAGGAAAGACCTTTGAGATATTTTCTTGAGCTCGAGGGGTAGGTTATGAAAAGGGAAGGTGTTAGCACCCTTTTCATCCATAGTTATCTACGGGCTCTTAGTTTCTTGCTAGATCATTTTGAAAAATGCTTTGTTTGAAAATGTGTTTTGTGATGGGTGCAAGTTTGAAAGTATTTTGAAAACTCATTTGTTTCAGAAAACTTTATAATGATTCTCGTCTCTATAAGAATGTATACAAAGTGTTGGTTTTGAAAATAGTTCAAAGAGATGTTTGTTTTTGAAGATGTTTTAAAAGTGTAAGTGTGGAAATGGTTTTAGTTTGCGAGCAAGCAACTACGAGCGTCCTACCTACTCAAAAGGTCTATGTTCTTTTCCTCCTCCTTTATATGTTTCTATATTACCATTGATTTGGTAAGAAGCCCTATCATTGGATGTGAAGGAACATGCGTGGGTCAATCATATAGTCATAGAAGGCAACTTATGAGACGTTTTAGCAATTTTCGTAAGGGACTAGATCGTTTACCAAAGGCAACATCGAGGGACATTGAGGGACTACGATCTTTTTTATTGAGGGTATTTGTTAAAACGCTCATATTCGAGGGACATGACTATTTTCCGAAGCAACAAGCGAGGTTACCCTAGAGGTGCACGTGTGTGAATAATGTGTTTGATTGCATGCATTTTTGTCTTTGAAATTAGGATTTTCTAACGGTTGATTTTATCTTGCCATACACACCCTAATTACTATCAATTTATATTAAAGCGGTAAATTGCAGAAATTAAAATCCTAAGCTATTACATCATTAGGGGATGGGGGATACAAATGTATAAATGGGGATTACAAGAAATTTAACCTAATTATGTATTACAACCATATTGAATAAATTTTTAAGAAATGACATGAATATAATGTACAAGGAATATAAAAAGAAATGGATTTTGCTTTAGATTTTTGTTAGGAAAATTGTTTTGACCTAATTAACCTAAAGGGATATTATTAATAAAAAATAGGAAAGTTAATCCTAAGTTAAAAGGAAATCAAATTAATCAAGAAATCATTTTTTTAGGTTTTTTTTTTATGGGAGGCATTTGGTTAATTAAAATAAATATGAAAATATAAAAAAAGCGCAAAAGAGAGAAAAAGCAAATCTTTCGATAGAATGTGTCGAAGCATGTGGATCGAAGCATGCTTATATGCATCGAACATGTCCTTCTTTCGACCCTGTAACTCCAAATCAAAGCATAATGTTATGTGTCGAAGCATGTGTCAAAGCATGCTTATATGCATTGAAGCATATCCTTCTTTCGACCCCCTTTTCCCTTCCGTTTGGGCCTGTAAAGCAGTATGTGTCGAAGCCTAAGGCTTTGTGTCGAACCATGCTGTAATTTCTCACTCCAACATTGTTTCACGGTATGTACAGGTTAGTTCTCAAGAAAGGAAAACAAATAAAAGGGTAACTTCTAAGGCAATGATTATTATATGTTATGAATCATCAATGATGCTTGAAAAAAAGGGTTTAAAGTCAAGAAGACTTACCTTGAAGCTGGAATGTGTGTTTCGAACTTGAGTTGTTGCTCTGAATGTTCTTGGATTAGAATGAAAGAAAAAAGGTGTTGTGTTTTTTTTTGGTTTATGGGTTTAAGAGTGTTTTAAGGCTTCAAACATCATGTTCTCTCCTCTCTCTCTTTTTTCTTCTCCTTTTCCTTGCCAAAAAGCCTCCCTTTTGTGTGTTGTGAAACAACTTATTTATAGAAGAGTCTTGTTGGGGTTTTGGGGGGGGGGGGGGGGGACAAATAAAATTTGAAACAGTTTAAGTATGCTCTTATATGCTAGTTTGGTGCAATTTAGGAGTAGCATAGCAGGAATGTTTTGCAGCATCTTTGGAGTGTTGTGGTAGCTTGGTGCAGGGCTATTACACAGTAGTACAACAGGTTGTTTTTTGACATGGTTTTAGGCTGTTATGTGGACAGTACAACAAGCTTGAGCTTGGAATCATATAGGACTTTGTTCAGCAAGCATCTTGAATCGAATACTTCATCCTTTCATTTTTATCACATACATCCATAACCTTCAACCATACTTATTGTGATACGGTGGGAGAACTTGAAGATGTGAAAAACACAAGAAGGGGGGTTGAATTGTAAATCTTAAAACGAAAGCTTAGACAACACTGTATTTTTATCCTAGTTCGTTTGATCTCAAACTACTCCAGTCCACCCGTCAAGGTGATTTCGCCTCTCTCCAACGAGGTCTTAATCCACTATATTCAAAGGGATACAACAACCACTTTAACAACTGTTAAAGCCTTCTTGAGTATAACCACAACCCGATTTATCTCAAGGGAATATCTTTACAGATAATTGAACAATGATGTGTGTTAATGTTTTCTAACAAAACTATATATCACAACTGCGATAATACACAAATTTAAGCTTGGAATAAAAACTGAATTGCTAATGCTTTTGAGTAGGCATGGTTTGAAGGCTTAGCAAAATGTATGAGTACATGCGTTTTGTAGGCGTGTATACGCGTGCATCTTTTCTCACACAGACTTGTTTATATAGCCAAGGTAAAGATACGTTGTTGTCCATAAATCACTTTCAATGATAATAACGTTCTTTCCTTTTTGAGAAGATCTTGTCTTTGAATAAAGTCGTTGGTAATTAATCTGTCTTGAATGCTTAGTAACGCTTCAGAGTGTTCTCTGCTTATGGTAATCAGAGTGTTCTTTGCTTTAACTGATGCTGACGCTTCTGAGTGCTGATGACTTGGTAAGGATCTTGATCAGAGTCAGAGTGTATATGTAGATGCGCAGATTCTGGTCATCAAGCTTCAGCGAATGATCTGGTAGCTTCAACGTGTAGCATATGTTATTGATCTTCTGATGCTGACATATCTTCTGATGTTGATGTTGATACTGATCTTCTGATGCTGATTCCATCAGAACATCTGTAAATACACAACATGATTTTAAGTAGCATATATGTCTTATATATAAATCTTACAATTTATTTATTCTTGTATTTTGTTATCATCAAAACTCTAATTGAGGGTTGTAGAATCAAACTATGTTCTAACAATCTCCCCGTTTTTGATGATGACAAAAACCAGATTTTTTCAATTAAAAAAAAAGAATAAAAGGTATCATAGATTAAAAATAAATAATAAAAGGTATCAGAGCTAAGAAGAGAAAAACTCCCCCTGAGTTGATTACTTCCCTTTAATTCTATGAGTCTTTGAGCGTCAGAACTTTACTGTATCTTTCGTCAGAATTTTGTACCTGTTCAAGCTTTTCAGAAAAAAGAAATTCAAATAGATTAGAATGTCAGAATTTTTGAGACTTATGTCTCAGTAATCCGTTATTGAAAAATATCATTCGTTCTCCCCCTTTTTGTCAGTTATCAAAAATCACAAATAATTAGAGCTAAAATGATAAGAGCTAAAATGCGTTTATATTAACAACAGAAGCAATGATAAGTTCAGAACATGTAAAAATATTACAGATAAACAAGTTATAAAAACAACAAGGAAATATCTAAGAAGGAGGAGGAAGTCGTGTGAACAGAGCTTCCAACATGCTCTTGATTTGGGTGCTGGTTTCCTGTTGCTGAGTTAACATGCTGGCTATTGCATCAATTTTGATGTCCTGCTTATCCATTCTTTCATTCATCAGCATATCAGATCTTTTCAGATCTTCCAGAGTCTGCCTGTCAAGAGAGGAAGCTTGAGGATCTTCAGAAACAGGATGCTTCTCAGAGCTTTCAGCAATATCTTCTTCTTGACCCATGTCTTCAGCTGGAATCACCTGTTCTTCTGACACTGGTTGACGATGTTCAGACCAAGGAGCATTGTCCAGCGGGAGAACTTCTTCCTTAAGCAGCTTGCTCAGAACTGGACCTTCAATTTCTTTCAGCAGATTGCTGAAGTTCTATTGAGCCTGTCCGTAGCTCTGTTCTTGCAACTTAAAGGTTTTAGAGCATACCCATCTTTTGAACTTTGTCCATATGTAGTTTGATGCAGCAAGATCAACCAGTTCCAGACTTGCTTGTTTTAGAGAAGTGATCCACTACTGTACTTCTGTTTCAAAGTTCAATATGATGGAACCAACATCTGGATGTTTTGGTTTTGGGATAGCAGTTTTGTTGGTTATTGCAGCAAGGCATTCAAGGACTGATAAATCAATGACAGTCTTGCTGTGGTCATCTGAATTGTCTTTTGGTGAGGGAGTGGGAGAGTCAGGAATTATGATTGGACTTGATGGGGAATTTGGTGGAGTTAGTTCTGGTGAAGAGGGAAGTTGAGGAATATTCACAATGGTACCAAGGGGCAGCTGAATGGCCAGAGGTACTGGTTCAGGGGATTCAGAGGGTTGAACCTCAGAGGTTTGAATCTCAGGTTGTGGAGAATGTTCAGGTTGAGGAGAGGGTGGATTAATTTCTGGTTGAGGAGATGAAGGTAGTGGGATTTATGGTTCTGGAGAGAGTGGAATTTCTGGTAATGGTGAGAGGGGAATTTGTGGTTGTGCTTCTGTGTGGGTTTCAGGATTTGGATTATCTGGTATGGGAGCAGAAGTATGTTTGTCTATATCAGAAAGAACTTTTGCAAGTTCTTGTTCTGGTATGGCTTCAGTATTTGGATTTTATGGTTGGGAGCGAGATCTTCTGAGGGTTAAGGATTCAGAGGGGTCAAAATCAAAGTCAAAATCATCAAAAGTTTGAGGTGTTGGGTTTTTAGATTGAGTGGGTATTGGGATAGATGTTGATACAACAGTTGAATCTAAAACAATTATAGAAGAAGGATTACCTCTCTTCTTAGGAGTCTGCTGAGATGATCCTTCTGCTGCAGCTTTTCTTTTCTTTGTCTTCTTCAGAAAAACCTCTGGAGCCTTCTGCTGAAGGTCTTGAATATTCATATTTGGTGTTGTACCATCAGCCTTGCAAGCATCCAGATATATTAGTATGATTTCAGGTTTAGATTCAATTTCTTGAAATAGTGGGAAGTCATCAAGAGGGACTCTTCTGCTGGAGATTGCAGCAAAAGGAGTGACGCTGGGCTCCTTCTTGATGTTCTCTATCAACTTCATTTTCTTCAGATTTTTGGCATTCAGTTGTTTGCCAACAGTAGCTTCCAGAGTGCTGATTTCTTGAGTCTCTGTCAGATGATCAATCAGCTTATTCTCTGTTAGAATATCTGATATCAGTCTTCCTAAGGGTATCCAATCCCTTTTTGTTCGTTCATCTTCTCTTGTTTCCTTAACACTTGTTCTGAGATGGTTGAACAGAAGATGAGCCAGATTTATCTTGACCTTCTGAGAGATGAAATAGATCAGAAATTGCTGATCAATATTAATGTAATCAGGAGAGCTGGTAGGCTTCTTGTGGTTGAAGCACCCCAGAATGATCTTGGCCCAAATTCTGTATTTGTCTTTCAAATCCCTTATCTTGCTGGAGGGAAGCCCCAGAGAGAAGATTTCCCTTGCAATTAGGGCAACATCAGCACACCATTCTACCATGTCAATGCAACGAACACCACAACCACTGTACCCTATTAAACGTGCAATGAGGTCTTCAGTGATAACAATCTTCTTCCCCATGATGTAAGACGTGACTTGATGATTGGAAGAAGAAGCGTGAATCCAAAATTCCTTTACCAGAATAGGAAATGTTGGACCCACCAGTCTGTCAAAATACTTTTCCCAGCCTTGAGTTTTAACCTCTTCAGATAGATCAAACCCATTCTCTTGGAGACTGTTGAAATCCACGATTAATTCTGACAGAACCTCTAGGTTTTTGATTGGTGTTAGAAGCATTCTGTAAGGTTCTTCATATTGTTCAGATGAAACAGTTTTCTGGGAACCTGAAGAAGGAATGCTAGAAGAAGCCATGTTCACACGAAGGTTTTTGTGAAAAAGATTGAAAGGGTTTTTGAGAAAGTAAGAATGCTGAAATCAGAAACATTCAGAGAAAATGAAAGTGAAGATAAAATAGTGTAAATGGCGTGAAGTGTGTTTAAATAGATTTCTAAAAAGGTTTTGAAAACATAAACGTTAAGAGGGAGAAATTAATAATGATTATTAGCATATAATGATAACTGATTTTAGTGGATTCAGAAAGATATTTGGAACGGTTACCCATGACATGTGTCTCAATGCATCCAATCAGCGCTTTGCCTTTTCAGAAATGTGAACGCGTTGTCCAGCCTCAGAAAATAGATGATGACTGGATGACACTTGTTTGCTTGAGTGAACAACACATTTCTATCCTTGAAATGAAGCGCTCAAATCTTCATGTATAGATTCTGATACAATCTGCACTTCTAAAATTCTGAAAGAAGATTGATCAGTAGTTCACAGAAAAATAAACAAAGTTCTGAAGGTTAAGATATGGAATCAAAACAATTTTATTCTGGGCAGAGCTTCATGCTGAGATGTTTCAGAATGAAGTTGAACCTATCTTCAGAAAGAGGTTTTGTAAAAATATCAGCCCATTGATGGTCTGTGTTAATAAATTTAAAATTTAAAATCCCTTTCTGAATATAGTCCCTAATAAAATGATGTTTTATTTCTATATGCTTAGCCCTAGAATGTAAAATTGGATTTTTGCTGAGACAAATAGCAGAAGTATTGTCACAGAGGATAGGAATGTTACACTCAAATATCTGGAAGTCCTCAAGTTGACTTTTCATCTAGAGCATTTGTGTGCTGCATCCAGCTGCTGCTATGTATTCAGCTTCTGCTGTTGATAGAGCAATTGTGGATTGTCTTTTTCTGGACCAAGAGATCAGATTTTCTCCCAGAAACTGGCATCTTCCAGAAGTGCTTTTACACTCTACTTTGTCTCCAGCAAAATCAGCATCACAGTATCCTACTAAGCTGTAATCACTTGATTTTCTATAAAACAAACCCAGATTAGTAGTACCTTTCAGATACTTGAAAATTCTCTTAACTACTGTTAAGTGATATTCTCTAGGATCTGATTGGAATCTAGCACAAATGCATACACTGAATAAAATGTCAGGCCTTGAAGCCGTCAGATATAGAAGAGAACCAATCATACCTCTGTAGACCTTCTGTTCTACCTTTTTACTTACCTATTCTCTTTCCAGAATGCACGTGGGATGCATTGGAATCTTTGATGGCTTACATTCTGAGAGATCAAATTTCTTCAGAAGTTCTCTGACATATTTGCTCTGATGAATGTAAGTTCCTTCTGGGGTTTGATTAATCTGGATGCCCAGAAAGAATTTTAGTTCCCCCATTAGGCTCATCTCAAATTCTGCCTGCATACACTTAGCAAACTTTCTTCCTAGAGAAGATTTAGTAGATCCAAATATGATGTCATCAACATAAATATGACATACTAAAATGTCATTCTTAACTGTCTTACAAAATAAGGTTGTGTCCACTTTCCCTCTGGTGAATTCCTTTTCTAACAGGAAGTTACTTAGTCTTTTATACCAAGCTCTGGGAGCTTGTTTCAGACCATAGAGTGACTTCTCTAGTTTGAAAACATATTCTGGATTTTTGGAACTTTCAAAACCAGGGGGTTGATGCACATATACCTCTTCTTCTATATAGCCATTTAAGAATGCACTCTTAACATCCATCTGATGCAGAGTGATGCCTTTATTAACAACAAATGAGATTAAGAGTCTGATAGATTCTAACCTGGCGACTGGAGCAAAGGTTTCTGTATAGTCTATCCCCTCTTGCTGACTATAACCTTGTGCTACCAATCGTGCTTTGTTTCTGATGACTTCACCTTGTTCATTCAGTTTGTTTCTGAACACCCATTTTGTTCCAATGACATTGACTCCTTTTGGTTTAGGAACTAGATCCCATACGTCATTTCTTGTGAATTGATTTAGCTCCTCTTGCATTGCTAGAATCCAATCATTGTCCAGAAGTGCTTCATCAATTGTTGATGGTTCAATTAGAGAAACAAGTCCCATGAGGGATTCTTCAGAGTTTCTAAAGCTGGATCTTGTCCTGATTGGATCTTCCTTTCTTCCTAAGATTGTTTCTTCTGGGTGATCCATGCTGCTTCTGGATGGTCTTTCCTGGAGTTGATCAACAGAAGGTGCTGAATTGCTTGCAGTTATTCTTTCTGATGTTGAGGGAGTGTCTTTGTTAAGAGCTTCTGATGACTTGTCTTCAGTACCTGTGAATTCAACTTCCATACCTGCAAGTAGTTCATTCTGCTTTGACTTTTGAGAGTCAAGCTTATCATCAAAACGAACACTGATCGACTCTTCCACAATCTATGTTTCTGTATTGTATACTCTGTACCCTCTTGAGCGTTCAGAGTATCCTAACATAATACACTTTTGTGCTTTATAGTCAAACTTGTTCAAATAATTTTTTGTATTTAAAATAAAACAAGTACATCCAAATGGATGAAAATAGGAAATGTTGGGCTTTCTGTTCTTCCACAATTCATATGGAGTCTTTTCCAGAATAGGTCTTATGGAGATTCTATTCTGAATGTAACACACTGTGTTTATTGCCTCTGCCCAGAAGATCTTAGCAACGTTAGTCTCGTTGATCATGGTTCTAGCCATGCCTTGCAATGTTCTGTACTTTCGTTCAACAACTCCATTTTGCTAGGGAGTTCTAGGACAAGAGAAATCATGCATAATTCCTTTGTAATTAAAGAATGACTCAAAATCTTTGTTTTCAAACTCTCCACCATGATCACTTCTGACTTTTACGATTCTAAGATCCTTTTCATTCTGAACTTGGTTGCAGAAGGTGACAAACACAGAGTGTGACTCGTCCTTGTGTCTTAAGAACTTTACCCATGTCCATCTGCTATAGTCATCTACGATTACTAACCCATACTTCTTGCCACTGACTGAAGCAGTTTTAACTGGTCCAAATAAGTCAATGTGCAGAAGTTCTAATGGCTTAGAGGTGGAAACAACGTTTTTGGATTTGAAAGCTGGTTTTGCAAACTTGCCTTTCTAACATGCTTCACACAGAGCATCTGAATTGAACTTCAGGTTAGGAAGTCCTATGACCAGATTGAGTTTGTTAATCTGAGATATTCTTCTCATACTAACATGTCCCAATCTTCTGTGCCAGATCTATTGCTCGTTGTTAACAGACAGTAGACACTTTACACTCTGACTTTTTAGTTCAGAAAGTTTTATTTTACAAATGTTGTTTCTCCTCTTTCCATTAAATAGGATAGTCCCATCTTTCTGACTAACAGCTTTGCATGAATTTTGATTAAAGATTATATCATAACCGTTATCACTTAATTGACTTATGGATAACAGGTTATGCATTAATCCATCTACTAATAGCACATTACTTATAGAGGGAAGATTTCCATTACCTACTGTTCCAGAGCCAATGATCTTTCCTCTCTGATTGCCTCCAAAACCTACGTGGCTTCCAGGCTTAAGTTCCAGGATTTGGAACATATGCCTTCTTCCCGTCATGTGTCGTGAGCAGCCAGTGTCCAGGTACCATGATTGGTGTTTCTGCTTTGATGCTAAAGATATCTTCCACACGTATTATTTTATCCTTAGGTACCCATATTTTCTTGGGTCCTGATTTGTTAGTTTTACCAAAACTCTGGTTGAATTTTGGTTTGATAGAATAATTACTACTTGTATATTTGATGTCATGTGTGTGCCCATATATAAAGTGTGAATCAAGTGAAGTGTGTTTTATAACTAAATCCATGGCACTCTTAGGTGTAGGTACCTTACCTTGATATCCTATCCCTTTTCTGCCATTTCTACTATCTCCATAGATCATTGAAGCCATTTTGCTTCTATCTATGTTTTTAGCTAGAAACTTCTAAAAGCTGTGATCATACTCCTTGATGATCTCATCAGCACTGCTGGGAGTTTTAGGGATTGTTTCCTTCTGAGAGTTTTGCAATAGATTTTCTAATTTTGAAATTTTATCTTTTAACTCAGAATTCTCCAATTTGAGACTCTCAGTCTTATCAGAGTCAGAAGCAAGATTCCTTTTCAGGTTTCTGAATTTGACTCTGATCTGCTGATATCTTTCCAGAATTTCATTAAGGCTTTCAGCTAGTTCAGCCTTAGTAAAGTTTATAGCAAAGTCAGGGAATACCTCTTCTGTATCTGATTCAGAGTCTGACTCAGAAGCTTCACTGTCTTCTGTTATGTTTGCCATGAGAGCTATATTTGCTCTTTCATCATCTGAGTCTGAGTCAGCTTCAGATGTGTCAGAATCATCCCATGTAGCCATGAGACTTTTCTTCTTTTCCTTGCCAAACTTCTTTTTGGGCTTTTCCTTCTGAACCTTTGGACAATCACTTTTGTAGTGCCCTTGCTCGTTACATTCATAGCAGATGATGTCTTTGTTGTTTCGCTTTCTGTTCCCTGAAGAACCTTCAGATCTTCTGTGTCAAGAGGAGGATTCTGACCTTCTGTATCTGGAGAAAGATTCATTCTGATTCTCTGATCTTCTGGGATTCTTGAACTTCCTTTGCCTCTGCTTCCATAATTGGTTCACCCTTCTGGAGAGGAGAGATAGTTCATCTTCTTCTGATGAAGACCCATAAGAGGTTTCTTCTACAACCTGCAAAACTTTGGAGTCAGATTTTCTGTTAGATTTTAAAGCTAATGGCTTACCTTGCTTTTGAGGTTCATCTGCTTCTAGCTCTATCTCGTGACTTCTGAGGGAGCTGACAAGTTCCTCCAGAGAGATTTTATTGAGATCCTTGGATAGCTTAAGCGCTGTGACCATTGGCCTCCATTGTTTTGGCAAGCTTCTGATGATCTTCTTAACGTGATTAGCAATAGAATACCCTTTGTCAAGAACTTTGAGACCAGCAACCAGAATTTGAAATCCTGAGAACATAGTTTCTATTGATTCACTCTCTTCCATCTTGAATGCCTCATACTTCTGAATGAGCGCAATAGCTTTGGTTTCTTTGACTTGAATGTTTCCTTCATGCGTCATTCTCAGAGAGTCAAACATATTCTTTACAGTGTCTCTGTTTGATATCTTTTCATATTCTGAATAAGAGATGGCGCTGAGAAGAACTGTTCTGGCCTTGTGATGATTTCTGAAATCACGCTTTTGCTGATCAGACATTGCTTTCCTGTCAATCTTCTGACCACTTCCATCCACTGGGTGCATGTATCCATCAGTCACCATGTCCCACAGATCATCATCATGGGCCAGAAAGAAACTTTCAATTCTGTCTTTCCAGTAGTCAAAGTTCTCTCCATCAAAGACTGGAGGTTTGCCACTGAATCAGTCTCTTTCTTCATTGTTGTCATTGTTGATGTTTTGATGTGGTCCTGCCATTGTGTTTTTCTGACGCTGGATCTTGTACTGACATGGTTAAGTGTTATAAGCTCAGAACCAGGCGCTCTGATGCCAATTGAAGATGTAAAAAACACAAGAAAGGGGGTTGAATTGTAAATCTTAAAAGGAAAGCTTAGACAACACTGTATTTTTATCCTGGTTCGTTTGATCTCAAACTACTCCAGTCCACCCGTCAAGGTGATTTCTCCTCTCTCCAACGAGGTCTTAATCCACTATATTCAAAGGGATACAACAACCACTTTAACAACTATTAGAGCCTTCTTGAGTATAACCACAACCCGATTTATCTCAAGGGAATTTCTTTACAGATAATTGAACAATGATGTGTGTCAATGTTTCCTAACAAAACTATATATCACAACTGTGATAATACACAAATTTAAGCTTGGAATAAAAACTGAATTGCTAATGCTTTTGAGTAGGCGTGGTTTGAAGGCTTAGCAAAATGTATGAGTACGTGCGTTTTCGTAGGCGTGTATATGCGTGCATCTTTTCTCACACAGACTTGTTTATATAGCCAAGGTAAAGATACGTTGTTGTCCATAAATCACTTTCAATGATAATAACGTTCTTTCCTTTTTGAGAAGATCTTGTCTTTGAATAAAGCCGTTGGTAATTAATCTGTCTTGAATGCTTAGTAACGCTTAAGAGTGTTCTCTGCTTATGGTAATCAGAGTGTTCTTTGCTTTAACTGATGCTGACGCTTCTGAGTGCTGATGACTTGGTAAGGATCTTGATCAGAGTCAGAGTGTATATGTAGATGCGCAGATTCTGGTCATCAAGCTTCAGCGAATGATCTGGTAGCTTCAACGTGTAGCATATGTTATTGATCTTCTGATGCTGACATATCTTCTGATGCTGATGTTGATACTGATCTTCTGATGCTGATTCCATCAGAACATCTGTAAATACACAACATGATTTTAAGTAGCATATATGTCTTATATATAAATCTTACAATTTATTTATTCTTGTATTTTGTTATCATCAAAACTCTATTTGAGGGTTGTAGAATCAAACTATGTTCTAACAGAACTGACTTGAGGTTTTGCGTTTGTGTTCGCAAATGTTTCGGTTTAGCAAGAGTCGCCACCGACTTTTTATTTTATCCAAAGGAAAGGTCAAAAAGCACAGGAAAAACCTTTGAGATGTTTTCTTGGGTTCGGGGGGTAGATTATGAAAAGGGAAGGTGCTAGCACCCTTTTCATCCATGATTTTTCATGGGCTCTTAGTTACTTGTTTAGATCACTTGCTTTTGCTTTTCAATTGTTTGAAATGGTGCTTTGTGTGTGGTTTTGAAAATGTTTTGAAAAGAGGCCTTGTTTAGGAAACCTTTGTAATGATTCTTGTTTGAATATATAGAAAGGTGTTTGTCTTTTGAAAAATGTTTCAATGTTTGAAAGTTTGTTTTGGAAAAATGTTTTAAAATTGTGTGTTTTGAAATTAGCAAGGATGTTTTGCAAGTTTGATCAAGTAACTAGGAGTTGTCTACCCTAACTCAAAGATCTTTCCTACACATTTTTAACCCTTTGACATTGTTGTTCTACCATTGTATTTGGTAAACAACCTTGTATTTGGATGTTAAACGGGACGGGTGCGGGTCATCGTATGGCCATGATAACAATGTTTCCAAGTATCTTGGCAAGTTTTTTTGAGGGACTAGATCATTTTTGTATAGGCAACCAAGATAGCGTCATCGAGGGACTATGATCTTTTTGTTTTTGTTTTTGTTTTTCCAAGACACCTAGCATGCATACCATGGCCATTTTAAAGGCAACAAGTGGATGAAACCCTAGGGGTGCTTGTGTGCATTGTGTTGTCATTTTCATGCATTTTTGTCTTGTATTAGGTCTAGCTATTTGTTCGATTTTGGATTTTTGCATACAAACCCTAGCCTTTCTATCATGGCATATTTGAAAGCAATAAGTGCGTAAAAGTAAATATACATTTATTACAATATGATTATGGGGAGGGGGATACAAATTTGGATAGGGGGATATTTGCAAGAAATTAAAAGCCCTAAGTCAACTATTACAACCCAATTGAACTCATTGTGTAAAATAAATAAATAGATAATATTTAAATATGCAAATAAATATGAATATGCAAAAGTGTTTTTGTATTATTTTTATGTATGTAAAAAATAAGTTTATTTAATGTATTAAAAATGAGAAAAATAAAAATGATTATTTTTATTAAGGGTGGAAACCATAGTTTGTTTTAAGAATATATATATATATATATATATATATATATATATATATATATATATATATATATATATATATATATATATATATATATATATATATATATATATATATATATATATATATATATATATATATATATATATATATATATATATATATATATATATATTATAATATTTATTTATTCACAAGAAAATAAAATAAAATATATACAAAATATTGAAAATGAAAAAAATATGTGAGAAAAAACATTATTTAAGTATATAAATAATAGAAATAAAAATATAATATTTTTTGTATTAGTTTATGAATTTATTTTAAGAAAATAAAAGTATATATTATTTAATAACTATTTCTATGTCCAAAAAATAATAAAAATAATAAAATAAAATGTGAAAATTTATGAAAATATTTTTGGTAATTTTTAATATTTAGAAAAATAAATAAAAGTCAGAAACTAAAAAGAAAATGAAAAAAATATGAAAATATAAACAAATGGGCTGAGGGGGTGCTGGAAGTAGGATGGAGGGTGCAAATAGTGAGAAATCCCAGGCCCAACCCAAATTCCTTCATCCCTATCCTTGAGACAGCAACCAAACGCGCGTTTGATGTTCAAACTGGGGAATCCTGCGTACGTGCTTAAAAACAAAAACTTGCAACATGAAAGTTATAGAGCATGATCACACGATTCTAACCATGTAAAAAACTTAATCTAACTCTCAAAGACCAGAGAGAATTTCTCTGGCCCTAATTTCTAACCTAGTTTTTTCAGAAAGTTCATCATTCAAATTCTCCCAACTCAGTTAACTTAAATGAAAACTATGCATATGTATAGCTTAAGGGCAATGAGTACTAACATTTTTTATTCACAAACCTAAGCCTAATGTTTCCTAAATAGAGAGATAGAAGTTTGAACTTTACCTGTTTCAGTCAAGCTCGAGTATGAAAATGCAGGGGTTTTTAGTGAGGCCTGAGATGCTTGTGAGCTTGCTTGAAGTTCCTTTGAGCTTTCCTAATGCCTAGCTAGCTTTGAACTTGCCGGAATAAGCTTGTACAAGTCAACCTGCACAGTCAGAATTCAAAAATGGTGAAGTGTGTAAATGGAGTTACAGTCACTTGGGAATGGTTGTGATAGTTTAGGTAGGTTGTATGGAATGTATTGGAAGAGGTTTGGGGCAAACCGCACGAGGCAATTGGAAGATGGAAGTGAAACTGCAGAACTTGCCATGTTTTGCAAGAAAATGTGATTTTGGTATTTTGGAAGGCTTGAGGACTTGCTATCTCGTGCTTCTGACTTAGTTTGATATGCAAAACTTGTTTGAAATGTTGACAAGCTTTGGTTTTATCAGATTGCAAAGTTGTTGACCTTTTGCAAGGTTTCTTGGTTTTGAAGCAAAAGTGAGTAGTGACCATGCTATGGCCTGTACAGGCCTCCTTCTTAGCTGCACAAAGTTGTTGTACCTTTGCCTAAGATTATGGAGTTGGTTTGCTGCAAAGGGATGGGTTCAAGGCTCAAGGGAAACAAAAATGCATAAAGTGAACTTTATCAAAATGACATTGTTAACTTTTTGCAATTTTTAGATTAATCCTTTGTGTAATCTTCCATTGATCAGAACAATGCCTTAATCCATTGTGTTTGCATTCAATTTTTGAGTGTGGAAGGTTTTAAGGACCTCTAAACAAGTACAAGCAAGGCTGGACAGAAATTGCAACTTGTAGCAACATGAAAAATGCCATGGATCAAAGTGACATTTTTCCAAATTCAAACCTTCGATTCTCTCTAACCACAAATGATCTTGGAGAGTTCTTGGACATTTTGGAAAGCTTGTAACATGATATAAAATCCATCTTTAAAATGCATTTTGAAATTCCAATGGGAACTAGGTGAAAAATTTCCATGAAGATAGGTCAAAATCCTGCCTAAACTAGGGCAAAATTTCACTAAGTTAGAAAGTTTTTTGACGCTTGTTCATAAAATCATAACTTGAGATCCAAGCATCTTTTGGGAAAACTTTTTGAAAGAAAGTTATAGATTTTGTGGAGGAATACAACTTTCATGTTGGAGGTTTTCTTTGAATCCAATTGCATCATGGTGAAAAAGTTGGGCAAAGTTGGAAAAAATAAGAAAATTTTATAACTTAGAAAAATTCTAAGTTATGAAAATTTTCAATCTTAAACCCTAATTTGCAAAATTAGGTTTCTTGGTGAAAAAGTTTCATGTTTTGACACATCTTGATGAAAAATGACCCTTGGCACTTGATTTTAACCAAAAGTCAAAGTTTGACTTTTCAGTGTACAATTGATTTTTGATTAGTTAACTGGAAAATTCATATGTCAATCCAATGCATTTGGGATCTTTTGAACCTTGTGATTAGGTCAAGATGATGCCATTGAGTCCTTGAATCCATACTTGAACCCAATTTTCCATTGGATAGGTTAAAAATCAGAAATTGCCCTTCTGCAGTCAAAACCCTAAAAATGACCATTTTGCCCTTTTGATGATCTGGTCAAATTTCTTGAGGAGTTGTGATCCAAACTTGATCAAATGGTTCATATGAGTCTATAATGTTGATATGGATAAAAAATTATGAGATTTGACTGTAAATTGGCCACAATTGACTTTTTCCCCAATACAGCTGATTTCTAGGTCAACTGTCCAATTGACTGGGCAAAAATTTGATTCAAGGCTTGAAACTTGGTATGGGCAATATTATAAGTCCAAAATGAAGTATGAAAGTCACATTGAGCATTGGAGGTCCAAAAATACTTGTGAAAACTCAAACCCTAATTTCAGGTCATCAGTGCAAGGAGATGTCTTGAGCAGAGCAAACCCTAATTCTGTCTGGAGTCCAAAGAGTCTTGTGAGGGGAAATCATGATAAAATGAGAGGGAAAATTTTGGGGTACAACAGCTGCCCCTGTTCAATATTCTTGAACCTGAAGAGTTAGATTGGTGAATTTGCCTTTCGTGACTCAAAGGTAAAAGATGATTGGACACTAGAGTGCCCGTAAATTTGCACTTGTCAAAATGTGATTGAGGAAATGGGCTTACAGATGCCATTTGGAGAGGTGACAGAATCTTGTCGGAGATGGGATTAATAAATGCCATCCAAGAATGTTGATCGCATGAGAGATTCCTTTGCGAGAGCCCGTGTACCTGTTGTTGAGGAGGACTATGCTGGGGAATGCTGGTCTTTGTCATGGTAGAAATAGAGCTTCAGTCATCCGTTATTTTACTGGGGAATCATCTCTTGGTTGAAGAGGTGAAAATGAACTGTTATCCGGTCGTGCTCCAGGCTTTACAGTGACTGCTGAGGAAAATAAAGACTGACTACTATCTGGTCGATTCCAGGCTTCACAGTAACTTATTAGGGGATGAGATTAAACTTGTTGTATGGTCGCTCTCTAGATTTCACAATTTCTCAATTCTTATATGGTCGTACTCCAGGCTTTAGAAGGAATTAAGTTGTTATCCGGTCGCCTCCAGGCTTCAACTTGAATTTACGGCACACTAATATCCGGTCGATTCCGGGCTTCTTAGTAATTAGCCAAGTAAACTGTTATTTGGTCAAAATCCAAGCTTCATAGTGTCTTGTACTGTTATCTGGTCAAAATCCAGGCTTCACGATACCTTACTCCCTATCTGGTCAAAATCCATGCTTTAGAAGAAAATCAAATTGTTATTTGGTCGCCTCCGAGCTTCCTTTTGATTTTGGGGCCTACTAATATCCGGTTGAATCCGAGATTCAAAGTAATTGGCCGAGTAAACTGTTATTTGGTCAAAATCCAAGCTTCACAGTGTACCTTACTGTTATCTGGTCAAAATCCAGGCTTCACAGTCTTGTATTGCTATCTGGTCAAAATCCAGGCTTCACAATAATTCACTGGGGATTCAACTATTTTTGGGTCGATCTCCGGGCTTCAGTATAATCAAGATATTATCCGGTCGAATCTGGGCTTCATAACTTGAACTGGAACAGGAATCTAAGCATTGATTTGAATAAGCAAATAGAATAGCATCCGTGTCTGGAGCATCTCTAAGCTGTTTTCTGAGCTTTGAATATTTGTTAAAGATAACTGTTAATTTTATCCTGAAAAGGGTAAAATGTTAGCTGAAATATAAAGTTATGTTGCATGAAATGTATGATGCAATAAATGTGCTTTATCAATGTTTATGATATATGAATGTAAGGTATGCGCATGTAAGCTGATTCGCTGTCTTGCTGAGGAAAATAAATCCTTGACCGCTGGAGATAATAAAATCTTTGACTGCTGCCGGAGAAATAAATCCTTGACCGCCGCTGGAGATTCAAAACCTTTGATTGCTGAGGAAGAGAAATCCTTGGACCACTGCTGGGGATAGAAAATCCTTGGCAACTCGTGGGGATTATCAAAAACATTGACAACTTCTATGGGGATGTGAGAATCCTTCACGACTTTCTCGGGGACATAGTTATCCTTCAAGTCTTCGGAGTTGTAGTATTGACAAAATCCTGCTTGGGGAATCCCGAGAACTTTGATGACCATGGCTGGGGATTACACAAAAATGGAATCCTTACTCGGCAGGGGAATAAAGAAATTCTAGTGATCTCTACCGGGGGTCGAATAAAGGAAAACATTGATCTGTTGGAGAATAAGGAAGACTCTGACGGCTTCTGCGGGGAACCGAGAATGAGAATCTTCAATCTTCTAGGGGAATTTGAATCCTTGGGGACTTCATGCTGAGAAGTTAAGAATGAGAATCTTTGATCTGCAGGGGATTAAAAATTCTGACAAATTCAAGCTGGGGAGTTGTGAAGACTTCGGCAAATTCACTGGGGAATCAAGAATGAGAATCTTCATTCTGTTGGGGGAGTAGAAAATTTGTGGTGAATAACCATACTGCTGGAGAGTAAGCTATTCTGCTGGAGGGTAAGTTCAGGACTCTGGGGAAAAGCTTATTCCTGTTTGGAAAAAGTTCAGGAGTTTGGGTTGTATGCCAATCTACTGGGGAATCAACCTAGGTTGGGGATAAAAGTTAACTATTATCTGGTTGATTCTCAGACTTTAAGACAACTTGCTGGAGAATCTGGAGAATCTGGATGGTTTCTACTGTAGATTGATAGTTGGAAATTTGACTCCGTTGGGGAAGAAAGTTTCATCTTTGCTGAGGGTCTGTAGTTTAAAGTTTTTCTCCGCTGGGGATTGGGAGTTTGAAAACTTAACTCTGATGGGGATTTTGAAATTTAACTCCGCTAGGGATATGTATTTCAAAGTTTTAGCTTCCGCTGGGGGACCTAGATGATGTACTGCAGTGGATTTCTCTTGGAATAACCTAAAGACGTCTTCCTATACTTTCAACCTCTCAGTAATTATTCTTTCTTGTTTCGTTTATTTGTAAGCATGTGATTATTTTCAAATGCATATGCTCATTTAATAAATCATTTGATGTTTTCAAATAAAACACAAGTGTAAAAAAAGAAAGAAAAGGCAAATAGTTTTCTGCACTTTGAAGTATCTTTGTATTAACTTTGTGTAAGTATTTTATACAAAGGAGACAAACATCCTAGTAAGAGAATGCTGTCATATAAATGAGAAAAATTTATACAAAGAAAGATGGCTATGTGTGAAAATTCCATGGGGTTCCCATTCTGCTATAGCCTTCGTAACTCTGAATATCTTGTCCATTTGTTGCTTCGTCCGAAGATGATTGAGTTGATCAAAAGCCTGGAGCTTGTCTGTGAAGAGATTGTCCTTAAAGTGATCCGACGAGACATAGTTAATTACCTAACTTTTGCTTGGACCTCCCTTTCAGGTTTTCGATCCACTGGGAAACCCTTTTTTGCCCTTGTCGCCCTTTCAGGTTTTCAACTTGCCGGGTGTACAGATTTTTTTTTATTTATCCCAAATTTTTGCCTGAACCGCCCTTTCGGGTTTTCGATTCACTGGGATGCCCATTTTTGCCCAAGTTGCCCTTTCGGGTTTTCGACTTGCCGGGTCGTTTATGCGTAGTATCTTTTGACTATGTCGGCGTTCGCAGGGTGCGGCAAGTCGTCACCGTCCATGGTGGTCAGGATCATTGCCCCACCTGAAAAGATGTTTTTGATCACAAATGGTCCTTCGTAAGTAGGAGTCCATTTGCCCCTGGGATCACTTTGCGGCAAGATGATACACTTGATTACAAGATCCCCGACTTGATACACTTGTTGTCTAACTTTCTTGTTGAAAGCCTTGATCATCCGTTTTTGATACGTCTGATCATGGAAAACAGCAGTAAGTCGCTTTTCGTCAATCAAGTTAAGTTGATCAAACCAGGTCTGAATCCAATCGTCTTCATTCAAACCAGCATCCTTCATGATTCTCAAGGAGGGAATCTGAACCTCGATAGGTAAAACAGCTTCCATGCCGTATACCAAAGAATAGGGTGTTGCCCCAGTTGATGTTCGTGCCGTGGTACGGTACCCGTGGAGAGCAAACGGTAACATCTCATGCCAGTCCTTGTAGGTGAATGTCATCTTTTGAATGATCTTCTTGATATTTTTGTTCGCAGCTTCGACAACACGGTTCATCTTTGGCCGATAGGGAGATGAATTATGATGTTGAATCTGGAACTGCTCGCACAAGGCGGTGATCATAGTGTTGTTCAGGTTTGTACCGTTTTTAGTGATGATCTTGTCGGGGATACCGTAACGACATATGAGGTTCTGCTTGATGAAGCGGGCAACCACATTCTTCATTACGGATGTGAAGGAAGCTGCTTCGACCCACTTGGTAAAGTAATCAATGGCCACCAGGATGAAGCGGTGTCCATTGGATGCTGTAGGCTTTATCTCTCCAATCACGTCGATTCCCCACATTGCGAATGGCTAAGGAGCTGTTAAGACATTGAGAGGAACTGGAGGTATATGTACCTTGTCCGCATAGATTTGACATTTGTGACAAGTACGGGAATGTTGATGGCAGTCAGCTTCCATGGTAGACCAGTAATAGCCTGCCCGTAGAATCTTCTTAGCCATCGTATGCCCGCTTGAGTGAGTGCCAAAGGTACCATTGTGCAATTCAGCCATGATCTGTTCAGCTTCAACCTTGTCTACACAACGTTGCAGAATGCAATCATGATTGCGCTTGTATAGGATACCATTGCTTAGGAAGAACTTGGTAGAGAATCTCCTCAAGAACTTTTTGTCGTTGACTGAAGCTCCTTCAGGGTATTCTTGCGCCTCGAGATACCTTTTGACTTTGTGAAACCAAGGTCGGTCCACTACTTCTTCGGTATTAATCTCGTGACAATGTGCAAGTTCGTCCATCCGCTCAATGGTGATTTGGGGAGCCTCATTATCCCAGTTAAGTTTAAACATGGAAGACACTGTAGCCAGAGCATCCGCTAGCTGATTTTCTTCTCGCGGGAAGTGCTCGAAGGTAATCTGCTCGAATTGTGGTAACAATGTCAAGACATGTTCTTTATAAGGGATGAGGTTTAGATGTTTAGTATCCCACTCTCCTTTGATCTGACTGATGACTAAAGCTGAGTCCCCAAACACAATTAGAGATTTGATTCCCAAGTCAATTGCAGCCTTGAGACCAATGATACAAGCTTCATACTCGGCCATGTTATTGGTGCAGCTGAAACAGAGTCTGGCAGTGAAAGGTGTATGGCAACCTTCCAGAGAGATAAGTACCGTGCCGATACCGTTGCCAAGTGCATTAGAGGAACCATCAAAGTACAGGTTCCATCGGGATCCTTGTTCAGGTCCGTCATACGGTCCGTTATCTTCAATGTTGTCCAATGTCATAATGTCCTCATTGGGGAAATCGAACTTCATGGATTGGCAATCTTCGATAGCTTGATAGGCCAGATGATCGGCTAGTACACTCCCCTTTATAGAATTTTGGGTCGTGTACTGTATATCGTACTCTGTGAGGATCATCTGCCATCTAGCGATTCTTCCGGATAAAGCAGGCTTCTCGAAGATGTACTTGATCGGATCCATCTTAGAGATCAACAAAGTGGTATGTGTCAACATATACTACCTTAGCCGACGATCAGCCCATACCAAAGCGCAGCAAGTTTTCTCGAGTAGTGAGTATCAGGTCTCACATTCGGTAAACTTTTTGCTAAGGTAATAAATGGCATGCTCTTTTCGGCCAGACTTGTCATGTTGGCCCAGTACGCACCCCTATTGAATTCTCCAGGACAGTAAGATACATGATTAACGGTATTCCTTCAACGGGAGCATCAAGATAGGAGGTTCCAACAAATACTCCTTGATTTTATCGAAAGCAACATGACAATCATCATTCCATTTAACCACCTGATCTTTCTTCAACAGCTTGAAGATTGGTTCACAGGTAGATGTTAGGTGAGAAATTAACCTTGCGATGTAGTTTAGGAGTCCCAAGAAACCTCTGACCTCCTTCTCAGTGCGAGGGGCAGGCATTTCTTGTATAGCTTTGACTTTGGCAGGATAAACCTTGATGCCTTTGTTGCTGACTATGAAACCCAAGAGTTTACCGAACATGACTCCGAAAGTGCACTTGTTAGGGTTCAATCTGAGCTTGTACTCCTTCAACTTGACAAACAGCTTTTGCAGATGGTCGAGGTGTTCTTCTTCAGTCTGTGAACGGGCTATCATATCGTCTACGTAGACCTCTATATCATGATGTATCATATCATGAAATAAAGCCACCATGGCACACTGATAGGTTGCCCCGACATTCTTCAGACCGAATGGCATCACTTTAAAGCAGAACGTACCCCACTGTGTAACAAAGGTAGTTTTCTCCATGTCTTCAGGGGCCATTTTGATCTGGTTGTAACCTGAAAATCCATCCATGAAAGAAAATACCTTGTGCTGAGCTGTATTGTCAACCAAGATGTCAATGTGCGGTAGTGGAAAGTCATCTTTAGGGCTAGCCCTGTTTAAGTCTCTGTAATCCACGCACATTCTGACTTTTCCGTCCTTCTTAGGCACGGGCACAATTTTAGAAAACCATTGTGGATAGGAAGTAACAACAAGAAATCCAACGTTGAACTGCTTCATCACTTCAACTTTGATCTTTTCAGACATGTCGGGCCTCATGTGGCGAACTTTCTATTTAATTAGTGGACAATCTTCTCTTGTAGGAAGACGGTGAACCACAATATCTGTATCAAGCCTCGGCATGTCTTCGCAGGACCAGGCGAAGATCTCAACATATTCATTCAACAACTGAACTAAGCGCTCCTTGACACTTGGCTCTAGGTTGGCACCCACTCTACCTCCTTTCCCGTCTTCTTCTGTTCCCAAGTTGATTGTCTCTAACAACTCCTCATGAGGTAGAATAACCCTTTCTTCCTGTTGTAACAGTCTAGCCAATTCTCCATGCACTTCACAATCTTCATCACCTTCGTATTCTGCATGGTAGACCAGATCTTCAGAGTCACTGAAGGCCAGAGCAGAATTGTTACCCATGGAATCTGGAATCAATGGGTACCTGCATTGGTGAGTGTGGGTGTGTGTAAGGGATAGCCACCTTTAAACAAATAAAATGTAAAAGAAAGAAAATGAACACAAAAATTTATATGTGAAAACGTCTATGATTCATTAAAATGGCATATGAAGATGAAAAATCAAACCCTTACAAATGGACCTATGTACCTAGGGTAAGGCACATAGGTTAAAAGTGTATGAATTGTTCAAGAATTATTACAAACCAACAGAAATGTTTGAAAGATAAATTACTGATCGATGAAAGTAATGGGAACAAAGTATTTTGCCTCCCAGTTATTCAGTCCTCCTTCAATGGTAGGGAAAATCCAGTCTTCAAGGTTGCTCTCCTCCTTAACATCCTCCAGAGCATTGACTCCATGATGGGTGATCTTCACTGGTGGCCCTCCAGCCCGGGAGCGGCGCACAACCTTTTGAGTAGAAGCAGTGAAACCCAAACCGAATTTACCAGACTTGAAAGGAAAATCGAGCAGCTGCCCCCAGATTATGCTTCCTCCTTCTTCAATCACAGCCTTTGCATATTTGAGTGACGACATCCGAGGCGGAGGTCAGGTAACCATGGGTACAAAAGACACTGCTGCAATTTCCTGAGCTACCTCCTCAAAATGCTGTAAGGGGGTTTCGATGAATTCACCATCCAATTCCACATAGCAGAAAGAATTAAGATGGCTTATCATGTACTGCTCTTCGCCGAAAACAGTCACAATTTTCCCCTGAACAGGGTACTTAAGCTTCTGATGCAGAGTTAAAGTAACGACTCCAGCATGATGAATCCATGGTCTTCCCAACAAGCAAGAATAGGATGGACGGATGTCCATGACATAGAATGTAGAGTTGAAGGTTTCAGTTCCCACTTTAATCGGGATGTCCACCTCCCCGTAAACCATCCTTTTAGAACCATCAAAGGCTCTGACAATGATATTGCTGGGCTTCAGAGTTAAACCTTCACAGTCCAATCTGTCCAATGCTTTCTTAGGCAAGACATTTAAAGACGACCCAGTATCAACCAGAACGTGAGCTAGAGTAGTCCCTCTGCATTCCACCGAGACATGTAGAGCGTCATTATGCTTTCTCCCTTTATATGTTAAATCAGCATTGGAGAACCCAAGACCATTGGCTGCTGTTAGACTAGCTACACATTCATGGAACTGGTCCGCGGAGGTTTCCTGAGGCACGTGTGAAGATGTGAAAAACACAAGAAGGGGGGTTGAATTGTAAAACTTAAAATCAAAAGTGCAGACAACACGTTATTTTTATCCTGGTTCGTTTGATCTCAAACTACTCCAGTCCACCCGTCAAGGTGATTTCGCCTCTCTCCAACGAGGTCTTAATCCACTATATTCAACTGAATACAATAACTACTTTAACAAATGTTAAAGCCTTCTTGAGTCTAACCATAAACTGGTTTATCTCAAGGAAATTCTCTTACAGATAATTGAACAAAAGTGTGTGTTAATGTTTTCTAACAAAACTATATATCACAACTGTGATATTACACAATATTAAGCTTAGAATGAAACTAGACTGCTAATGCTTTTGAGTAGGCGTGGTTGAAAGCTTTAGCAAATTGTATAAGTGAGATCGATTACAAAGGCGTGTATATGCGTGAAGATGATTAGCCTGTTCTTTTCTCACACAATCTTGTTTAAATAGCCAAGGAAGAGATACGTTGGTTGTCCATAAATCACTTTCAATGATAATAACGTTCTTTCCTTTTTGAGAAGATCTTGTCTTGGACAAAGCCGTTGGTAATTAATCTGTCTTGAATGCATAGTAACGCTTCAGAGTGTTTTGCTAATGATAATCAGAGTGTTCTTTCCTTTATGCTGGCGCTTCTGAGTGCTGATGACTTGGTTAGGATCTTGATCAGAGTCAGAGTATTTTATGCGCAGATTCTGTTCATCAGGCTTCAGCGTATAACACATGTTATTTGATCTTCTGATGCTAACATATCTTCTGATGCTGATGTTGATACTGATATTCTGATGCTGATTCCATCAGAGTTTCTGTAAATACACAACATAATTTTAAGTAGCATATATGTCTTATATAAATCTTACAATTTATTTAGTCTTATATTTTGTTATCATCAAAACTCTAACTGAGGGTTGTAGAATCAAACTATGTTCTAACAATCTCCCCCTTTTTGATGATGACAAAAACATGATTTTTTTCAATTAAAATTAAAGAATAAAAGGTATCAGAGATAAACAAATAATGAATACAAGGTATCAGAGATAAGAAGATAAGGAATAAAAGGTATCAGAGCAACGAAGAGAAAAACTCCCCCTGTGTTGATTACTTCCCTTTAATTCCATGAGACCTTGAGCATCAGAACTTTACTTTATCAGAGTTCATCAGATTCATCAGATTCTTGTACCTGTAAGCTTTTCAGAAGAAAGAAATTCAAATATATCAGAATGTTAGAATGTTTGAGACTTATGTCTCAGTAATCCGTTATTGAAAAATATCATTCTTTCTCCCCCTTTTGGTCAGTTATCAAAAAGCACAAATAATCAGATGTAAAAAAAATGATCAGAGTTAAAATGCGTTTATATTAAAAAACAGAAGCAATGATAAGTTCAGAGCATGTAAAAATATTACAGACAAACATGTAAAGAAAACAACAAAAACACAAGAAAATTCTAAGAGGGAGGTGGAAGACGTGTGAACAGAGCTTCCAACATGCTCTTGATTTGAGTGCTGGTTTCCTGTTGTTGAGATACCATGTTTGCTATAACATCAATTTTGATGTCCTGCTTATCCATTCTTTCATTCATCAGCATATCAGATCTTTTCAAGTCCTCCAGAGTCTGCCTGTCAAGAGAGGAAGCTTGAGGATCTTCAGACACAGGGTGCTTCTCAGAGCTTTCTTCAATATCTTCTTCTTGACCCAAGTCTTCAGCTGGAATCATCTGTTATTCTACAGGTTGAACTTTGGATGTTGGACGCTGTTCAGACCAAGGAGCAATGTCCATATGGAGAACTTCTTCCTTAAGTAGCTTGCTCAGAACTGGACCTTCAATTTCTTTCAGCAGATTGCTGAAGTTCTGTTGAGCCTGTCCGTAGCTCTGGTCTTGCAACTTAAAGGTTTCAGAGCATACCCATCTTCTGAATTTTGTCCAGAGGAGGTCTGATACAGCAGGATCAACCAGTTCCAGACTTGCTTATTTCAGAGAAGTGATCCACTTCTGTATATCTGTTTCAAAGTTCAATATGTTGGAACCAACATCTGGATGTTTTGGTTTAGGGATAGCAGTTTTGTGGTTGATGGCAGCAAGGCGTTCAAAGACTGTTAAATCAATGACAGTCTTGCTGTGGTCTTCTGAATTTTTCTTAGATGAGGGAGTGGGAGAGTCAGGAATTACGATTGGACTTGATGGGGAATTTGGTGGAGTTATTTCTAGTGAAGAGGGAAGTTGAGGAATATTTACAGTGGTACCACAGGGAAATTGAATGGCCAATGGTTGTGGTTCAGGAGATTCAGAGGGTTGAGCCTCAGCGGTTTGAGTCTCAAGTTGTGGAGATTTTTCAGGTTGAGGAGAGGGTGGATTAATTTCTGGTTGAGGAGATGAAGGTTGTGGGATTTCTGGTTCTGGAGAGAGTGGAGTTTCTGGTATTGGTGGGAGGGGAATATCAGGTTGTGGTGAGATGGGAATTTCTGTGTTTGGATTTGGATTTTCTGGTTCGGGAACGGAAGTGTGTTGGTCTATATCAGAAAGAACTTGTGCAAGTTCTTGTTCTGGTATGGCTTCAGTATTTGGATTTTGTGGTTGGGAGCGAGATCTTCTGAGGTTTAATGATTCAGAAGGATCAAAGTCAAGGTCAAAATCATCGAAAGTTTGAGGTGTTGGGTTTTCAGATGGAGTTGGAATTGGAATAGATGTTGATATAGCAATCGAATCTAAAATAGTGACAGAAGAAGGATTACCTCTCTTCTTGGGAGTCTGTTGAGATGATCCTTCTGCAACATCTTTTCTTTTCTTTGTCTTCTTCAGAACAACCTCTGGAGCCTTATGCTGAAGATCTTGAATATTCAGATTTGGTGTTGTACCATCAGCTTTGCAAGCATCCAAATATCTCAGAATGATTTCTGGCTTAGAGTCAATTTCTGAGAACAGAGGGAAGTCGTCTAGAGGGACTCTTCTGCTAGATATTTCAGCAAAAGGAGTGATGTTGGGCTCCTTCTTAATGTTCTCTATCAACTTCATTTTCTTCAGATTTTTGGCATTCAGCTGCTTGCCAACAGTAGGTTCCAGAGTGCTGATTTCTTGTGCCTCTGTCAAATGATCAATCAGCCTATTCTCTGTCAGAATATCTGATATCCGTCTTCCTAAGGGTATCCAATCCCTTTTTGTACGTTCCTCTTCTCTTGTTTCCTTGACAATTGTTCTGAGATGGTTGAACAGAAGATGAGCCAGATTTATCTTGACCTTCTGAGAGATAAACTAGATCAGAAACTGCTGATCAATATTAATGTAATCAGGAGAGCTGGTAGGCTTCCTGTGGTTGAAACAGCCTAGAATTATCTTGGCCCAAATTCTGTGTTTGTCTTTCAAATCCCTTATCTTGCTGGAGGGAAGCCCCAGAGTGAAAATTTCCCTTTCAATTAGGGCAACATCTGCACACCTTTCTGCCATATCAATACAACGAACACCACCACCATTGTAGCCTATCAAGCGTGTAATGAGGTCTTCAGTGATAACAATATTCTTCCCCATGATATATGAAGTGACCTGATGGTTTGAAGAAGAAGCGTGAATCCAAAATTCCTTTACCAGAATAGGAAATGTTGGACCCACCAGCCTGTCAAAATACTTTTCCCAACCTTGAGCTTTAACCTCTTCAGATAAATCAAAACCATTCTCCTTGAGACTGTTGAAATCCACTATTAATTCTGACAGAACTTCAAGATTCTTGATTGGAGTTAGAAGCGTTCTGAATGGTACTTCATATTGTTCAGATGAAACAGTTTTCTGGGAACCTGAAGAAGGAATGCTGGAAGAGGCCATGTTCACACGAGGTTTTTGTGAAAAAGATTGAAAGGTTTTCTTGAGAAAGAATAACACTGAAATCAGAAATATTGAGAGAAAACGAAAGTGAAGGTAAAAAGTGTGAATGGTGTGAAGTGTGTTTAAATAGATTTCTAAAAAGTTTTTGAAAACGTAAACGTTAAGAGAGAGAAATTAATAATGATTATTAGCATTTAATGATAGCTGATTTTAGGGGATTCAGAAAGATATTTAGAACGGTTACCCATGACATGTGTCTCAATGCATCCAATCAGCGCATTTGCCTTTTCAGAAACGTGAACGCGTGTTCAGCCTCAGAAAATAGCTGATGACTGGATGACACTTGTTTGCTTGAGTGAACAGCACATTTCTATCCTTGAAATGAAGCGCTCGGATCTTCATGGATAGATTCTGATACAATCTGCATTTCTAAAGTTCTGAAAGAAGATTGATCAGTAGTTCACAGAAAATTAACACAATTCTGAAGGTTAATATATAAAATTAAAACAATTTTATTCTGGATAGAGCTTCATGCTGAGATGTTTCAGAATGAAGTTGAACCTATCTTCAGAAAGTGGTTTTGTGAAAATATCAGCCCATAGATGGTCTGTGTTAATAAATTTTAAATTTAAAATCCCTTTCTGAATATAGTCCCTAGTAAAATGATGTTTTATTTCTATATGCTTAGCCCTAGAATGTAAAATTGGATTTTTACTTAAGCAAATAGTAGAAGTATTGTCACAGAGGATATGAATGTTACTCTCAAATATCTGAAAGTCCTCAAGTTGACTTTTCATCTAGAGCATTTGTGTGCTGCATCCAGCTGCCGCTATCTATTCAGCTTCTGCTGTTGATAGAGCAATTGTGGATTGTCTTTTGCTGGACCATGAGATCAGATTTTCTCCTAGAAACTGGCAGCTTCCAGAAGTGCTTTTACGTTCTACTCTGTCTCCAGCAAAATCAGCATCACAGTATCCTACTAAGCTGTAATCACTTGATTTTCTATAAAACAAACCCAGATTAGTAGTACCTTTCAGATACTTGAAAATTCGCTTAACTGCTGTTAAGTGAGATTCTCTAGGATCTGATTGGAATCTAGCACAAATGCAAACACTGAATAAAATGTCAGGCCTTGAAGCCGTCAGATAAAGAAGAGAACCAATCATACCTCTGTAGACCTTTTGTTATACCTTTTTACTTACCTCTTCTCTTTCCAGAATGCACGTGTGATGCATTGGAATCTTTGATGGCTTACATTCTGAGAGATCAAATTTCTTCAGAAGTTCTCTGACATATTTGCTCGGATGAATGTAAGTTCCTTCTGGGGTTTGATTGATCTGAATGCCCAGAAAGAATTTCAGTTCCCCCATTAGGCTCATCTCAAATTCTACCTGCATACACTTAGCAAATTTTCTTCCCAGAGAAGGTTTAGTAGATCCAAATATGATGTCATCAACATAAATCTGACATACTAAAATGTCATTCTTAACTATCTTACAGAATAAGGTTGTGTCCACTTTCCCTCTGGTGAATTCCTTTTCTAACAGGAAGTTACTTAGTCTTTCATACCAAGCTCTGGGAGCTTGTTTCAGACCATACAGTGACTTCTTTTGTTTGAAAACATATTCTGGATTTTTTGAACTTTCAAAACCAGGGGGTTGGTGCACATATACCTCTTCTTCTATATATCCATTTAAGAATGCACTCTTAACATCCATCTGATACAGAGTGATGCCTTTATTAACAGCAAATGAAATTAAGAGTCTGATAGATTCTAACCTGGCGATTGGAGCAAAGGTTTCTGTATAGTCTATCCCCTCTTGCTGACTATAACCTTGTGCTGCCAATCGTGCTTTGTTTCTGATGACATCACCTTGTTCATTTATTTTGTTTCTGAACACCCATTTTGTTCCAATGACTTTGAATCCTTTTGGTTTGGGAACTAGATCCCATACGTCATTTCTTCTGAATTGATTCAGCTCCTCTTTCATTGCTAGAATCCAGTCATTATCCAGAAGTACTTCATCAATTGATGATGGTTCAATTAGAGAAACAAGTCCCATGAGGGATTCTTCAGAGTTTCTGAAGCTAGATCTTGTTCTGATTGGATCTTCCTTTCTTCCTAAGATTGTTTCTTCTGGGTGATCCATGCTGCTTCTGGATGGTCTTTTCTGAAGTTGATCAACAAAAGGTGCTGGATTGCTTGCATTGCCTCTTTCTGATGTTGAGGGAGTGTCTCTGTTAAGAGCTTCTGATGACTTGTCTTCAGTACATGTGAATTCAATTTCCATACCTGCAAATACTTCATTCTGCTTTGACTTTTGAGAGTCAAGCTTATCATCAAAATGAACACTGATTGATTCTTCAATAATTTGTGTTTTGGTATTGTATACTTTGTACCCTCTTGAGCGTTAAGAGTATCCTAACATAATACACTTTTGTGCTTTAGAGTCAAACTTGTTCAAATAATTTTTTGTATTTAAAATAAAGCAAGTACATCCAAATGGATGAAAATATGAAATGTTGGGCTTTCTGTTCTTCCACAATTCATATGGAGTCTTTTCCAGAATAGGTCTTTTGGAGATTCTATTCTGAATGTAGCACGCTGTGTTTATTGCCTCTGCCCAGAAGATCTTAGCAACGTTAGTCTCGTTGATCATGGTTCTGGCCATTTCTTGCATTGCTCTGTTCTTTCATTCTACAACTCCATTTTGCTGGGAGTTCTAGGACAAGAGAAATCATGCAGAATGCCTTTGTCATTAAAGAATGACTCAAAATCTTTGTTTTCAAACTCTCCACCATGATCACTTCTGACTTTGACGATTCTAAGATCCTTTTCATTCTGAACTTGGTTGCAGAAGGTGACAAACACAGAGTGTGACTCGTCCTTGTGTCTTAAGAACTTTACCCATGTCCATCTGCTATAGTCATCTACAGTTACTAACCCATACTTCTTGCCACTGACTGAAGCAGTTTTAACTTGTCCAAATAAGTCAATGTGCAAAAGTTCTAATGGCTTAGAGGTGGAAACAACGTTTTTAGATTTGAAAGCTGGTTTTGCAAACTTTCCTTTCTGACATGCTTCACACAGAACATCTGAATTGAACTTCCGGTTAGGAAGTCCTCTGACCAGATTGAGTTTGTTAATCTGAGATATTCTTCTCATACTAACATGTCCCAATCTTCTGTGCCAGATCCATTGCTCGTTGTTAACAGACAGAAGACACTTTACATTCTGACTTTTCAGTTCAGAAAGTTTTATTTTATAAATGTTGTTTCTCCTCTTTCCATTAAATAGGATAGTCCCATCTTTCTGACTAATAACTTTGCATGAATTTTGATTAAAGATTATATCATAACCGTTATCACTTAATTGACTTATGGATAACAGGTTATGCATTAATCCATCTACTAATAATATATTACTTATAGAGGGAAGATTTCCATTACCTACAGTTCCAGAGCCAATGATTTTTCCCCTATGATTGCCTCCAAAGCCTACGTGGCCTCCAGGCTTAAGTTCCAGGCTTTGGAACATATGCCTTCTTCCTGTCATGTGTCATGAGCAGCCAGAGTCTAGGTACCATGATTGGTGTTTCTGCTTTGCTGCTAAAGATATCTGCCACATGTATTATTTTATCCTTAGGTACCCATATTTTCTTGGGTCCTGATTTGTTAGTTTTACCAAAACTCTGGTTGAATTTCGGTTTGACAGAATAATTACTACTAGTATATTTGATGTCATGTGTGTGCCCATATACAAAGTGTGAATCAAGTGAGGTGCGTTTTATAACTAAATCCATGGTATTCTTTGGTGTAGGTACCTTACCTTGGTATCCTATTCCTTTTCTGCCATTTTTGCTAACTCCATAGATCATTGAAGCCATTTTGCTTCTATCTATGTTTTTAGCTAGAAACTTCTGAAAGTTGTGATCATACTCCTTGATGATCTCATCAGCACTGCTGGGAGTTTCAGGGATTGTTTCTTTCTGAGAGTTTTGCAATAGATTTTCTAATTTTGAAATTTTATCTTTTAACTCAGAATTCTCCAATTTGAGACTCTCAGTCTTATCAGAGTCAGAAGCAAGATTCCTTTTCAGGTTTCTGAATTTGACTCTGATCTGCTGATATCTTTCCAGAATTTCATTAAGGCTTTCAGCTAGTTCAGCCTTAGTAAAGTTTATAGCAAAGTCAAGAAATACGTCTTCTGTATCTGATTCAGAGTCTGACTCAGAAGCTTCACTGTCTTCTGTTATGTTTACCATGAGAGCTATGTTTGCTCTTTCATCATTTGATTCTGAGTCAGCTTCAGATGTGTCAGAATCATCCCATGTAGCCATGAGACTTTTCTTCTTTTCCTTGCCAAACTTCTTTTTAGGCTTTTCCTTTTGAAGCCTTGGACAATCACTTTTGTAGTGTCCTTGCTCGTTACATTCATAGCAGATGATTTCTTTGTTGTTTGGCTTTCTGCTTCCTGAAGAGCCTTCAGATCTTCTGTGTCCAGAGGAGGATTCTGACCTTCTGTATCTGGAGAAGGATTCATTCTGATTCTCTGATCTTCTGGGATTCTTGAACTTCCTTTGCCTCTTCTTCCATAATTGGTTCACCCTTCTGGAGAGGAGAGATAGTTCATCTTCTTCTGATGAAGACCCATCAGAGGTTTCTTCTACAGCCTGCAAAACTTTGGAGTCAGATTTTCTGTTATATTTTAAAGCTAATGGCTTACCTTGCTTTTGAGGTTCATCTTCTTCTAGCTCTATCTCGTGACTTCTGAGGGAGCTGACAAGTTCCTCCAGAGAGATTTTCTTGAGATCCTTGGCTAGCTTAAGCGCTGTGACCATTGGCCTCCACTGTTTTGGCAAGCTTCTGATGATCTTGTTAACATGATCAGCAGTAGAATACCCTTTGTCAAGAACTTTGAGACCAGCAACCAAAATTTGAAATCTTGAAAAGATAATCTCTATTGATTCACTTTCTTCCATCTTGAATGCCTCATAATTCTGAATGAGCGCAAAAGCTTTGGTTTCTTTGACTTGAATGTTGCCTTCATGCGTCATTCTCAGAGAGTCAAACATATTCTTTGCAGTGTCTCTGCTTGATATCTTTTCATATTCAGAATAAGAGATGGCGCTGAGAAGAATTGTTCTGGCCTTGTGATGATTTCTGAAATCACGCTTTTGCTGATCAGACATTGCTTTCCTGTCAATATTCTGACCACTTCCATCCACTGGGTGCGTGTATCCATCAGTCACCATGTCCCACAGATCAACATCATGGGCCAGAAAGAAGCTTTCAATTTTGTCTTTCCAGTAGTCAAAGTTCTCTCCATCAAAGACTGGAGGTTTGCCACTGAATTTGTCTCTTTCTTCATTATTGTCATTGCTGATGTTTTGATGTGGTCCTGCCATTGTGTTTTTCTGACGTTGGATCTTGTACTGACACGATTAAGTGTTATAAGCTCAGAACCAGGTGCTCTGATGCCAATTGAAGATGTGAAAAACACAAGAAGGGGGGTTGAATTGTAAAACTTAAAATCAAAAGTGCAGACAACACGTTATTTTTATCCTGGTTCGTTTGATCTCAAACTACTCCAGTCCACCCGTCAAGGTGATTTCGCCTCTCTCCAACGAGGTCTTAATCCACTATATTCAACTGAATACAACAACTACTTTAACAACTGTTAAAGCCTTCTTGAGTCTAACCACATACCAGTTTATCTCAAGGAAATTCTCTTACAGATAATTGAACAAAAGTGTGTGTTAATGTTTTCTAACAAAACTATATATCACAACTGTGATATTACACAATATTAAGCTTAGAATGAAACTAGACTGCTAATGCTTTTGAGTAGGCGTGGTTGAAAGCTTTAGCAAATTGTATAAGTGGGATTGATTATGTAGGCGTGTATATGCGTGAAGATGATTAGCCTGTTCTTTTCTCACACAATCTTGTTTAAATAGCCAAGGAAGAGATATGTTGGTTGTCCATAAATCACTTTCAATGATAATAACGTTCTTTCCTTTTTGAGAAGATCTTGTCTTGGACAAAGCCGTTGGTAATTAATTTGTCTTGAATGCATAGTAACGCTTCAGAGTGTTCTTCTAATGATAATCAGAGTGTTCTTTCCTTTATGCTGACGCTTCTGAGTGCTGATGACTTGGTTAGGATCTTGATCAGAGTCAGAGTATTTTGATGCGCAGATTTTGTTCATCAGGCTTCAGCGTATAGCACATGTTATTTGATCTTCTGATGCTAACATATCTTCTGATGCTGATGTTGATACTGATATTCTAATGCTGATTCCATCAGAGTTTCTGTAAATACACAACATAATTTTAAGTAGCATATATGTCTTATATAAATCTTACAATTTATTTAATCTTGTATTTTGTTATCATCAAAAATCTAACTGAGGGTTGTAGAATCAAACTATGTTCTAACAACGTGGGCCGTCTTCAAGAATCTGATCAAAGCTTTGGCATGAGCTTCGGAATAGAGCAATAGGGCCAGCATAGAGATTTTTGAGGGGGTTTGCCCCAGTTGCTCCACAACATTATAATCGCTTTTCTTAATTATTTTCAAAATCTCTTCCATTTCCTTCTGAGTGGTTCAGGGATGACTAACAGCTGAGCCCTCGTCCTGACGGGCTCTTCTTGGATCCCTTTCCCTCTATCATCAGCAACAGCAGAAGGTACAACCACATGAGTCACAATTTCTTTCATAACTGGAGTTCTCACATATATGTTGACCGGTGCAGGAGTAACCTTAGGAGCAATTGAGGGTCCGAAGATTGCCCTTGGAGGAGCAATCTCCGGAGAGAAAATTCTTCCACTGCGGGTGATTTTACTCGTTCCAGCAATATTTCCAATGTCGGAAGTCTCTTCATCAGAAATTTCTTCATTTGATTCAATCTGCTTAATACCGTGGTAGAAGATCTCTCCTCCATAGTTCCACGGTATTGATTTGTTGGAATTGTATGGGATAGGTCCCAGCATAGTTATCTTCAGAGGTACAGTCTTTGGATCGGATGTAATCTTAACAGGTCTTTTGGAGACCTTGGAAAGATTGGCGAATATGGTAATTATGGCAACATCATTAACAAGAGTCGGAGTAACAAGAGTCGTTTCAAAAAGGATTTCTTGATTATCCATTAGGCGCTAGATGCCTAACTTCAACAATGAACAGTCGGTTGGTAAGGAGGAACAAAGGCAGCAATATTTTTCACATCCTGGGAAAATCTCAGCCTTCAACAGATTTAACTTGATTATTGGTAGCGGAGTCATCAAATCATCAACAGTAGCAACATAAAGATCTTCTTCAACAACATGGGCATTGTGGCCATGCTTTGGCATTGGAGTAGATATCACGTTCGACTTTTCAGGGGCGTCGAATTCCACTTCTTTAGCGTCTACTAAATCCTAAATCTTATTCTTGAGGGCCCAACAATTGTTGGTGTCGTGCCCCAGGCTGTCTGAATGATAAGCACATTTAGCGTTGGCATGGTAAAAAGGAGAAGTTGTATTCGGATTTTGCGGCGCCTCTCTTAAGGTTGCAAGGTTTAACTTCAAGAGATAGGGGAGAACCTGAGCATGCGTCATGTTTATTTTGGTGAATTGCCTAGCAGGCCTTTCTGCCCTTTGTTGGTTGGTTCTGGGTTGATTGTTTCTGGGCTGATCAGCTGCAGACTTCTGAATCATTACGGCCCCCACCGATGGCCGGCGCTCAACTCCTTCTCGACCTCTTTGGGAGTAAATAGCTGACACTTATTTCTTAGCTGGAAAAGTCTTTTTGATGGCAGCGGAAGCAGATGCATCTTTTTGAATTTTTCCGCTCTTAATGCCGACTTCAACTCTTTCACCAGTTAGAATTAACTCAGTGAACCCCGCAGATGAACTTCCGATCAAGTGATTAAAGAATGGACCTGACAGGGTCCCCAAGAACATATCCATAAGCTCTCTCTAAGACAATGGTGGCTGCACTCTTCCAGCCAAGTCTCTCCATTTCTGGGCATACTCCTTAAAGCCTTCATTAGAGACCATGCTCATACTCTATAATTGAGTACGGGTTGGTGCTAAATCCGCATTATATAGATACTGTCCGTAAAAGGCAGCAGCCAAATCCTCCCAGTTATGCACATCAGACCTCTCTAGCTGGTAAAACCAATCCAACTGCATCCCCAAAAGACTGTCTTGGAAGAAGTTAACCCACAAGTCCTTGTCAGAAGAGTGAGGTTGAATTTTTCTGACGTAAGACCGCAGATGCATCTTTGGATAAGACAGACCGTCGTATTTAGCAAAAAGAGGTACTTTAAACTTGGGGGGAATGACAATCCTAGAGACCAACCCTAACTCTTCGAAATCCACCCCAGGCACCCTCTGCACCTCCATAGCTGCCGGACGTTCTTCCATATTCTTGTACTTGTCGTCTGCAAGAGGATACTGCTGTTCAGAATAGTCTTCATCCTCTTCTTCTTCTTCTTCCTCAGACTCAGATTGCACCACTGTTGTTCCTTTACCCTTTCCTACCCCTTCATCAGATGTTGAGGGGAAATCCAGGACCTTTCTAGCTTGGTTCTCAAATCTTCTACCCAAAGTAGCCACACCAACTCTTTTCATTTTCTTTTTCTCCTTTTCCTTCTCCAACAGATCTTTAAGATCCTCCTGACCCTTTGCCAAGGTCATGAGTAGTTGTTGGAACTGTGAATTTTGTGCTTGCAGATCTTTGACTGTCTGCTCTATATCCATCTTGCTGAAATAAACAACAGAGAAATAAGGAAACCTGGTGTGAAGACCTGTTTATGCATATGATGAATGATGTGTATTCATGTAATGCAATCAAGGATTTAGAAATTCAAATTTGTTGTAAACAAAAAGGAACACACGTCATATTAATAAGATAGAATTTGTTAGTACATAGATGCCCCATGGGAAAAATAAATACAAAATTCTAATGTAAAAAGACGTTGCGCATCCTCTTTGGTGCGATGTAGGTGTTGAGAGTCTTCTCTTCATGGAGTTGACAAGTAAGTTCCAAAACCTTCTTCTCACTAGCGTAGAATTGGGCTTCAAAAGTATTGCATTCTCCCTTGAGCTGTATCCAATTCCTTTGTAAATCTTCCAATGATGTTGGCATGTCAGGATGTAAGAGGGTGTAAGGAACCTCTCCTTCCATAATAGGCTCTTTAATCACAGGGAGAATGTAGAGGTAAGGCATCATAAGACTTTGGGCACGGGTTCGTGCCCACTTGAGGTAAGGCTCAAGGGGGATGGAATTATTGTGTCCCAGTGTCTTACTGTCTACCTTGGTTGGCATCCTCCTAGCTCACATGAACCATTGTCGAAGTCCTTGAGCGTCATTGTCGAAGTCAAAAGCCAAGTCTGGAATCAGCATGTCATGTGGGCCATCCCTTCGGGCATACCCAAATTGTCTCAGAGCCAAGAAAGGGTTATAGGTAATGCCTCCCCTAATGCCAAGTAGTGGGACATTAGGGAATTCCCCACAACGATCAATGATGATAACATTTTCTCGGGATCGAGAACACCAATGTACATCTGAATGTGTAAGAGTCATCAGCCATTGTGACCACCTCAAGCCTTGCTCATTCTTCAAGACTGATTGGGGAAGGTGAGAAATAAACCACCTTGCCAGAAGAGGAGTACAACACATAAGAACACCTCCTTTCCTCATTGTTTGTGTGTGAAATGAGTGGAGGATATCCCCAAGAAATGTAGGCACTGGATTCCGAGATATGAAAACCTTGACAACATTCACATCTATAAGTTGATCAGGGTTTGTGAACAAGACCAACCCATAGATGAGAAGGGCCACGATCTCCTCAAAAGCTTGAAGATCTAGAGAATTCCAGCAGTCTTGTGCCTTCTCAAACGGAAACTTTGCCAAGAAACCCTTGACATCACTTCTGGTTTCCCAATGACCTTTGACATCAGATGGTTGCAAGTGTAAGGTTTGAGCAACATCTTCAGGCTTTGGATCTCTTTCCGTACCGTTGTAGGGTAGTTGATGGAGAATAGGAATCCTCAGGAGTTGAGAAAATTCCTCCAAACTAGGCACCAACTGGTAATCGGGAAATGTGAAGCAGCGGTGTAGAGGGTCAAAGAATTAGAAGAGAACTTTCACCATGTCTTCCTCTATGTTGGAGTTGACCAAGCTGAGAATTCTACCATGTCTTTCAGTGAAGGGAGAATTCTCTGGAATCTTAGAAGCAAGCTCTTTGAGTTGAGGAGGGATTCTCACAAGGTTGACCTGAATAGCTTTCCGGCGGAGTGAATCCATTACCTACAAAACAGGAACAAAGGTGAAGATCCAAACCCTTGAAATGGTTAGTGGATGCATATGATGTTTCATGATGCTCATGATGTATGCACAAGTATATGTACAAACAAATCACACAAGTTCCTAGTTTCAGGCTTGCATGGGGTTTCATAGGTAAGTACCCTCTTGAAGTTTAGTTGGCTCAACCTGTCCTATAAATGTAACCGGGTTCTAAGGAGCTCAATATCACTGGATTATTTTCTGTGTTCATTGTTTCAGTTTAGCCACTTTACTGGCGACCAAAATATTCCAAGAAAACAACTCTCAATGAGTGTAGTATCGAGTATCTACCAACTTCGGACTGCACCAAAGCCGGTCATCCCACTACCCCTAATAAGGCCAAGATGGTCAAGTAAAGGTTCTAAAAGTCCATTAGTGCTTCATGACATCACTCAGCGGCCCTGTATTCTCTTTGATTGACTCAAAGGCTACTGGTACCAACAAATATGTCACACTAATATAGCTATTGCTTCAACCATATCAGTATACCCCACACATTTTCCATAACATATTGCTATTTACCTATGAATGTTTCCCAAATCCGGGTAGAGGATTTCAAAACCAAACAATAGAACCAAATGTAAAGCAGTCAAAGAAAACAAGGTAAGCATGTAAAGGTGATCTAAACCCTAAGGTAACCCCATTTTTAGAATTATCCCCAGCAGAGTCGCCAGTTCTGTGATACGGTGGGAGAACTGACTTGAGGTTTTGCGTTTGTGTTCGCAAATGTTTCGGTTTAGCAAGAGTCGCCACCGAGTTTTTATTTTATCCAAAGGAAAGGTCAAAAAACATAGGAAAAACCTTTGAGATGTTTTCTTGGGTTCGGGGGGTAGATTATGAAAAGGGAAGGTGCTAGCACCCTTTTCATCCATGGTTTTCCATGGGCTCTTAGTTACTTGTTTAGATCACTTGCTTTTGCTTTTCAACTGTTTGAAATGGTGCTTTGTGTGTGGTTTTGAAAATGTTTTGAAAAGAGGCCTTGTTTAGGCAACCTTTGTAATGATTCTTGTTTGAATATATACAAAGGTGTTTGTATTTTGAAAAATGTTTCAATGTTTGAAAGTTTGTTTTGGAAAAATGTTTTGAAATTGTGTGTTTTGAAATTAGCAAGGATGTTTTGCATGTTTGATCAAGTAACTAGGAGTTGTCTACCCTAACTCAAAGATCTTTCCTACACATTTTTAACCCTTTGACATTGTTGTTCTACCATTGTATTTGGTAAAAAACCTTGTGTTTAGATGTTAAACGGGACGGGCGCGGGTCATCGTATGGCCATGATAATAATGTTGCCAAGTATCTTAGCAAGTTTTTTTGAGGGACTAGATCATTTTTGTATAGGCAACCAAGATAGCGTCATCGAGGGACTATGATCTTTTTTTTTTGTTTTTTTTTTTGCCAAGACACCTAGCATGCATACCATGGTCATTTTAAAGGCAACAAGTGGATGAAACCCTAGGGGTGCTTGTGTGCATTGTGTTGTCATTTTCATGCATTTTTGTATTGTATTAGGTCTAGCTATTTGTTTGATTTTGGATTTTTGCATACAAACCCTAGTCTTTCTATCATGGCATATTTGAAAGCAATAAGTGCGTAAAAGTAAATCTACAATTATTACAACATGATTATGGGGAGGGGGATACAAATTTGGATAGGGGGATATTTGCAAGAAATTAAAAGCCCTAAGTTAACTATTACAACCCAATTGAACTCATTGTGCAAAATAAATAAATAGACAATATTTAAATATGCAAATAAATATGAATATGCAAAAGTGTTTTTGTATTATTTTTATGTATGTAAAAAATAAGTTTATTTAATGTATTAAAAATGAGAAAAATAAAAATGATTTTTTTTATTAAGGGTGGAAACCCTAGTTTGTTTTAAGAAAAAAAAAAAATATATATATATATATATATATATATATATATATATATATATATATATATATATATATATATATATATATATATATATATATATATATATATATATATATATATATATATATATATATATATATATATATATATATATATATATATATATATATATATATATATATATATATATATATATATATATATATATATATATATATATATATATATATATATATATATATATATATATATATATATATATATATATATATATATATATATATATATATATATATATATATATATATATATATATATATATATATATATATATATATATATATATATATATATATATATATATATATACAAAATATTGAAAATGAAAATAATATGTGAGAAAAAACATTATTTAAGTATATAAATAATAGAAATAAAAATATAATATTTTTTGTATTAGTTTATGAATTTATTTTAAGAAAATAAAAGTATATATTATTTAATAACTATTTCCATGTCCAAAAAATAATAAAAATAATAAAATAAAATGTGAAAATTTATGAAAATATTTTTGGTAATTTTTAATATTTAGAAAAATAAATAAAAGTTAGAAACTAAAAAGAAAATGAAAAAAATATGAAAATATAAACAAATGGACTGAGGGGGGTGCAGGAAGTAGGATGAAGGGTGCAAATAGTGAGAAATCCCAGGCCCAGCCCAAATTCCTTCATCCCTGTCCTTGAGACAACAACCAAACGCGCGCTTGATGTTCAAACTTGGAAATCCTGCATACGTGCTTAAAAACAAAAACTTGCAACATGAAAGTTATAGAGCATGATCACACGATTCTAACCATGTAAAAAACTTAATCTAACTCTCAAAGACCAGAGAGAATTTCTCTGGCCCTAATTTCTGAAGGGGTGAAAAACACAAGAAGGGGGGGTTGAATTGTAAAACTGAAATCTTAAAGCAATTGACAAGATATTTTTATCCTGGTTCGTTTGATCTCAAACTACTCCAGTCCACCCGTCAAGGTGATTTCGCCTCTCTCCAACGAGGTCTTAATTCACTATATTCAACTGAATATTACAGACTGCTTTAACAACTGCTAAAGCCTTCTTGATTCAAACCACAACCCGGTTTGTCAAGGCAACACTTTCTTACAAAGGTATAAAACAATGTGTGTGGATGTTTTCTACAAAACTTTATCACAACTGTGATGTATACACAAGAATGAAGCTTAGAAACTAGATTGCTAAACAGTAATGAAGTATCAGAGTTTGTGGTTTAGCAAAACTGGTAGAATGAAGATTATGGTTCAGCTTTGTGCGTGTAGAGATTTGGAGAGCATTAGCCATTATAATCTTCAAAGCCTTGTTTATATAGCACTTGAGAAGATGAACGTGGAACGCAATATTCTTGATTCAATGCTAATAACAAGCTTTCCTTTTTGAGCAGATCTTGTCTAGAATGAGGCCGTTGGAATTAATTAGCTTTCAATGCACAGTACCGTTGCTTCTTTAACGCAAGTTCTGGCTTGGCTCATTCTGATTCTGCTTCGCTGCTGATGAACTATTGTGTTTCTGTATCAGAGTGTTTGAGCGCAGTCTTGTTCATCAAGCTTCAGCATGTACGTGAGTTGATCATCTGATCTTGACGTTCTGATGTGGCAACTTCTGATGCTGGTGTATGAAATCAAATTCTGATGCTGAATAAACGTGATCTTGCTTATATCAATCAGAGTATCTGCAAGTCAGAGCATAATAATTTTAGGCAGCAGATAGTTCAAACATGAAACATTTAAATACTATATCTTTTCACTTTGTTATCATCAAAACTTAAATATAGGGTAGTAGATTCAAACATTGTTCTAACAATCTCCCCCTTTTTGATGATGACAAAAACTAGATATTTTAAATGAAAAATAACGTGAAAAGGTATCTAGAAAATGTATCAGAGTAAGAAGTACGGAGAAGTCAGAGTTAAGAGATACTCCCCCTGAGTTGATTACTTCCCTTTGATTATACGTGTTCTTCAGGATCAGATCTTTTTCTTTCTTTGAACATCAGATTATCAGAGTCTTTGACTTATCAGAGAGCAGAGCTTCAGAGCTTTTCCTGTCAGAGCTTTGCTTTGGATCAGAGTATTAGGTCGATCAAAACTTCATATTGATTAGAGCAACATTGATCAGAGCTTATACATTTTGATCAGAGCTTCTAGTCTTCAGAGTGTCCAGGAGCTTCCTTGTGCCTGTAGACTTTAAACAAAACAGAAAAAAACATTTCAAGTAATAAAGTTAGAATGTTTGAGAATTTCTGTCTAGTTAGCCGTTATTGATTTAAATATCATTCTAGTTCTCCCCCTTTTTGTCAGCAATCAAAAAGTGTTGGTGATGTGCTAAAACAATTAAGATCAGAAAAACAAATTATATTAAGATAGTTCAGAATCAGAGCAAGAAAATATTACACAAACTTAATCAAAACAGTACATCAGAAAATGAAGAAAACATGAAAGAAAGGTCATGCATGAAAAAGATTTAAGGTTGAGGAGGCAAGCGTGTGAACAGGCTCTCCAGCATCGCTTGAATCTTTTCAGAAGTTTCATTTTGCTTATGAACCATGCTGACAACAGTGTCAATCTTGCTGATTTTGGGGGATTTGAGAAAGATACTTAAAAACGGTTACCAGACATGTGTCTCAATGCACCCAATCAGCGCTTTGCCTTCTCAGAAGCGTGCACGCGTTCTGCTTCAGAGATATGCTGATGATTGGATGACACTTGTTTGATGTAGTGATCAGCACGTCTGTCTTTGAGATTAGACTCTCAGATCTTTAGACTTGCATCTGATACAATCTGCATGTTCTATCTTTCTGAAAGGAGATTGATCAGAAGTTCACAGTAAAATAATTACATTCTGAAAGTAAATATATGGAATTAAAACATTTTCACTCTGGGCATACTTTCATGCTGAGATGTTTTAGAATGAAATTAAACCTATCTTCTGAAAGGGGTTTAGTAAAGATATCAGCCCATTGATGGTCTGTATCTATAAATTTTAAGTTCAAAATACCTTTCTGAATATAGTCCCTAATGAAATGATGCTTTATTTCTATATGCTTAGCTCTAGAATGTAAAATAGGATTCTTACTTAAGCAAATAGCAGAAGTATTATCACAAAGTATAGGAATGTTACTCTCAAAAATCTGGAAGTCTTCAAGCTGACTTTTCATCCAGAGCATTTGTGTGCTACATCCTGCTGCTGCTATGTACTCAGCTTCTGCTGTTGACAGAGCAATTGTTGATTGCCTTTTGCTGGACCAAGAGATCAGATTTTCTCCCAGAAACTGGCAGCTTCCAGAAGTACTTTTACGTTCCACTCTGTCTCCAGCAAAATCAGCATCACAGTAGCCTACTAAGCTGTAATCACTAGATTTTCTATAAAACAAACCCAGATTAGTAGTACCTTTCAGATACTTGAAAATTCGCTTAACAGCTGTTAAGTGAGATTCTCTAGGATCTGATTGGAATCTAGCACAGATGCAAACGCTGAATAATATGTCAGGTCTTGAAGCAGTCAGATAGAGGAGAGAACCAATCATACCTCTGTAGACTTTCTGTTCTACGCTTTTGCTTACCTCTTCTCTTTCCAGAATGCACGTGGGATGCATTGGAATCTTTGATGGCTTACATTCTGAGAGGTCAAATTTCTTCAGAAGATCTCTGATGTATTTGCTCTGATGAATGTAAGTTCCTTCTGGAGTTTGATTGATCTGAATTCCTAGAAAGAATTTCAGTTCCCCCATGAGGCTCATCTCAAATTCTGCCTGCATACACTTAGCAAATTTTCTTCCAAGAGAAGGATTAGTAGAACCAAAAATAATATCATCAACATAAATTTGACAGACTAAGATGTCACTCTTAACTGTTTTACAGAATAGAGTAGTGTCCACTTTCCCTCTGGTGAATTCATTTTCAAGCAGAAAGTTACTTAGCCTTTCATACCAAGCTCTGGGAGCTTGTTTCAGACCATACAGTGACTTCTTTAGTTTGAAAACATGTTCTGGATGTTTTGTATTTTCAAAACCTGGGGGTTGGTGAACATAAACTTCTTCTTCTATATAACCATTTAAGAATGCACTTTTGACATCCATCTGATGCAGAGTGATGCCTCTATTAACAGCAAATGAAATTAAAAGTCTGATAGATTCTAACCTGGCGACTGGGGCAAAGGTTTCTATATAGTCTATCCCCTCTTGCTGACTATAACCTTGTGCAACCAGTCGTGCCTTGTTTCTGATGACTTCACCTTGTTCATTTAGCTTGTTTCTGAACACCCATCTTGTTCCAATGACGTTGAATCCTTTTGGTCTGGGAACGAGATCCCATACGTCGTTTCTGGTGAATTGATTCAGCTCTTCTTGCATTGCCAGAATCCAGTCATTATCCAGAAGTGCTTCATCAATAGAAGAAGGTTCAATCAGAGACACAAGTCCCATAAGAGTTTCTTCAGAGTTTCTGAAGCTTGCTCTTGTTCTGATTGGATCTTCCTTTCTTCCTAGGATAGTCTCTTCTGGGTGATCCAAGCTGCTTCTGGGCAATCTCTTCTGAGGTTGATCAGCAGCTGTTGAAGGATTTCTAGCAGTGCTCCTTTCAGACGTTGAAGGAATGTCTGTGTTGAGAGCTTCTGATGACTTGTCTTCAGAACCTGCAAATTCAATTTCTATACCTGCAAAAATTTCATTCTGCTTTGACTTTTCAGAGTCAAGCTTATCATCAAAACGAACACTGATTGATTCTTCCACAATCTGTGTTTTTGTATTGTATACTCTGTACCCTCTTGAGCGTTCAGAGTATCCTAACATAATACACTTCTGTGCCTTAGAGTCAAACTTGTTCAAATAATTCTTTGTATTTAATATAAAGCAAGTACATCCAAATGGATGAAAATACGAAATGTTGGGCTTTCTGTTCTTCCACAATTCATATGGAGTCTTTTCCAGAATAGGTCTTATTGAGATTCTATTCTGAATGTAGCACGCTGTGTTTATTGCCTCTGCCCAGAAAGTCTTAGCAACGTTTGTCTCATTGATCATGGTTCTGGCCATTTCTTGCAATGTTCTGTTCTTTCGTTCTACAACTCCATTTTGTTGGGGAGTTCTAGGACAAGAGAAATCATGCAGAATGCCTTTGTCATTAAAGAATGACTCAAAATCTTTATTTTCAAATTCTCCACCATGATCACTTCTGACTTTAACGATTCTAAGATCTTTTTCATTCTGAACTTGGTTACAGAAGGTAACAAACACAGAGTGTGACTCGTCCTTGTGTCTTAAGAACTTTACCCATGTCCATCTGCTATAGTCATCTACGATTACTAACCCATACTTCTTACCACTGACTGAAGCAGTTTTAACTGGTCCAAATAAGTCAATGTGCAGAAGTTCTAATGGCTTAGAGGTGGAAACAACATTTTTGGATTTAAAAGAAGGTTTTGCAAATTTGCCTTTCTGACATGCTTCACACAGAGCATCTGAATTGAACTTCAAATTAGGAAGTCCTCTGACCAGATTGAGTTTGTTAATCTGAGATATTCTTCTCATACTAACATGCCCCAATCTTCTGTGCCAGATCCACTGCTCGTTGTTAACAGACAGAAGACATTTTACATTCTGACTCTTTAGTTTAGAAAGTTTGATTTTGTAAATGTTGTTTTTCCTCTTACCATTAAACAGGATAGTCCCATCTTTCTGACTAACAGCTTTACATGATTTTTGATTAAAGATTATATCATAACCGTTATCACTTAATTGACTTATGGATAACAGATTATGCATCAATCCATCTACTAGCAGAACATTATTAATAGAGGGAAGATTTCCATTACCTACAGTTCCAGAGCCAATTATCTTTCCCCTCTGATTGCCTCCAAAGCCAACGTGGCCTCCAGGCTTAAGTTCCAGGCTTTGGAACATATGCCTTCTTCCCGTCATGTGTCGTGAGCAGCCAGAGTCCAGGTACCATGACTGGTGTTTCTGACTTGCTGCTAAAGATATCTGCAACATGTATTATTTTGTCCTTAGGTACCCAGATTTTCTTGGGTCCTGACTTGTTAGTTTTACCAAAACTCTGGTTGAATTTTGGTTTCACAGAGTGCTTACTGCTAGTATATTTGATATCATGTGTGTGACCATACACAAAGTGTGAATTTAAAGGAGTGTGTTTAATGGTTAAGTCCATGACATTCTTTGGTGTAGGAACCTTTCCTTGGTATCCTATTCCTTTCCTGCCGTTTCTGCTAACTCCATAGATCATTGAAGCCATTCTGCTTCTATCTATGCTTTTAGCTAAGAACTTCTGGAAACTGTGATCATACTCCTTGATGATCTCATCAGCGTTGCTGGGAGTTTCAGAAATTGGTTCCTTCTGAGAGTTTTGGAAAGTGTTTTCTAATTTTGAAATTTTATCTCTCAGCTCAGAATTTTCCAATTTGAGACTCTCAGACTTATTAGAGTCAGATTCAAGATTCCTTTTCAGGTCTCTGAATTTAGCTCTAATCTGCTGATAACGTTCCAGAATTTCATTAAGGCTTTCAGCAAGTTCAGCCTTTGTAAAGTTAACAGCGAAGTTAGGAAATACCTCTTCTGTGTCTGATTCTGAGTCTGATTCAGAAGCTTCACTATCTTCTGAAATGTTTGCCATGAGAGTTATGTTTGCCCTTTCATCATCTGATTCTGAGTCAGCTTCAGACGAGTCAGAGTCATCCCATGTAGCCATGAGACTTTTCTTCTTCTCTCTTCCAAACTTCTTTTTGGGCTTTTCCTTCTGAAGCTTTGGACAGTCACTCTTGTAGTGTCCTTGCTCATTGCACTCATAGCAGATGATGTCTTTTGTGTTTGGCTTCTTGCTACTGGAGGAGCCTTCAGATCTTCTGTATCCAGAGGAAGAATCTGTCCTTCTGTATCTGGAAGAAGACTCGTTCTGATCAGATCTTCTGGGATTCCTGAACTTCCTTTATCTTTGCTTCCACAGTTGATTTACTCTTCTGGAGAGAAGGGAAAGTTCGTCTTCTTCTGATGAGGATCCATAAGATGTTTATTCAACTGCCTGCAAAACTTTAGACTCAGATTTTCTGTTAGATTTTAAAGCTAAAGGCTTACCTTGCTTCTGAGGCTCGTCAGCTTCTAGCTCTATCTCATGACTTCTGAGGGAGCTTATAAGTTCCTCCAGAGTGATTTTGTTGAGATCTTTAGCTAGCTTCAGAGCAGTAACCATAGGCCTCCACTGCTTGGGTAAACTTCTGATGATTTTCTTGACATGGTCAGCAGTAGAGTATCCTTTGTCCAGAACTTTGAGACCAGCTACCAGAATCTGGAATCTAGAGAACATAGTTTCAATGGATTCAGTTTCTTCCATTTTGAACGCCTCATACTTCTGAATGAGCGCCAGAGCTTTTGTTTCTTTGACCTGAACGTTGCCCTCATGCGTCATTCTGAGAGAATCAAAGATGTTCTTTGCTGTGTCTCTGTTGGAGATCTTTTCATACTCAGTATAGGAAATGGCACTGAGGAGGATGGTTCTGGCCTTGTGGTGATTCTTGAAATCACGCTTTTGTTGATCAGTCATTGATTTTCTATCAATCTTCTGACCACTTGCATTCACAGGGTGCGTGTATCCATCTGTCACCATATCCCACAGATCAGCATCATGTGCTAGAAAGAAGCTTTCAATTCTGTCTTTCCAGTAATCAAAGTTTTCTCCATCAAAGACTGGAGGTTTGCCACTGAATCTGTCTCTGTCCTCGTTATTGTCATTGCTGAAGTGAGAATTGTTTCCTGCCATTGTGTTTTTCTGACGCTGGATCTTGTACTGACACGGTTAAGTGTTTTAGCTCAGAACCAGGCGCTCTGATGCCAATTGAAGGGGTGAAAAACACAAGAAGGGGGGGTTGAATTGTAAAACTGAAATCTTAAAGCAATTGACAAGATATTTTTATCCTGGTTCGTTTGATCTCAAACTACTCCAGTCCACCCGTCAAGGTGATTTCGCCTCTCTCCAACGAGGTCTTAATTCACTATATTCAACTGAATATTACAGACTGCTTTAACAACTGCTAAAGCCTTCTTGATTCAAACCACAACCCGGTTTGTCAAGGCAACACTTTCTTACAAAGGTATAAAACAATGTGTGTGGATGTTTTCTACAAAACTTTATCACAACTGTGATGTATACACAAGAATGAAGCTTAGAAACTAGATTGCTAAACAGTAATGAAGTATCAGAGTTTGTGGTTTAGCAAAACTGGTAGAATGAAGATTATGGTTCAGCTTTGTGCGTGTAGAGATTTGGAGAGCATTAGCCATTATAATCTTCAAAGCCTTGTTTATATAGCACTTGAGAAGATGAACGTTGAACGCAATATTCTTGATTCAATGCTAATAACAAGCTTTCCTTTTTGAGCAGATCTTGTCTAGAATGAGGCCGTTGGAATTAATTAGCTTTCAATGCACAGTACCGTTGCTTCTTTAACGCAAGTTCTGGCTTGGCTCATTCTGATTCTGCTTCGCTGCTGATGAACTATTGTGTTTCTGTATCAGAGTGTTTGAGCGCAGTCTTGTTCATCAAGCTTCAGCATGTACGTGAGTTGATCATCTGATCTTGACGTTCTGATGTGGCAACTTCTGATGCTGGTGTATGAAATCAAATTCTGATGCTGAATAAACGTGATCTTGCTTATATCAATCAGAGTATCTGCAAGTCAGAGCATAATAATTTTAGGCAGCAGATAGTTCAAACATGAAACATTTAAATACTATATCTTTTCACTTTGTTATCATCAAAACTTAAATATAGGGTAGTAGATTCAAACATTGTTCTAACAATTTCTAACCTAGTTTTTTCAGAAAGTTCATCATTCAAATTCTCCCAACTCAGTTAACTTAAATGAAAACTATGCATATGTATAGCTTAAGGGCAATGAGTACTAACATTTTTTATTCACGAACCTAAGCCTAATGTTTCCTAAATAGAGAGATAGAAGTTTGAACTTTACCTGTTTCAGTCAAGCTCGAGTATGACAATGCAGGGGTTTTCAGTGAGGCCTGAGATGCTTGTGAGCTTGCTTGAAGTTCCTTTGAGCTTTCCCAATGCCTAGCTAGCTTTGAACTTGCCTGAATAAGCTTGTAGAAGTCAACCTGCACAGTCAGAATTCAAAAATGGTGAAGTGTGTAAATGGAGTTACAGTCACTTGGGAATGGTTGGGATAGTTTAGGTAGGTTGTATGGAGTGTGTTGGAAGAGGTTTGGGGCAAAACGCACGAGGCAATTGGAAGATGGAAGTGAAACTGCAGAACTTGCCATGTTTTGCAAGAAAATGTGATTTTGGTATTTTGGAAGGCTTGAGGACTTTCTAGCTCTTTCTTCTGACTTAGTTTGATATGCAAAACTTGTTTGAAATGTTGACAAGCTTTGGTTTTATCAGATTGCAAAGTTGTTGACCTTTTGCAAGGTTTCTTGGTTTTGAAGCAAAAGTGAGAAGTGACCATGCTATGGCCTGTACAAGCCTCCTTCTTAGCTGCAAAAAGTTGTTGTACCTTTGCCTAAGTTTATGGATTTGTTTTTCTGCAAAGGGATGGGTTCAAGGCTCAAGGGAAATAAAAATGCATAAAGTGAACTTTATCAAAATGGCATTGGTAACCTTTTTGCCATTTTTAGATTAATCCTTTGTGTAATCTTCCATTGATCAGAATAATGCCTTAATCCATTGTGTTTGCATTAAATTTTTTAGTGTGGAAGGCTTTAAGGACCTGTAAACAAGTACAAGAAAGGCTGGACAAAAATTGCAACTTGTAGCAACATGAAAAATGTCATGGATCAAAGTGACATTTTGCCAAATTCAAACCTTCGATTCTCCCAAACCAAAAATGATTTTGGAGATTTATTTGATATTTTGGAAAGATTGTAACATTCTCTACAATCCATCTTTGAAATGAATTTTGAAATTCCAATGGGAACTAGGTGAAAAATTGCCATGAAGATAGGTCAAAATTCTACCTAAACTAGGGCAAAATTTCACTAAGTTAGAAAGTTTTTGGACCCTTGTTCATAAAATAATAACTTGAGATCCAAGCATATTTTGGAAAAAACTTTGTGAATAAAAGTTGTAGATTTTGTGGAGGAATACAACTTTCATGTTGGAGGTTTTCTTTGAATCCAATTGCATCATGGTGAAAAAGTTGGGCAAAGTTGGAAAAAATAAGAAAATTTTATAACTTAGAAAAATTCTAAGTTATGAAATTTTTCAATCTTAAACCCTAATTTGAAAAATTATGTTTCTTGGTGAACAAGTTTCATGTTTTGACACATATTGATGAAAAATGACCCTTGGCACTTGATTTTGACCAAAAAGTCAAAGTTTGACTTTTCAATGTACAGTTGATTTTTGATAAGTTGACTGGAAAATTCATCTGTCAATCCAATGCATTTGGGATCTTTTGAACCTTGTGATTAGGTAAAGATGATGCCATTGAGTCCTTGAATACATAATTGAACCCAATTTGCCATTGGCTAGGTTAAAAATCAGAAATTGCCCTTCTGCAGTCAAAACCCTAAAAATGACCATTTTGCCCTTTTGATGATCTGATCAAATTTTTGAGGAGTTGTGATCCAAACTTGATCAAATGGTTCATATGAGTCTATAATGTTGATATGGAATAAAAATTATGAGATTTGACTGTAAATTGGCCACAGTTGACTTTTTCCCCAATACAACTGATTTATAGGTCAACTGTCCAATTGACTGGGCAAAATTTTGATTTAAGGCTTGAAACTTGGTATGGGCAATCTTATAAGTCCAACATGAAGTATGAAAGTCACATTGAGCATTGGAGGTCCAAAAATACTTGTGCAAACTCAAACCCTAATTTCAGGTCATCAGTGCAAGGAGATGTCTTGAGCAGAGCAAACCCTAATTCTATCTGGAGTCCAAAGAGTATTGTAAGGGGAAATCTTGATAAAATGAGAGGGAAAATTTTGGGTTACAACACTCATCAACAGACAAAAAAATATTTGTTTCCACCAATTGTGTTTTCTTCGAATGTACCACTTATAACCTGAATGTACCACTTTGAGCATGCAATATGATCTCATTGGCATAGTCAAAACGAATGAATTTTTGGATTGGTTTCCTACCAGTAGCCATCAGTTGATTAAGTGGTCGAAATTTCAAATGTCTAAACCTCAAATTGTAATTCATAGTGTAGAAACTATGTGTATCGAAGGGTTTAGAGGTGGAATCGAAGCAGGTTGCTTCGTAGGGAGCCATTTCCCAATCGAAGCTTATGAATCAAAGCAAGCATGAAGATAGACTTATAATCCATAGTGTCGAAACTATGTGTGTCGAAGGGTTTAGGGGTGGAATCGAAGCAGGTTGCTTCGAAGGAAGCCATTTCCCAGTCGAAGCTTGGGGATCGAAGCCAGCTTGCTCTTGTTTGATTTGTCAAAATCTGCCAACCACTCCTTTCGATCAGTCATGTAGCTCGAACAACCAGTTTTACCTTGCTCTTCTTTGATTTTTCAAAATATACCAACCACTACTTTCAATTAGTCATGTAGTTCGAACATCCTGAACTAGATTTTGCACACTTTTTCTTATATCTGCTTTGCCCTTTTCATAATTTCCTCTTCCCGATGCTTGAAAGCCCAATATGATCCATGGAAACTATATGGGGCATTAAAAGTCCAATTTTACTTGTGAAAACTTGGGCTTTTGAAAATCTTTATGAGAAATGTCTTGTGAAAAGAGAAGACAAATTTTGGGGTACAACAGCTGCCACTGTTCAATCTTCTTAAACCTGAAGAGTTAGCCTGGCGAGTCCGCCATTCGTGACTTGAAGGTGGAAGATGATTGAACACTAGAGTGCCCAGAACTTTGCACTTGATGTTGAATTAGTTGATTGTGTAGGGAATGGGCTTAAATATGCCATTTGGGGAGGTGATGGAGAGTTGTTGGAGATGGGCTTATAGATGCCATCCAAAGTAACTATTGATAGGGATTGGAAGAAGTATCAGAGTAAATCTTTGGTCGATTTAATCTTAAGGATAAGATGTAGTGGGATGGGTATCATAATAATATCCATAACCGAATTGTATCTGACTCGTATATGAAAGATGTATTGAATGAGTGTCAGAATGACATCTGTCTTTGGATCGTATCTGAACTATATTTAAGAAGTGTGTTGAATGAGTGTCAGAATGACATCCATATCTGGATCGTAACTGAACTGTATTTGAGAAATGTATTGAATGAGTATCAGAATGACATCCATCTCTGGATCGTATCTGAACTGTATTTCAAAAATGTATTGAATGAGTGTCAGAATGACATATGCATCTAGATCGTATCTGGATTGTATCTAGAATCTGGAATAAGTTTCAAAATGTCACTTGGATTGTATCTGAACTGTTTCTAGAAGAGAATCTAGAATAAGTGTCAGAATGTCACTTGGATCGTATCTAAACTGTTTCTAGAAGAGAATTTGGAATAAGTGTCAGAATGTCATCTGTCTCTGGATCGTATCTGGACTGTATCTAGAAGAGAATCTGGAATAAGTGTCAGAATGTCATTTGTTTATGGATCGTATCTGGACTGTATCTAGAAGAGAATCTAGAAAAAGTGTCAGAATGTCACCCGTTTCTGGATCGTATCTGGGCTGTATCTAGAAGAGAATCTGGAATAAGTGTTAGAATGTCAGCCGTCTCTAGATCATATCTGGACTGTATCTAGAAGAGAATCTGGAATAAGTGTCAGAATTTCATCCGTCTCTGATTGTATCTGAACTATTTCTGAAAAATGTATGAGAAGGAACCCATGTAGGATTGCTTCATAATGCGCCCATATGAATCTGCATCTGGAAATGTATGAGAAGGAAACTGGGTAGGGTTGCTTCACTATGAGTCCGTATGAAACTGCATCTGGAAGTGTATGAGAAGGAGCCTGGGTAGGGCTTCTTCGGGATGAATCTGTGTGAAACTTCATTTGGAAATATATGAGAAGGAACCCGTGTAAGATTGCTTCGTCTGGTCGTGTAGATAGTAGCCCTGACTTGTTTCAGGAATTAATCTCTGACCTATTTGAAAGAAAGATAGTTTCCCTGGCCTATTTCGGGAGTTAATCTCCAATCTGCTCATGTAGATAGTTCTCTTGTCTTGTTTTAGGTATTAATCTACAATCAGTCGTTCACAAATATTTGTCTTGTCTTGTTTCCAGTATTAATATGGAACTTGTTTTTTGTTGGCCATAGAGATATTTCCCTGGCTTGTTTCATGAATTAATCTCTGACCTATTTGAAAGAAATATAGTTTCCCCGACTTGTTTTGGGAGTTAATCTTCAATCTGCTCTTGTAGATAGTTGTCCTGTCTTGTTTCAAGTATTAATCTATAATCAGTTATTCATAGATAGTTGTCCTGTCTTGTTTCAGGTATTAATCTGGAACCCGCTTTTTGTTGGTCGTGGAGATAGTTTCCCTGGCTTTTTTCAGGAATTAATCTCTGATCTATTTGAGAAATGGTTGTGGTATTTTCCAAAATAGGATTTTTATTGATTGCCTTTTCCTGCAAGGAAGAGGGTTAGTTGCATGCAGATGTATGCATGGCTTGATGATGTTCTCAAAATAAATGATATTATGCATTTATCATGTATGTAATATGATGTATGAATATGAAATATTTTTTGAAATGTATCTTTGCTTCGGAAAATAAATCCTTAACAAGTGTTTAGAAGCTTTGGGAAGTTAAATCTCGGAATGTTATTGGGGATGGAGAGTATGCACATCTTCAAACCTTGTTTAGAATGTTTCCATTGGGAATTCCAGTTTTGTTGTTTGAGGAGAAATCCGCTAGGGAAGATTGGCTTTGGCTTGAGAAATCTTTATGGAGAGTGTTGATTTCTGTTGGGGAAAATAGTTCATGATTTTTAGTTGTCCGTTTCTCTACTGGGGAGTTATCTCTTGATTGGAGAGAATGGAAGTTAACAACTTATTGGGGATAAAGAAGTTAATTGTTATCTGGTCGGCTTCCAGGCTTTGCATCAACTCACTGGGACTAGTGGAAAACTCTACTGGGGAAGAAGAGTTTTGTTAGTGATTTGAAGAATTTAAACTATTATCTGGTCAGGTCCAGGTTTCAGCAACTCGAATAGTTAACTAGTCGGTCCAGGTTTCACAGTCACTTTCGGGGATAGTAACGACTCCGTTGGCAACTTTAACTGGGGATTAGGGGTTGCGTTCCCTTGATTTGTAATAGTCTAAGAGGAAAACTCAAGTTGGGGAATTCCATAAGGCTCCCTTTTAATACCAACTCAGCTGGGGAGAGGTTTTCTGGAGGTTGAAACTCTGGCTGGTGATTGCATGGATCCAACAGTATGGGGATATCCATGAACTTGGCCTTGTGGGGTTTTGACCCTTATCTGTGAAGATTATTCGGTGGGGATAACCTTATGGATGTGGCTCTGGAGACTTTACCGGGGATCACCTTGTGAAAGGGACTTTGTGGGGATTTGTCATTGTCTACAATAATAAGTGTCGTAGTTACTACCAGAAAAATTTGCTTGATTGTACGTGCCCCTTTGATGGAATTCATGTTCAATGCCCCAAGTAAATTGAATGGAAACCTGCCCCCAACTATGAGAGATTTCTTGGAATCTTGACTTGACTGTCCATGATGAGTTGGACAATAACATGTCATCCCCCCTTGGTTATGAAAGATTTGTCAATGGAAGTGGTTTTGTTCATTGATAATTTCTGTTCATTGGATATTTTTCGTGCGAATTTCTCCACTGTCAAACAATTAACCATATGCAAACAACGATATTTAAACAATGCAAAGTTTATGTTTATCTTGAAGTTTTGAAAATGCATTTTTAGCAGATAAAAGAATTTTGTAAGAATGTGAATTCAACTCGGGATTTACAATAAGCCTTACAGGAGTCAGGATACCTTTTGTAACATTATGCTTTCGAGCTAACCCACGCTTCAATTAGGACTTTTAAGGGTTGTAGCGTGGCCTGGTTCATGGTTATAGAAACAAAGGATAAGGCTCAAAGTGTCTTTATACCCAAGTCGTTCTCCATGATGTTCTCCAGTCATATACTCAGTTAATCGTGTGTTTGAACTCCTATTGAATCTGGAATGATATTTTGGTGATGGCTCAAATACTAGAAGTTTATTTGAAGGCAGTAATTTTTGCAACATTTTTCATGTTTGTTGAGGATTTGTAGCACCTTTTTTTTATTTACTCTCCCTGATTTTTGCCTGACTGCTCTTGTTTTGAGATTACAGCCAACGGGATGCCCCAATTTTTTTTCTTTCTTAAGTCTCCTTCATAGACTTTGGCTCAGCGGGCTTTTCTTTTGACAAATAATGATTGCCTATTTTTTGGGGAACCGACACCATCTTTTGATTCAGAAGGCTATTTTTGTTGTGAAGTGACAGCTTGTGACTGAACGCGCCTTTGAATTAACTGAGAAATTACCCCGCCCCAGGTTATGATTAAAGGTTTCAATTTGTGTGAAAAAGAAAACTCCTACTTCTTAGGCTCAAAGTGGTTGACTAGGGATTATCTTCCTTATAACTCCAATGTTTAGGAATTTGAAAAATGCTTGTACATCGTCAGCAAGGTCTGTCCAAAAGCATGTTGTATGAGATTATGGTATTATTTTCGTCATCCTCCCTCTAAAGGCTTACAACTTTCAACGAGAGTTGAATATCACTAAAAAAAGAATAAAAGCACAATTTAAATATAGTGAAAACGAATGGATTAATTCAAGACAAACATATGCAATGTATTAATGAAAGTAACCAAAGTATGACATAATGGATAAGCATTCAAACAAACAATAGAAATTACAATTGAAAACTCAAAAATGAACTGGACGCTCTCAATGATTTGGCATGGGAGAAGTGACCACGTTGGGAGTCTCTGGAGGGTCAAATTAAATCTCCTTGGCGTCAATCATATCATGAATTTTGTTCTTCAGAGACCAGCAGCCATTTGTATCATGTCCAGGGCTATCAGAATGGTATGCACACCTTTCATTGGAATGGTAACTAGGAGCAAAAGTATTGGGATTCTGCAGAGGAGCCTTCAACGTAATCAGATTCATCCCCAACATGTGTTGCAATACTTGAGACAGTGGCATGTTGATTTTGGTAAGATATCTCTTGGGCTCGTCTTGCCTTCGCTGATTTCCCCGTTGTTGTAGTCGCACTGATGCAGGGCTAGAGATCAGGACTGCCCCCATAGATTGGTCGTGGTTACTCTTGTTACGACCCTTCTGGTTGTACACATGATTAGACTCTTTCTTCCCATTTAAAGGCTTCTTCCGTGCACTTGAAGATGCACCCCTTTGAATTTTACGGCTCTTGATGCCAACTTCTTCTCTTTCGCCTGTCAATATCAGCTCGGTGAACCCAGCTGAAGATATTCTGACTAGGTGGTTGAAAAATGGGCCTGACAAAGTACCCAAGAACATATCTACCAGCTCTCTATCAGACAGAGGAGGATCGACTCTTCCTGCAAGATCTCTCCACTTATGGGCATAATCTTTGAAGCCCTCACTGGAACCCATATACATGTTTTGAAGTTGTGTACGGGTTGGAGTGAGATCAACATTGTATTGGTACTGTCTGTAGAAAGAAGCAGCCAGATCCTCCCAGTTGTGGATGTTGGTTCCCTCCAGCTGATAGAACCATTCCAATTGAGTCCCCGATAAACTTTCCTGAAAGAAATGCATCCATAAAATTCCTATCAGCGATTTGAGGTTGGATCTTCCTGACGTAATACCTCAGGTGCAACTTAGGACATGAAACTCTGTCATATTTAGAAAATGAGGGAACCTTGAATTTCGGTGGAATTACCACTCCAGAAACCAACCCTAATTCTTTGGAATCCAGACCAGGTACTCTATGAATTTCCATGGCATTGAGATAATCCTCCAGCTGTTTATATTTGTCATCAGCAAGAGGATATTATTCCTCAACATAGTCAGCCTCTTCTTCAACAGACCCCGGACTGTGGTCTTCTTCTTGTGTCTTCTCTTCTTGATTGTCTCCATCATTTGACAGAGTTGCGAATTCTAGAGCTCTCTTTACCGGTCCTCTGAGTCTCCTTCACATATTCAGGACACCCACTAGTTTCTTTGTCTTTTTCTTTGTCTTTTTCTTCTTGTCTTTGAGAATGAGAGCCTTCGGGTCCTCTTGTCCCTTATCCAGAGCCAGGAACATCTGCTGAAATTGAGCATTTTGTGCTTGAAGATCCTTCATATTTTGTTTGAGAGCCATCTCTACTGAAATAAACAATAAGCAGATGAGAAACCTGTGTGGGGAAAACCTGTCATGATATGATGCATGGTATATGGATGCAATGTTTTCAAGGATCTCACGGGGTAAACACAAGAAAAGTGACAGGGGATGAACTTTGATTATAGTTTTGATTGAATAACTTCGTATCATTGAAATCCTTCTACGAGAATCAAGCTCACCATGTCGAGTGGGTCATAGCCCATGACTCAAGTTATTGTGCTTTGGTCTTTGACATCATTTGGTTAGAGGAGAATAAATCCTCTTGCCCCTTGATGGACGTCTGGTTCAACATAACCCTGCATCACAAACCCTTGAGATCCTTGAAATAGTTATTGAAAATGCTATGGTTTGATGTCATGATGCCATGTACAAGTATATACACAAAGCAAATAAGTCGTTATGTACAAACAAAGCAAACAAATCCTTATGTTTAAGCTTGCATGGAGTTTATAGGTAAGTACTGAAGTGGTGAAAAATACAAGAAGGGGGGGTTGAATTGTAAAACTGAAATCTAATGCAATGAACAAGATATTTTTATCCTGGTTCGTTTGATCTCAAACTACTCCAGTCCACCCGTCAAGGTGATTTCGCCTCTCTCCAACGAGGTCTTAATCCACTATATTCAACTGAATATTACAGACTGCTTTAACAACTGCTAAAGCCTTCTTGATCCAAACCACAACCCGGTCTGTCAAGGTAACACTTTCTTACAAAGAGATAAAACTAAGTGTGTGGATGATTTCTACAAAACTGTATCACAACTGTGATGTATACACAAATTGAAGCTTAGAAACTGGATTGCTAAACAATGATAGAATATCAGAGTGTGTGGTTTAGCAAAACTGAGAGAAAGAAGATTGTAATTAGCTTTTGTGCGTGTAGAGATTTGGAGAGCATTAGCCATTTCAATCTTCAAAGTCTTGTTTATATAGCACTGAGATGATGAACGTTGGATGCAATATTCTTGATTCAATGCTAATAACAAACTTTCCTTATTGAGCAGATCTTGTCTGGAATGAGGCCGTTGGAATTAACTTGCTTTCAATGCACAGTACCGTTGCTTACTTAATGCAAGTTCTGGCTTGGCTCATTCTGACTCTGCTTCGCTGCTGATGAACTGTTGTGTTTCTTTATCAGAGTGTTGAGCGCAGTCTTGTTCATCAGGCTTCAGCATGTACGTGAGTTGATCATCTGATTTTGACATTCTGATATGGCAACTTCTGATGCTGGTGTCTGAAATCAAGTTCTGATGCTGAATAGATGTGATCTTGCTTATATCAATCAGAGTATCTGCAAGTCAGAACATAATAATTTTAGGCAGCAGATAGTTCATACATGAAACTTATAAATACTATATCTTTTCACTTTGTTATCATCAAAACTTAAATATAGGGTAGTAGATTCAAACTTTGTTCTAACAAGTACCCTCTTGAAGTTTAGTTGGCTCAACTTGTCCTAGAAAGTAACCGGGTTCTAGGGAATCTCAATATCATTCATCTTTCTTCATTGGGCATTATCTCAGCACAATCAATCTTTTCTTGCAGCCGAAATATCCCAAAAGTCTGATCTCAATGAGTGTAGTATCGAGTATCAACTAATCATTAGTTTTACACCAATGTCGGCTATCTCACTACTTCCTAATGGCCAAGTTGTTCAATTAAAGGTTCTACGGTCGGTTAGTGCTTCATAACACCGCTCAGCGGCCCCATATTCTCCTCAATTCAACACAAGGGATATCGGTACCAAGAAATGCGTCACACTAACACAACCATTTTTTTAACCATATCGATCTACACCATACAGTTTCCACAATCTATTGCTACTTACCTAATGAAGTTCCTCTGATCCGGATAGAGGATCAATACAAACCCAAACAAGGACCCATAAATGTAATGCAATCAATTTAAACAATGAAAGCAAATTAAATGTGATATAACTATAAGGTAACCCCACTTTTAAGGATCCCCAACAGAGTCGCCAGTTCTCTCATACGGCGGGAGAACTGACTTGGGTGTTTTGCATTTTATCGCAATTGTTGAAGATAGCAAGAGTCGCCACTGACTTTTCTTTTATCCAATAAAGTAAAGGGTGAAAAGAACACGAAAGACCTTTGATATATTTTCTTGAGTTTGGGGGGTAGGTTATGAAAAGGGAAGGTGTTAGCACCATTTTCATCCGTAGTTATCTACGGGCTCCTAGTTGCTTGCTAGATCACTTTGAAAAATGCTTTGTTTGAAAATGTGTTTTATGATGGGTGCAAGTTTGAAAGTATTTTGAAAACACCTTTGTTTAGGAAAACTTTGTAATGATTCTCGTCTCTATAAGAATGTATATAAAGTGTTGGTTTTGAAAATAGTTCAAAGAGATGTTTGTTTTTGAAGATGTTTTGAAAGTGTAAGTGTGGAAATGGTTTTAGTTTGTGAGCAAGCAACTACGAGCGTCCTACCTACTCAAAAGGCCTATGTTCTTTTCCTCCTCCTTTAGATGTTTCTATCTTACCATTGATTTGGTAAGAAGCCCTATCGTTGGATATGAAGGGACGGGCGTGGGTCAATCGTATAATCATAGAAGGTAACTTTTGAGACGTTTTAGAAATTTTCATAAGGGACTAGATCGTTTACCGGAGGCAACATCGAGGGACATCGAGGAACTACGATCTTTTTTATCGAGGGTCTTTGCTAAAACTCCCATATTTGAGGGACATGAAATTTTTTCGAGGCAACAAGCGAGGTTACCCTAGAGTTGCACGTGTGTGAATAGTGATTTTGATTGCATGCATTTTTGTGTTTGAAATTAGGGTTTTCTAACGGTTGATTTTATCTTGCCATACACACCCTAATTACTAACAATTTATATTAAAGCGGTAAATTGTGAAAATTAAAATCCTAAGCTATTACATCATTAGGGGATGGGGGATACAAATGTACAAATGGGGATTACAAGAAATTAAACCTAATTATCTATTACAACCATATTGAATAAATGTTCAAGAAATGACATGAATATAATGTACAAGGAATATAAAAAGAAATGGATTTTATTTTGGATTTTTGTTAGGAAAATTGTTTTGACCTAATTAACCTAAAGGCATATGATTAATAAAAAATAGGAAAGTTAATCCTAAGTTAAAAGGAAATCAAATTAATCAAGAAATCATTTTTTAGGTTTTTTTATGGAAGGCTTTTGGTTAATTAAAATAAATATGAAAATATAAAAAAAGCGCAAAAGAGAGAAAAATCAAATCTTTCGACAACATGTGTAGAAGCATGTGGATCGAAGAATGCTTATATGCATCGAACATGTCCTTCTTTCGACCTTGTAACCCCAAATCGAAGCATAATGTTATGTGTCAAAGCATGTGTCGAAGCATGCTTATACACATCGAAGCATATCCTTCTTTCGACCCCTTTTCCCTTCCGTTTGGGCCTGTAAAGAAGTATGTGTCGAATCCTAAGGCTTTGTGTCGAACCATGCTATAATTTATCACTCCAACATTGTTTTATGGTCTGTACAGGTTAGCTCTCAAGAAAGGAAAACAAACAAAAGGGTAACTTCAAAGGAAATGATTATCATATGTTAGGAATCATCAATGATGCTTGAAATGAAGGGTTTAAAGTCAAGAAGACTTACCTTGAAGCTGGAATGTGTGTTTCGAACTTGAGTTTCTGCCCTAAATGTTCTTGGATTCTAAAGAAAAGAAAAGAGATGTTGTGTTTTTTGTTTGTTCTGGTTTTAAGAGTGTTTTAAGGCTTCAACCTTCGTGTTCTCTCCTCTCTCTTTTTTCTTCTCCTTTTTCCTTACCAAAAAGCCTCCCTTTTGTGTGTTGTGAAATAACTTATTTATAGAAGAGTCTTGTTGGGGTTTTAGGGGGAAAACAAATAAAATTTGAAACAGTTTGGGTATGCTCTTTTCATAGCTTTTGAGGTGCATCTCTTATATGCTAGTTTGATGCAAATTAGGAGCAGCATGGCATGACTGTTTTGTAGCAGTTTTGGAGTGTTGTGGTAGCTTGGTGCAGGGCTGTTACATAGCAGTACAATAGACTATTTTTTGACATGGTTTTAGGTTGTTATGTGAATAGTACAATAAGCTTGGTCTTGGAAGCATATAGCACTTTGTTCAGTAAGTATCTTGAATCGAATCTTCGAATACTTCCTTTTCTACCGTAACCAAGAATGTTGTGGCACGGTTCATTCGGCATAATCTAATTTGTCGATATGGTGTACCAGAGAGGATCATTACAGACAATGGTACAAATCTCAATAATAAGATGATCACTGAGCTCTGCAAGCAGTTCAAGATACAGCATCACAACTCTTCTCCCTACCGGTCGAAGATGAATGGGGTTGTTGAAGCGGCTAATAAAAACATTAAGAAGATTGTGCAGAAGATGACAGTGACGTACAAAGACTGGCACGAGATGTTACCGTTTGCTCTACATGGGTACCGTACCTCAGCGCAGACGTCAACAGGGGTAACCCCTTCTGTCTAGTTAGCCGTTATTGATTAAAATATCATTCTTGTTCTCCCCCTTTTTGTCAGCAATCAAAAAGTGTAGGTGATGTGCTAAAACAATTAAGATAGAAAAACTAATCATATTAAGATAGTTCAGAATCAAAACAAGAAAATATTACAAAACATATGCAAACAGTACATCAGAAAATCAAGGAAAACATGAAAAAAAAGGACATGAATGAAAAAAGAGACTAAGGTTGAGGAGGCAAGCGTGTGAATAGGTTCTCCAGCATGGCTTGGATCTTTTCAGCAGTCTCATTCTGCTTGTGCACCATGCTGACAACAATGTCAATCTTGCTATCCTGCACATCCATTCTCTCTTTCATCTTCTGATCGCTTTCATCCATCCGCTGCTGCAGACGCATGTCATTCAACCTTAGTTCTTCCAGAGTCTGCCTGTCCAAGGCAGCTCGAGAAGCATCAGAATCAGGAAGCTTCTGAGAGCTTTCAGCAACATCCTCTGCTTGACTTTCTTTAGCTTGAATGGTCTTGTCTTCTTCTGATTGCACCTTTGCAGCTTGCTGTTTCTCAGACCAAGGTTCACTATCCAGAGGGAGCACGTCTTCTTTCAGAAGCTGACTTCCAACTTCATTCAGAAGCTTGCTGAAATTTTGTTGTGCCTGCTCATAGTTGATATCCTGCAACTTGAGGGCTTCAACACGTACCCAAAGTCTGAATTGTGACCAGAGCTGATCAGAAGCAGCTAGGTCAATCATTCCTGGACAGACTTGCTTCAAAGAAGCAATCCATTGCAGCACACCTGTTTCAAAATTCATAATACCAGAGCCAACATCTGGTTGTTTTGGTTTTGGGATGGAAATTTTGTGTTTCAGATCAGCAAGACGGTCAAGACTGGTTAAGTCTATGAAAGTCCTGCTGGGGTTTTCGGAGGTTTTCTGAGCAGTTGTTTGTTTTGGAGATGGAGTATCAGTATCAGAGATTATGATTGGACTGGGTGGTGTTTTGGGAGTATTTGGTGGTGTAGATTCTGGTGAGGATGGTAACTGGGGCATGGTAACTGTTGTTCCACATGACAGCTGGATTGCCAGAGGTGATGGTTGAGGTGAATGAGGTTCAGATGTTTGAGGAGAAGGAGTTTCAGAGTGATGAAACTCTGTTTGAGGTGATCGTGGATTAATTTCTGGTTGGGGAGAGGGAGACGGAATTTCTGATTGTTCAGGGATAAGGGGTTCTTCTGGAATTGATGAGAGTGGTTGTTGTTGTTCTGGTTCTTCAGCAGATTGCTGTTGTTCTGGTTGTGGAGGAGGAACAGTTTGTGGTTCAGAGTTTGGTTGATCAGAGGTGTGTTGATCAATGTCAGACAGCACTTGGTCAATTGCTGATGTTGTTGAAATTGTTGGTTGTTTGGGATGTTTGGTTCTGGGTCTTCTGAGTTTTAATGCCTCAGAAGGGTCCTCTTCTGCTACAGTTTCATCTATGGTAGGGATGGGGATTGAGATTCTATGAGAGGTTTGAGGAGGAATAGATGCTGGAATAGTAGAAGAATTTAAAACAGGAGCAGCAGATGAATTACCTCTTTTCCTGAGTGTCTGCTGGGATGATCCTTTTGATGGTGCCTTCCTCTTCTTCGTCTTCTTCAGAGTCACTTCTGGTTGAGGTTGATGCAGATCTTTGATATTCAGATTTGGATCTGTACCATCTGCTTTGCACGCATCCAGGTACCTGAGAACCACCTCTGGTTTGGATTCAATTTCAGAAAATAACGGAAAGTTACTCAGAGGCACTCTTCTGCTGGTGATATCAGCAATAGGAGTAGCTCTGGGTTCCTTCTGAATATTCTCTATCAGCTTCATCTTCTTCAAGTTATTTGCATTCAGAGGTTTCCCAATTGTTGGTTCAATAGTGCTTAGCTCTTGAGCTTCTATCAGATGCTCAATCAGCCTATTCTCTGTCAAAATATCTGATATCAGCCTTCCAAAAGGTATCCAATCCCTCTTGGTTCTTTCTTCTTCCCTAGTTTCCTTCACACTTGTTCTGAGGTGGTTGAACAGGAAGTGAGCCAGATTGATCTTTACCTTCTGATCAATAAAGTAGATCAGAAACTGCTGATCCACATTTATGTAATCAGGCGAACTGGTTGGTTTCCTGTGGTTGAAGCACCCCAGAATTATCTTAGCCCACACTCTGTAATGATCCTTCAGATCTTTAATCTTGCTGCTGGGCACCCCAAGAGTGAAAATCCTTGCAGCTATCACACCCACATCAGCACATCTTTCAGCCATGTCCACACAACGGACGCCACCGCCACTGTAACCGATTAGCCTTGCAATGTGATCCTCAGTGATCACAATCTTCTTCCCCATAACAAAGGAGGTGACTAGATGTGTTGAAGCCTTGGCGTGAATCTAGAATTCCTTGACTAGCATTGGGAATGTTGGTCCAACCAACCTATCAAAGTACCTTTCCCACTTCTGAGCCCTAACTTCTTCAGTTAGGTCAAAACCGTTCTCCTTCAAGCTTTCAAAATCAATGATTAATTCAGAAAGCACTTCAAGATTCTTCACAGGAGTGAGGAGAGTTCTGAATGGCACTTGATATTTCTCAGATGATGCTTTCTTCTGAGGACCTGCAGAAGCGCTGCTGGAGGTTGCCATGTTCACACTAAAAGGGTTTTGAGAATAAACTGAGGAAAATAGGTTGCAAGAGATGAACACAGAAATATGCAGAAAATGCTTGAGTATTAGTGAGAAAACGTAAAGAATGAGAATGAGAGATTAATGTGCTTAAATAGAGTTTTCAAAACTGTTTTGAAAAGATAAATGTTTTTTAAGAGAGAAAAATCATGATTGCATTTTAAAAGCATGATTACTTTTCATTAAATGCTTGCTGATTTTGGGGGATTTGAGAAAGATACTTAAAAACGGTTACCAGACATGTGTCTCAATGCACCCAATCAGCGCTTTGCCTTCTCAGAAGCGTGCACGCGTTCTGCTTCAGAGATATGCTGATGATTGGATGACACTTGTTTGATGTAGTGATCAGCACGTCTGTCTTGAGCTTAGACTCTCAGATCTTTAGACTTGCATCTGATACAATCTGCATGTTCTATCTTTCTGAAAGGAGATTGATCAGAAGTTCACAGTAAAACAATTACATTCTGAAGGTAAATATATGGAATTAAAACATTTTCACTCTGGACACACTTTCATGCTGAGATGTTTCAGAATGAAATTAAACCTATCTTCTGAAAGGGGTTTAGTAAAGATATCAGCCCATTGATGGTCTGTATCTATAAATTTTAAGTTCAAAATACCTTTCTGAATATAGTCCCTAATGAAGTGATGTTTTATTTCTATATGCTTAGCTCTAGAATGTAAAATGGGATTCTTACTTAAGCAAATAGCAGAAGTATTATCACAAAGTATAGGAATGTTACTCTCAAAAATCTGGAAGTCTTCAAGCTGACTTTTCATCCAGAGCATTTGTGTGCTACATCCTGCTGCTGCTATGTACTCAGCTTCTGCTGTTGACAGAGCAATTGTTGATTGCCTTTTGCTGGACCAAGAGATCAGATTTTCTCCCAGAAACTGGCAGCTTCCAGAAGTACTTTTACGTTCCACTCTGTCTCCAGCAAAATCAGCATCATAGTAGCCTACTAAGCTGTAATCACTAGATTTTCTATAAAACAAACCCAGATTAGTAGTACCTTTCAGATACTTGAAAATTCACTTAACAGCTATTAAGTGAGATTCTCTAGGATCTGATTGGAATCTAGCACAGATACAAACACTGAATAATATGTCAGGTCTTGAAGCAGTCAGATAGAGGAGAGAACCAATCATACCTCTGTAGACTTTCTGTTCTACATTTTTGCTTACCTCTTCTCTTTCCAGAATGCACGTGGGATGCATTGGAATCTTTGATGGCTTACATTCTGAGAGGTCAAATTTCTTCAGAAGATCTTGGATGTATTTGCTCTGATGAATGTAAGTTCCTTCTGGAGTTTGATTGATCTGAATTCCTAGAAAGAATTTCAGTTCCCCCATGAGGCTCATCTCAAATTCTGCCTGCATACACTTAGCAAATTTTCTTCCAAGAGAAGGATTAGTAGAACCAAAAATAATATCATCAACATAAATTTGACAGACTAAGATGTCACTCTTAACTGATTTACAGAATAGAGTAGTGTCCACTTTCCCTCTGGTGAATTCATTTTCTAGCAGAAAGTTACTTAGCCTTTCATACCAAGCTCTGGGAGCTTGTTTCAGACCATACAGTGACTTCTTTAGTTTGAAAACATGTTCTGGATGTTTTGTATTTTCAAAACCTGGGGGTTGGTGTACATAAACTTCTTCTTCTATATAACCATTTAAGAATGCACTTTTGACATCCATCTGATACAGAGTGATGCCTCTATTAACAGCAAATGAAATTAAAAGTCTGATAGATTCTAACCTGGCGACTGGGGCAAAGGTTTCTGTATAGTCTATCCCCTCTTGCTGACTATAACCTTGTGCAACCAGTCGTGCCTTGTTTCTGATGACTTCACCTTGTTCATTTAGCTTGTTTCTGAACACCCATCTTGTTCCAATGACGTTGAATCCTTTTGGTCTGGGAACGAGATCCCATACGTCGTTTCTGGTGAATTGATTCAGCTCTTCTTGCATTGCCAGAATCCAGTCATTATCCAGAAGTGCTTCATCAATATAAGAAGGTTCAATCAGAGACACAAGTCCCATAAGAGTTTCTTCAGAGTTTCTGAAGCTTGCTCTTGTTCTGATTGGATCTTCCTTTCTTCCTAGGATAGTCTCTTCTGGGTGATCCAAGCTGCTTCTGGGTAATCTCTTCTGAGGTTGATCAACAACTGTTGTAGGATTGCTAGCAGTGCTCCTTTCAGACGTTGAAGGAATGTCAGTGTTGAGAGCTTCTGATGACTTGTCTTCAGAACCTGCAAATTCAATTTCTATACCTGCAAAAACTTCATTCTGCTTTGACTTTTCAAAGTCAAGCTTATCATCAAAACGAACACTGATTGATTCTTCCACAATCTGTATTTCTGTATTGTATACTCTGTACCCTCTTGAGCGTTCAGAGTATCCTAACATAATACACTTCTGTGCTTTAGAGTCAAACTTGTTCAAATAATTCTTTGTATTTAAAATAAAGCAAGTACATCCAAATGGATGAAAATATGAAATGTTGGGCTTTCTGTTCTTCCACAATTCATATGGAGTCTTTTCCAGAATAGGTCTTATTGAGATTCTATTCTGAATGTAGCACGCTGTGTTTATTGCCTCTGCCCAGAAGGTCTTAGCAACGTTTGTCTCATTGATCATGGTTCTGGCCATTTCTTGCAATGTTCTGTTCTTTCGTTCTACAACTCCATTTTGTTGGGGAGTTCTAGAACAAGAGAAATCATGCAGAATGCCTCTGTCATTAAAGAATGACTCAAAATCTTTGTTTTCAAATTCTCCACCATGATCACTTCTGACTTTAACGATTCTAAGATCCTTTTCATTCTGAACTTGGTTACAGAAGGTAACAAACACAGAGTGTGACTCGTCCTTGTGTCTTAAGAACTTTACCCATGTCCATCTGCTATAATCATCTATGATTACTAACCCATACTTCTTACCACTGACTGAAGCAGTTTTAACTGGTCCAAATAAGTCAATGTGCAGAAGTTCTAATGGCTTAGAGGTAGAAACAACATTTTTGGATTTAAAAGAAGGTTTTGCAAATTTGCCTTTCTGACATGCTTCACACAGAGCATCTGAATTGAACTTCAAATTAGGAAGTCCTCTGACCAGATTGAGTTTGTTAATCTGAGATATTCTTCTCATACTAACATGCCCCAATCTTCTGTGCCAGATCCACTGCTCGTTGTTAACAGACAAAAGACATTTTACATTCTGACTCTTTAGTTCAGAAAGTTTGATTTTGTAAATGTTGTTTTTCCTCTTACCATTAAATAGGAAAGTCCCATCTTTCTGACTAACAGCTTTACATGATTTTTGATGTAAGATTATATCATAACCGTTATCACTTAATTGACTTATGGATAACAGATTATGCATCAATCCATCTACTAGCAGAACATTATTAATAGAGGGAAGATTTCCATTACCTACAGTTCCAGAGCCAATTATCTTTCCCCTCTGATTGCCTCCAAAGCCAACGTGGCCTCCAGGCTTAAGTTCCAGGCTTTGGAACATATGCCTTCTTCCCGTCATGTGTCGTGAGCAGCCAGAGTCCAGGTACCATGACTGGTGTTTCTGACTTGCTGCTAAAGATATCTGCAACATGTATTATTTTATCCTTAGGTACCCAGATTTTCTTGGGTCCTGATTTGTTAGTTTTACCAAAACTCTGGTTGAATTTTGGTTTCACAGAGTGCTTACTGCTAGTGTATTTGATATCATGTGTGTGACCATATACAAAATGTGAGTTCAGAGGAGTGTGTTTAATGGTTAAATCCATGACATTCTTTGGTGTAGGAACCTTACCTTGGTATCCTATTCCTTTCCTGCCGTTTCTGCTAACTCCATAGATCATTGAAGCCATTCTGCTTCTATCTATGCTTTTAGCTAGGAACTTTTGGAAACTGTGATCATACTCCTTGATGATCTCATCAGCGTTGCTGGGAGTTTCAGAAATTGGTTCCTTCTGAGAGTTTTGTAAAGTGTTTTCTAATTTTGAAATCTTATTTCTCAGCTCATAATTTTCCAATTTGATACTCTCAGTCTTATTAGAGTCAGATTCAAGATTCCTTTTCAGGTCTCTGAATTTAGCTCTAATTTGCTGATAACGTTCCAGAATCTCATTAAGGCTTTCAGCAAGTTCAGCCTTTGTAAAGTTAACAGCAAAGTTAGGAAATACCTCTTCAGTGTCTGATTCTGAGTCTGATTCAGAAGCTTCACTATCTTCTGAAATGTTAGCCATGAGAGCTATGTTTGCCCTTTCATCATCTGATTCTGAGTCAGCTTCAGACGAGTCAGAGTCATCCCATGTAGCCATGAGACTTTTCTTCTTCTCTCTTCCAAACTTCTTTTTGGGCTTTTCCCTCTGAAGCTTTGGGCAGTCACTCTTATAGTGTCCTTGCTCATTGCACTCATAGCAGATGATGTCTTTGGTGTTTGGCTTTTTGCTACTGGAGGAGCCTTCAGATCTTCTGTACCCAGAGGAAGAATCTGTCCTTCTGTATCTGGAAGAAGACTCGTTCTGATCAGATCTTCTGGGATTCCTGAACTTCCTTTGTCTTTGCTTCCACAGTTGATTTACTCTTCTGGAGAGAAGGGAGAGTTCGTCTTCTTCTGATGAGGATCCATCAGATATTTCTTCAACTGCCTGCAAAATTTTAGACTCAAATTTTCTGTTAGATTTTAATGCTAGAGGCTTACCTTGCTTCTGAGGCTCATTAGCTTCTAGCTCTATCTCATGACTTCTGAGGGAGCTGATAAGTTCCTCCAGAGTGATTTTGTTGAGATCTTTAGCTAGCTTCAGAGCTGTAACCATAGGTCTCCACTGCTTGGGTAAACTTCTGATGATTTTCTTGACATGGTCAGCAGTAGAGTATCCTTTGTCCAGAACTTTGAGACCAGCTACCAGAATCTGGAATCTAGAGAACATGGTTTCAATGGATTCAGATTCTTCCATTTTGAACGCCTCATACTTCTGAATGAGCGCCAGAGCTTTTGTTTCTTTAACCTGAACGTTGCCCTCATGCGTCATTCTGAGTGAGTCAAAAATATTCTTTGCTGTGTCTCTGTTGGAGATCTTTTCATACTCAGTATAGGAGATGGCGCTGAGGAGGATGGTTCTGGCCTTGTGGTGATTCTTGAAGTCACGCTTTTGTTGATCAGACATTGTTTTTCTATCAATCTTCTGACCACTTGCATTCACAGGGTGCGTGTATCCATCTGTCACCATATCCCACAGATCAACATCATGTGCCAGAAAGAAGCTTTCAATTCTGTCTTTCCAGTAATCAAAGTTTTCTCCATCAAATACTGGAGGTTTTCCACTGAATCTATCTCTGTCCTCATTGTTGTCATTGCTGATGTGAGAATTGTTTCCTGCCATTGTGTTTTTCTGACGCTGGATCTTGTACTGACACGGTTAAGTGTTTTAGCTCAGAACCAGGAGCTCTGATGCCAATTGAAGTGGTGAAAAACACAAGAAGGGGGGGTTGAATTGTAAAACTGAAATCTAATGCAATGAACAAGATATTTTTATCCTGGTTCGTTTGATCTCAAACTACTCCAGTCCACCCGTCAAGGTGATTTCGCCTCTCTCCAACGAGGTCTTAATCCACTATATTCAACTGAATATTACAGACTGCTTTAACAACTGCTAAAGCCTTCTTGATCCAAACCACAACCCGGACTGTCAAGGTAACACTTTCTTACAAAGAGATAAAACTAAGTGTGTGGATGTTTTCTACAAAACTGTATCACAACTGGGATGTATACACAAATTGAAGCTTAGAAACTGGATTGCTAAACAATGATAGAATATCAGAGTGTGTGGTTTAGCAAAACTGAGAGAAAGAAGATTGTAATTAGCTTTTGTGCGTGTAGAGATTTGGAGAGCATTAGCCATTTCAATCTTCAAAGTCTTGTTTATATAGCACTGAGATGATGAACGTTGGATGCAATATTCTTGATTCAATGCTAATAACAAACTTTCCTTATTGAGCAGATCTTGTCTGGAATGAGGCCGTTGGAATTAACTTGCTTTCAATGCACAGTACCGTTGCTTACTTAATGCAAGTTCTGGCTTGGCTCATTCTGACTCTGCTTCGCTGCTGATGAACTGTTGTGTTTCTTTATCAGAGTGTTGAGCGCAGTCTTGTTCATCAGGCTTCAGCATGTACGTGAGTTGATCATCTGATTTTGACATTCTGATATGGCAACTTCTGATGCTGGTGTCTGAAATCAAGTTCTGATGCTGAATAGATGTGATCTTGCTTATATCAATCAGAGTATCTGCAAGTCAGAACATAATAATTTTAGGCAGCAGATAGTTCATACATGAAACTTATAAATACTATATCTTTTCACTTTGTTATCATCAAAACTTAAATATAGGGTAGTAGATTCAAACTTTGTTCTAACAAGTACCCTCTTGAAGTTTAGTTGGCTCAACTTTTCCTAGAAAGTAACCGGGTTCTAGGGAATCTCAATATCATTCATCTTTCTTCATTGGGCATTATCTCAGCACAATCAATCTTTTCTTGCAGCCGAAATATCCCAAAAGTCTGATCTCAATGAGTGTAGTATCGAGTATCAACTAATCATTAGTTTTACACCAATGTCGGCTATCTCACTACTTCCTAATGGCCAAGTTGTTCAATTAAAGGTTCTACGGTCGGTTAGTGCTTCATAACACCGCTCAGCGGCCCCATATTCTCCTCAATTCAACACAAGGGATATCGGTACCAAGAAATGCGTCACACTAACACAACCATTTTTTTAACCATATCGATCTACACCATACAGTTTCCACAATCTATTGCTACTTACCTAATGAAGTTCCTCTGATCCGGATAGAGGATCAATACAAACCCAAACAAGGACCCATAAATGTAATGCAATCAATTTAAACAATGAAAGCAAATTAAATGTGATATAACTATAAGGTAACCCCACTTTTAAGGATCCCCAACAGAGTCGCCAGTTCTCTCATACGGCGGGAGAACTGACTTGGGTGTTTTGCATTTTATCGCAATTGTTGAAGATAGCAAGAGTCGCCACTGACTTTTCTTTTATCCAATAAAGTAAAGGGTGAAAAGAACACGAAAGACCTTTGATATATTTTCTTGAGTTTGGGGGGTAGGTTATGAAAAGGGAAGGTGTTAGCACCATTTTCATCCGTAGTTATCTACGGGCTCCTAGTTGCTTGCTAGATCACTTTGAAAAATGCTTTGTTTGAAAATGTGTTTTATGATGGGTGCAAGATTGAAAGTATTTTGAAAACACCTTTGTTTAGGAAAACTTTGTAATGATTCTCGTCTCTATAAGAATGTATATAAAGTGTTGGTTTTGAAAATAGTTCAAAGAGATGTTTGTTTTTGAAGATGTTTTGAAAGTGTAAGTGTGGAAATGGTTTTAGTTTGTGAGCAAGCAACTACGAGCGTCCTACCTACTCAAAAGGCCTATGTTCTTTTCCTCCTCCTTTAGATGTTTCTATCTTACCATTGATTTGGTAAGAAGCCCTATCGTTGGATATGAAGGGACGGGCGTGGGTCAATCGTATAATCATAGAAGGTAACTTTTGAGACGTTTTAGAAATTTTCATAAGGGACTAGATCGTTTACCGGAGGCAACATCGAGGGACATCGAGGAACTACGATCTTTTTTATCGAGGGTCTTTGCTAAAACTCCCATATTTGAGGGACATGAAATTTTTTCGAGGCAACAAGCGAGGTTACCCTAGAGTTGAACGTGTGTGAATAGTGATTTTGATTGCATGCATTTTTGTGTTTGAAATTAGGGTTTTCTAACGGTTGATTTTATCTTGCCATACACACCCTAATTACTAACAATTTATATTAAAGCGGTAAATTGTGAAAATTAAAATCCTAAGCTATTACATCATTAGGGGATGGGGGATACAAATGTACAAATGGGGATTACAAGAAATTAAACCTAATTATCTATTACAACCATATTGAATAAATGTTCAAGAAATGACATGAATATAATGTACAAGGAATATAAAAAGAAATGGATTTTATTTTGGATTTTTGTTAGGAAAATTGTTTTGACCTAATTAACCTAAAGGCATATGATTAATAAAAAATAGGAAAGTTAATCCTAAGTTAAAAGGAAATCAAATTAATCAAGAAATCATTTTTTAGGTTTTTTTATGGAAGGCTTTTGGTTAATTAAAATAAATATGAAAATATAAAAAAAGCGCAAAAGAGAGAAAAATCAAATCTTTCGACAACATGTGTAGAAGCATGTGGATCGAAGAATGCTTATATGCATCGAACATGTCCTTCTTTCGACCTTGTAACCCCAAATCGAAGCATAATGTTATGTGTCAAAGCATGTGTCGAAGCATGCTTATACACATCGAAGCATATCCTTCTTTCGACCCCTTTTCCCTTCCGTTTGGGCCTGTAAAGAAGTATGTGTCGAATCCTAAGGCTTTGTGTCGAACCATGCTATAATTTATCACTCCAACATTGTTTTATGGTCTGTACAGGTTAGCTCTCAAGAAAGGAAAACAAACAAAAGGGTAACTTCAAAGGAAATGATTATCATATGTTAGGAATCATCAATGATGCTTGAAATGAAGGGTTTAAAGTCAAGAAGACTTACCTTGAAGCTGGAATGTGTGTTTCGAACTTGAGTTTCTGCCCTAAATGTTCTTGGATTCTAAAGAAAAGAAAAGAGATGTTGTGTTTTTTGTTTGTTCTGGTTTTAAGAGTGTTTTAAGGCTTCAACCTTCGTGTTCTCTCCTCTCTCTTTTTTCTTCTCCTTTTTCCTTGCCAAAAAGCCTCCCTTTTGTGTGTTGTGAAATAACTTATTTATAGAAGAGTCTTATTGGGGTTTTGGGGGGAAAACAAATAAAATTTGAAACAGTTTGGGTATGCTCTTTTCATAGCTTTTGAGGTGCATCTCTTATATTCTAGTTTGATGCAAATTAGGAGCAGCATGGCATGACTGTTTTGTAGCAGTTTTGGAGTGTTGTGGTAGCTTGGTGCAGGGCTGTTACATAGCAGTACAATAGACTATTTTTTGACATGGTTTTAGGTTGTTATGTGAATAGTACAATAAGCTTGGGCTTGGAAGCATATAGCACTTTGTTCAGTAAGTATCTTGAATCGAATCTTCGAATACTTCCTTTTCTATCGTAACCAAGAATGTTGTGGCACAGTTCATTCGGCATAATCTAATTTGTCGATATGGTGTACCAGAGAGGATCATTACAGACAATGGTACAAATCTCAATAATAAGATGATCACTGAGCTCTGCAAGCAGTTCAAGATACAGCATCACAACTCTTCTCCCTACCGGTCGAAGATGAATGGGGTTGTTGAAGCGGCTAATAAAAACATTAAGAAGATTGTGCAGAAGATGACAGTGACGTACAAAGACTGGCACGAGATGTTACCGTTTGCTCTACATGGGTACCGTACCTCAGCGCAGACGTCAACAGGGGTAACCCCTTATTCCTTGGTATATGGTATGGAGGCAGTCTTGCCCATTGAAGTTCAGATACCCTCTCTTCGGATCATGAAGGATGCAGGTTTGAGCGAAGACGACTGGATTCAGACCCGGCTTGATCAGCTGAACTTAATTGACGAAAGAGACTTACTGCTATTTGTCATGGTCAGACGTATCAAAAACGTATGATCAAGGCATTTAACAAGAAAGTCAGACGACAAGAGTATCAAGTTGGGGACCTGGTTATCAAGCGCATCATACTGCCACAAGGTGATCCCAGGGGAAAATGGACCCCTACGTACGAAGGGCCATTTGTGGTTAAGAACATTTTCTCAAGAGGAGCTATGATTCTAACCACCATGGATGGTGATAACCTTCCTCACCCTGTCAATGCAGACATAGTGAAAAAATACTACGAATGATCAAAGACCCGTTAGGCCGACTGGCCTAGGCAAAAATAAGGGCTTCCCGACGAACCAAAATGGTTCGGGAAAAAATAAGGGATTAAAATGAAAAAAACTGTACACCCGGCAAGTCGAAAACCTGAACAGGCGGATTGAGCAAAAAAGGGTATCCCAGTGGACTGAAAACCCGAAAGGGCGGTCCAGCCAAAAATTAGGGATCAAAGCATAACACTATGTCTCATAGGATCACCTTGCATCAAGACGTCGATATCGACTATCAAGCTCAGACGGCACTAATCAATCTGATCTACCTTCAACCAGTAGAAAAGTGATGAGATGCTCGAAGACATAAAGGAAATAATAGAGTTTGAACCCAGTGGGATCATTCACATAGTTGTTTTGTTTAGGTTTTCACAAATTGTATAAATTATCTGTTCGGCGGCGTTCTCTTACTAGGACGTCAGCCCCTTGTACAAAAACGCCTATTTACAGGCCAAACTTCAAAATCAATACAATTCATTTTCAAAGAAATTTCAAACTGTTTTTCCTTTATCTGTTTTGTTTTGCAAAGAACGTCCAATGTTCACTTTTGATATATGCATTTGACATTGATTGTTGCTCATAAATATTTACGTGCGAAACAAAAGATCATTACTTGTAATATCAGAAACAGGGGCAAAAAAAGAATTGTCCAAACTGTACAGTTGCTCTGTCCACCAGGTACAAGGTAGATTCAGTTGAAGAATATGGCTAAGGTGCCTTCACTCCCCGCAGAGTATGACAGTAATGATAGCTTTCCCCAGCTGAGACTTGCAACCGTGAACGAATAAATAATATTCTCCCCAAGTAGAGTTTATCTATCATCAGCACTGAAAAGTCTTAATATCCCCGGCAGTCTTAATATTCCCAAACGGAGTATAAGAATATTCCCTGACAGAATACAAGATATCCCCAGTGGAGTTTGAAATTTTTCCCAGCGCAGTCTGAAGAAGCTTCCCAGTAGAGCTTGGAGAATCATCCCCAGTAGACTTTGGAAGATTGTCCCCAGCAGGCTCAAAGGATTATCCCTAATAGAGTCTAAAAAGGTTATCCCCAATGAAGTCGCAACTGAAAGATCATCCCTAGCGAAGTTCTTTCCTTTCACAAACAGAGTTCAATCCCCAGCAGGATTCAATATCACCAGCAACGGTAATTCATCCCCAATGGTATTTATCGTTGGAGTCCTCAGCAGAGCATCTCTTCCCCACGGAGTAATCTCCTCATCAGTTTATTCCCCAACGGAGTTATACTCTCCTGCAGGTTTATTCCCTTTGTTCACCATCCCCAGCGGAAATGAGGAATCTAACTTTATTCTCCAGCAGTTATCCGGGATTTATTTTCCCCAGCTAAAAACATTACATTTCCATACATCATGATACATGCATATACGCATTATACAACACAATCTCATTTATTTTGAGAACATCATTGCTTGATATATATCATGCATTGCATACGACTGACCTTTACCTTTCAGGAAGGATGCAGTTATGTTCTCAGCTATGTCGAAGACCTGACCAGTTCTTAAATCTCAACTGAATCATTCTCGGTTGAATTACAGATAAGGTTCTCAATCTCGACAATTTTCCTCCGTCGAAGGGTGGACGAGTTTTAAAATCTCAACAAAATTATCCTCAGATGAAGACCAGACAGTCCTAGATCTTGATGAAGATGTTTCCCTCAGTAGAAGACCTGATCGACTCTTAAATCTCAACTGAATTATCCTAGGTTGAATTACAGATAAGGTTCTCAATCTCGACAATTTTCCTCCGTCGAAGCGTGGACGAGTTCTAATATCTCAACAAAATTATCCTCCGTTGAAGACCAGACAGTCCTAGATCTTAATGAAGATGTTTCCCTCAGTCAAAGACCTGACCGGTTCTTAAATCTCAACTGAATTATTCTCGGTTGAATTACAGATAAGGTTCTCAATCTCGATAATTTTCCTCCGTCGAAGTGTGGACGAGTTCTAAAATCTCAACAGAATTATCCTCCGTTGAAGACCAGACAGTCCTAGATCTTGAAGAAGATGTTTCCCCCAGTCGAAGACCTGACCAGTTCTTAAATATCAACTGAATTATTCTCGGTTGAATTACAGATAAGGTTCTCAATCTCGACAATTTCCTCCGTCGTATTGTGGATGAGTTCTAAAATCTCAACAGAATTATACTCCGTTGAAGACCAGACAGTCCTAGATCTTGATGAAGATGTTTCCCTCAGTCGAAGACCTTACCGGTTCTTAAATCTCAACTGAATTATCCTAGGAATTACAGATAAGGTTCTCAATCTCGAAAAATTTCCCCCAGTTGAATTACAGACAAGTTGTTAAAACTCAGCAGAGGCATTCTCTCAGTTGAAGTACAAGCAAATTCCTAAATATCAACAAGAACAGACTTCCCCCAGCGGAATCTTCTACAACAACAGGTATACAAGCTCTCGCTAAGGAATATCTTATGTGATTGACACTCCTGCATATGGCATCTTTAAGCCCATCCTCCCGCCAGCAATCTCCAAATGGCATCTGTAAGCCCATTCCCGACATCACAAGGCTGATACCACTTCATCCGAGTGCAAATTTTTGGGCACTCTAGTGTTTAATCATCTTCCACCTTTGGATCACGAAAGGCACGAAAGCCAATCTACATCCTCAAGTTTAAGAAGATTGAACAAGGGCAGTTGTTGTACCCCAAACTTTGCCCTCTCATATTTCTCAAGACATTGCAAGAAAAATCTCCAAGTGGCTCAAGTTTGCTCAAGAGTTGGTCAAACAAGCTATCTCCTAAGGCAGTCAACCCCAAATTAGGGTTTTGTGTTGCATCAAGATCCTTGAATCAAAATGACCTCAGATGCTCACCAATGTCCTAATATGTTCTCAAGATCATCCATGTCAAAATTCAAGCCTTGCAGAGGTAGTTTGCTCAGTCAATTGCTCAAAAGGTCCAAAAATCGACTGTGCTAGGGCAAAAGTCAACTGTGACCCAAATACACTCAAACTTCAATATTTTTTGTCAACATTCTCATTTTGAAGTATATTTCATCATTTTATCAAGGGTTGATCATGATTCATCATGGATTGCTCAAAATTCATCAAGATTCAAAAGTTGCTAAATTAGGGTTTTGTAGGAAAAGTCAACTCAACTTTGACCAAACATAACTTTCTCATACTTTATGATAAATGACCCATCCAAATCTCATTTTGAAGAGGAATCAATTTCCTACAATCCATCTTCATATCCCAAGATAAAAAAATTCACTCACAAGAAGTTATAAATTTGGACATTATAGGTCATTTTTGAAAGTCAACAAAAACACCTTTTTTACCAAAGCTTATAACTTGGGCATGGAATATCAAAATGAGATGAGACAAAAAGGGTTGGTTAGAGGACATCTCAAGCTTTCTAAAAAGTCCAAGAACACTTCCAAAAGTTCAAAATTTAAGAAGTTATGCATTGTTGAAGTTGGACGTCTTTGCAAAATTGCCAAAAGTCAACTATCCCCAAAACGTCAAATTTTGTCAAATGGGCCCATTCTTTTCCACTTGATTTGAGCTTGCATAATTTCCCACGTGTCCTAGCTTCAGCCATGAGCCCATATTCTTTTTTTATTATTTAATTTGATTTTTCATTGAATCTATTCATTTTAAATCAAATTAAATCATATAAAATCCAAACTTTGATTACCTAAGATCTTTTTGGTTGTTATAGGTCTTAATTATCATCATTGGCATCATCAAACTTGGATCAAACAAAATCATGGACAAAAAGATTAAAAATTGGCAAATTTTGAAGGTTTAGTAATGGAGAATCAAATCAAATTGGAAATCATTATTGGAGCAAGATTTGAATCAAGTTTGTTACCCTAATACATTCCACACTACAAAAGAAAGCCAAGAGAACGTGAATAAGGGTTGGAAGCTGCAAGAAGAAGCGATACAAAAGTTGGAAAATTCACTAAAAAGTGTGGAATCAAATTCATAGCTAGAGACATTTTCAGGGTTTGGCAAGCATCCCAATCGCTTCCTAGATGTTCACTGAAGCTAAACCAATCAAAAGCAAGTGTTCTCACACACCACAAAGCGTTGTAAGTGTCACGCGATTCCCCCCTGTACTTGGTTTCGTATCTCAGAAATCATGCATTGTTACAATGAAATAATTGCATATTTGTAATCACCATGCCATTTGCAAGCTTTTGACATTAACCAATTTCATTTATATGACCAATATGAAGATCTACCATTGCTAGGGTTTCGCCCTTGTTTTTTGGGCTTTTATTTTCAGGTACAATTGGCCATAATAATGGCTATGGTTGTGACTAGCTGGCCGAGACGAACTCAACCATGGGTTTAGAATGCATTTCCATGGCGCCTATAGGATTTTAGAGATGCTTGACTTGTAGTGACGGACCTCTGTCCATAGGTAAAGGTCCTGGAACCTTTAGCAACGGTTCAACAAAGAAGATGAAGGCGTGTCACGCCATCGTTGGCCCATTCAAATCACGCACGCATATTTTTTTTATTCTGACCAATAATCATTGTTTTGTTTTATTATATTTTCTTTGTATTATATTACCAAACAAAGACAAGTGGCCTAGTGGCAAGCGCGCATTGGTAATATCCATCAGGACATGGGTTCGAATCCCAGGTCCCTCACTTTCTTCTATATTTTTCCTCCTCAGGTACTCCTGTGCATATTCAAGCGCGCAGAACACCATGCTCCCTCGTTCAATCAGTTGCCAGATGACCAAAGGCCAAATCTGGTGGCCAAGACCTGAAGGTCTACCATGGTCAAAGTCAACACGCGCTCACCAGATCTCAAAAAGTCCAACAAGGCCAGCGTGTTTTGGGCCTTCAACTTGCTTCTCAAACTCCCAGTTTCAGGCCCATACCCCCCTTTCTCTCCTATTATTTTTCTTATTTATTTTGTTTTAATTATTTGTTGTATTATTTCTATTTAATTTCTAACCAATTAAAAAATTTATTTTCTTTATAAAATAAAAACCACAAAATATTTTCTTTATCAAATCAAATTTTAATTGTTATTTTATTAATAAATACTAATAAATTAATTTAGGTTAATTAGAATAATTTTAACTTTTTTTGTAAATAATTAAAATTAACTAGACATAATTAGGTTTTAATTACTAACTTAATTATTTTATTTTCTTTCTTTAAATAATCAAAAACCCAAAAATAATTTATTTTTATTAATTTATTTATTTATTTAATTTAGTAATTAATTTAGATTTATCTCTGTCTTAAAATAAAAAACCAAAAGGGTCAAAACCCTAGAACTTTGCGCTCCATTTAATTTCCCGCATGCGATTTACTTTCTTTTATCCATTCATGTCTCTGATTCCAGATTGTAATAGCTTAGTAGGACCTTTATTATTTTTTATCGGTTTATTTATTTTTAAAGGGTTTGTCTTTGGCGATGTAAATACCCGACGGCTTGTAATTTAAATTCCGCAATTTATTTTCCGCAAATTATAACTGTTAGATGTTTGATAATAGGATGGCATGACAAGACTGAATGTTTTAACCTAAAATCAACTTAGATCACCATTAACATGTACAAAGACAAAAAATAACTGAAAATGACACACTCGCACATGCGCACTCTTAGGGTACACCCCACTTGGTACACCCCACTTGGTTGACCCTCAAAACTCCAACGACGGTGCTACCTACTCATCAATAGTGGGATAGCATTGTCTACAGGAAGATAGCATAGAACGATTCCTTTTTCGAGTAGGTAGATGGTTCTTAAGTACTTGCTCTTTCAAAAAAACAAAATCTTTTTCACACTTACACTTTTCGAACAAAGTTTTCAAAACACTTCATACGCTCTTGATGACAGAAGCAAGAGTTAAATCGAAGTTTTCAAATAAAAACTTTTTTCAAACCCACAAAGCACAAAGAAAACAATATTTTGAAAACAATTGAGCAAGTACCTAAGAGCTCGTGGATAACCACGGATAGAAAGGATGCTAACACCTTCCCTTTCTATAATCTACCCCCCGAACCCGAGAAATATCTCGAAAAAGGAATTTTTCTGTGCTTTTTTCCTTTCCTTGTTGGATAAAATAAAACTCGGTGGCGACTCTTGCTTACCGCGACATTTTGCGAACACGAACGTAAAACACAAACCAGCATTCCAAAAACAATCAGTTCTTTCCACCGCATCACAATAATATTCATCGTGTTTGTGTAATCAAACTTTTTGATTAGTGGATTAAGACCTTATTATAGAGAGGCGAAATCACCTTGGCGGGTAGACAAGAGTAGTTTGAATTCAAATGAACCAGGATAACCAAACATGTCATACTATTTTATTTTTGAAAACCACAATTTATACCTCCCCCCATTTCTTGTGTTTTTCTATCCTTCAATATCGCACTATTTACAAAGCTCACATTGGTTTGATATTGTTCCAATTGGTGTATGGAAAAACATCTCACCTTCCCATAGAAATTGAGCACAAGGCTATTTGGGCATTAAAATTCTTAAACTTTGAATCTAACATGGCCAGAGAAAAAAGAAAAATTCAATTGTAGGGTCTAGATGAATTGCACAATGATGTGTATCACTCTAAAAAGTTGTATAAAGAAAAAGTCAAATTCTATCATGACAAGAAAATCCGGCACAAAGACTTCAAAGTTGGTCAAATGGTGCTTCTCTTCAATTCTCGGTTAAAACTTTTTCTGGGAAAATTGAATTCCAAATGGTCGGGTCCATTCGTGATCAAAGATGTGAAAAACTATGGAGCGATTGTGTTGGAGGATCTAATCTCAAAGGAAATTTGGACTGTGAATGGTCAGTGGTTGAAAGTCTACCTTAGAGGCGAGGTAAATCGAGAAACAAGTGTGGTCCGTCTTGGTGATTTGTGAAACCACCGTAGATGGTCAAGCTCTTACGATGTTAAAAAAAGAGGTTTTTGGGAGGCACCCCAATATTGTAAGTATTCTTGTATTTTTCCATTTTTGGTATGTTAGGATGCAGTGGAGCCGATTGAGCAAAACATAATCTGATGTCTGTTCTGTTTTTAGCAGATTTTCTTATCCTGCTAACCGGCTTGGGATGCACTTAGCATGATTCTTACAGAAAAAACTGGGCCAGTGGGGCTTGACCCGGTCTCAAGACCTAGTTAGCACCCTCATAATGCATCTAGGGAAGAAAATATCATTTTCGTAATATTTTCAACTCTCTCTCAAGTTGTTTCACCATAGTTCAAGATTTCAAGCTTCATTTCCTTTTCTGCAATCTCTTCTCTTATCTCTTTCCAACCCATCAAGGTAAGTTCTAAACTTAGTTAATTACTATTTTTGTCAAGATTTAAGGGTTGCATGTGAATAGTTTTATGTTGTTTAATCTTAGGTAAGAAACCATGAAATTGTACATAGTTTGGTTAGAATTTTGAAATGTTAGGGTTAGGTAGTTGTTGTTCTTGCATGTTATGTAGTTTTTCTTTGACTAATTAGTGTCCCACTGTGTTAGGGAGATGTTTTTGGTGTGGTTTGCTTATTTAGAAGATTTCTACCATGACAGAGAGAGAGCTGGGATTCGCAGGTTTTGCAGGCGTGTAACATTCCATTTTCCCAAATTAATAAATATAATATAAAATCATGAAAAAGAATGCATCAGAGTCCACAATGGGATTTCACATAATCCAAAAATCCATAAAGTTTCAAAACACTTTATTTCTTCGTTTATCCAAAATATTTATTTGACAGCGGAAAATAAACTTAAATCGGTTCAATGGCATTCTAGCCTCAATAATAAATCAAATTCCATAATATGTGGTCCATCATAAGTTTATAGTAAATGTGCAAAAATTGAAATCATGCAACAACATAGTAAAAGCCCGAAATCCCGTGTTACATATCAGAGCGACTCTTAAGACTCGATCTGGTAACATCTCTTCAAGCACTACTCGGGTACCTGATTATCTGTACTCCCGAGGACCACATGCACAACAACACAAAAGGGATGAGAATTTTATTCAATAATCACACGGTGAATAAAACATTCTAAGGAGTTGTAAATCACATCATACAACAATACATCATAAACAACCATCATTCGCATCATATAACATTAATTCAATCATCAATGTAATGAAATGAGACCTACATCAACACACAGGTGGTACCATCGGGGCATGAGCCCCCAACATATTGCCAATTGGGAAACAACAGAGCATAAGCCCTAATTATAATGCCATTCCAGGCCAACATCAGAGCAATAAGCCCTCACCAATGAATGCATGTAACAATATCATGCAACAACATAAAGTATACAACAACAAGCCATAAGACTTCATTATAGTGTCAATTTAGGCCATCCACATCATTATCATCATAATCATCAGCATTACCTCATAATAGCATCGTAAGTAAAACAACATCGCAATAAACAACTTACCGTTTCGGTGAAACGAGGGGAAAATATTCCTATCCTAACTTAGGTACTAGAAATATAATATTTTTCATTAATTCTTATCCTTCAAATCATAGTTCATGGTGTAAGATACCTACTTCTATGAACGAAACCTCAATCGGATTCCTAAAACTTAAGTTATGATCCATTCAAGAAAGTCCAAAACAACGTTCAACTACTGCCATCCATCACCCTATAAAGCCCTGTATCTCCCGATGAAACATCCTTCGCCTCACCCTTCGCCCAGCGACGCTAGGCGCGACGCCCTCAAGTAACTCATCTAGAATTCATATCCTTCTCGCCTCTGCTTTGACCTAGCGAAACACCATCGCCCGACGACACTCCCTGTATCGCCCGATGATACTCTGTGAACAGGGTTTTCCTGTTTGCGATTCTGCACTATACTAGACTAATTTTCCTGGAATTTTATCACATTATGGGTCTTAAAAAGTCATCCACACATATAGTTTCATTATCTACCAATTCATCACAATGCAATACTTTTGTACACCAATTACGGGTCCCTTTTCATCATCAAATACTCTAATCCTAATTTCTATTACTCATAGGTTTTAGGTTGAGGTTTTATGGTACCATCATCATAACAACAAAATCACCAAAAACAAATCACAATCATAACATCACAATCTCATGCCTAATCAAATACAACAACATCATTCAATTCAACAAAGATCAATCATGCATCAAATACACCAAAAACAACCTAAGAAGGAAAGGAACCCTCACTACCCTCTCATGTAAAATCACAAATTATAGAATCCATGAACTCCTTACCTTGATTCAAAGCTTTGATCTTCCCAAGATTGTAGATTCCTCTTTGCCCTAGCTTTTCCCTTCTCCTTGCCTTTTCTCGTTCTACGATTTATATGTCGTGTTCTCCCTTTTGTTTTCTTATATCAACCTCTAGACCCCTAATGTTTATATCCAAAATATTCACTTCCTCAACTTAATTACTTATTTAATTATGAATATTATAAACACTATTTTATTCATAATAATCAATCACAAAAAATATAATAATAATAATGTTACTAATATTCTCTATTCACCCCTTGTTCTCAACACTTTTAGTCATACACCCCTCAACACTTCAACCTCTAATTTTCCGAATTGCATCACATCACATAATAAAATATGTCAACACAAGTAACACATTATCTCATATAATTATTTTAAATAAAAATAATCCTAATTAAATCAGGGTGTTACAACTCTCCCCCACTTAGAAGATTTTCGTTCTCGAAAATTACCTTATATGGACAATTCTGGATAACACTCTCGCATCTTGGTTTCTAACTCCCACATCATGCTTTCTCCAGCTGCCCCTCACCAAACTACTTTCACTAGAGGTATTTCCTTGCCTCTCAGCTTCTTCATTTGAAAGTCTTTGATCCTTACTGGTAAGTTTTCTATCGTAATATTATCCCTTACCTGCATGTTATCCATCAGAATTACATGAGATGGATCCGCAATATACTTCCGAAGTTGCGACACATGGAACACGCCATGCAAATTCGAAAGATTAGGTGGTAAGTCCACTATATACGCAACAGTTTCCACTTTATCCAAAATTTGATACGGGCCAATAAATCGAGGAATAAGCTTCTTTGATTTCAACACTCGCCCAACACCGGCAATTGGGTTCACTCTAAAAAAGACATGATTCACTTCTTGAAATTTAAGCTCCTTCCTTCTATTTTCAAGGTAACTCTTTTGTCTACTCAACGAAGCTTTCATCTTTTCTCGAGTTAACTTTACTTTTTCCGTAGTCTCTCATACAATTTCGGGTCCAAGCATCACACTTTCACCAGATTCGTATCAACACAAAGGCGTTCTGCACCTACGACCATAGAATGCCTCAAAAGGTTCCATACCAATACTGGAATGAAAACTATTGTTATAAGTGAACTCAGTCAGTGGAAGGTAACTATCCCATGTACCTCCTTTCTCAAGGACACAAGCTCTCAACAAATCCTCTAACGACTGAATAGTCATCTCTGTCTGACCATCAGTTTTTGGGTGATACGCAGAACTCAATCTCAGTTTAGAACCTAACGCATCCTGCAGACTCTTCCAAAAATCAGAAGTAAACCTTGGGTCTCTATCAGATACAACACTTGAAAGAACACCATGTAGCTTCACAATCACACGAATATAAATCTCTGCTAACCTCGACACTGGAAAACTGATACCGATTGGAATAAAATGAGTTGATTTTGTTAGCCTATCCACAATCACCCAAATTGCATCATGTCCTCTTAGAATGCTCAGAAATCCCGTCACAAAGTCCATGGATATATTGTCCCATTTCCATTCTGGAATATCTAACGATTCCAACAACCCTGCAGGTTTCTGATGTTCAACTTTCGATTTCTGACAAGTCAAACATGCATACACGAATCGCGCCACATCACGTTTCAATCTTGGCTAGCAAAACGACTTCTTTAAGTCTCGATACATCTTAGTCGTACCTGGATGGATACTCTATCTACTTCTATGACTTTCTTCTAGAATCATCCTTTTCATCTCGGAGTCATCAGGAATACAAATTCTATCTCGGAACCTCAATACACCTTTTGCGTCTACCTTGAAATTACTATTCTCTGACTGATTACTCACAACCATCAAATCCATAAACTTCACATCTAGCTTTTGATCATCTTTAATATCATCCAAGAAATCATTATTAATTTTCAACATTCCCAACACCACACTATGCGGTGTAACTTCGCAAACTAAACTCATATCTCTGAATTGTTCAATCATCTCTAATTCCTTAACCATCATAGTAGACATATGCAAATTCTTTTGACTCAAAGCGTCGGCTACAAAATTAGCTTTACCTGGATGATAGTTCAAACCAAAGTCGAAGTCCTTCAATAGTTCTAACCTCCTGCGATGTCTCATATTCAATTCCTTTTGATCAAACAAATATTTTAAGCTTTTATAATCACTAGACACTTCAAATCGAGAACCATAAAGGTAAAGTCTCCAAATCTTTAGTACAAAAACTACTGTAACTAATTCCAGATCGTGAGTAGGATAATTCCTTTCATGAATCCTTAATTGTCTTGACGTGTATGCCACTGCTTTACCATTCTGCATGAGCACAACACCTAAACCCAATTTAGAAGCATCACAATATACAACAAACAATTCTTCGGGATTAGGTAGTATCAAAATCGGAGTTGTTGTCAATCTCTTCTTCAACTCAACAAAACTTTCTTCGCATTGGATGTCCCATATAAATGTCTTGCCTTTACAAGTCAACTGAGTTAGCGGAAGTTCTAACTTAGAAAAACCTTAAATAAATCTCCTATAATGACCAGCCAATCCCAAAAAGCTTCTAATTTTCGTAATTAGCTTTGGAGTCTCCCACTGCAATATTGCATCAACTTTGGATGGGTCTACCGCGATTCCACCGCCAGAAATAACATGTCCAAGGAAACTAACTTTCTCTAACCAAAACTCATACTTGGATAACTTCTCATGTAACTTATTCTCCTTTAACACTTGCAATACAATTCGCAAGTACTCAGCATGTTCTTCTTCATATTTCGAATATATTAAGATATCATCCATGAAGACTACTACAAACCGATCCAGATAAGTATGAAAGATATGATTCATATATTCCATAAACACACCTGGTGCGTCAGTGACACCAAAAGGCATCACTGAATATTCATAGTGTCCATATCGAGTTTGGAAAGCTGTCTTCTGAATATCCTCACCCTATACTCGAATTTGGTGATATCTCGACCTCAAGTCAATCTTGCTGAACACACATGCATCTAAAAATTGATCTATTAAATCATCAATCCTCGGAAGTGGATACTTATTCTTGATCGTCACTTTGTTCAATTGTCGCTAATCCACACAGAGTCTCATACTACCATCCTTCTTTTTCAGAAGTAGCACTCGAGCTCCCCAAGGTGATACACTTGGTCTAAGAAATTTCTTTTCAAGTAACTCTTCCAGTTGTTTCTTTAATTATACTAATTCAAATGATGACATCCAATAGGGCGCCATAGAAACAGGCTTGGTACCCAGAACAAGATCAATAGAAAATTCTACTTCCCTCTCTGGAGGCACATCTGTAATGTCATCAGGGAAAACTTCAGGAAATTCATGCACTACCGGGAACTCATCTATAGCAGCCTAATTCTCAATGGATAAGGACGCCATTAGTGAAAATACCAGAGATTCATCTTGCATAAATTCCTTTAACTGCCTAGCAGATAAGAATCCCGCTTCTTCTTCCTCATTAGGAGTAGAAAACCGCACCGATTTGTTATAACAATTAATATGAACATAATTATATTCTAATCAGTTCATACCCAAGATTAAATCCAGACCACTCAGTGGTAAACAAACTAGATCAACAAGGAAGTATCTATCATATATGGACAAGGGAAACTTCAAACCTACTAAATAAGTAGTCACCAATCCCTTTGCTGGAGTATCGATAACCATTTCCCCATTCATAGAGGATAACTCAAGACTCAATTAATTAGCACAATCAGCAGCAATAAAACAATGCGTAGCATCAGTATCAATAATAGTAATTAAAGGAGTACCATTAATGAAACAAATACCTCTGTCAAACGGCCTCCACTAGATGTCTGCGTTTTGGCTAAAGCAAAAACCTTTCCACCAGATTGAGCTTTCTTCGCTTTCTGACATTGATTACTGATATGTCCTTCTTCGCCACAGTTGAAGCATACCACAACCTTGTGTCTCCAATCAGCCATCTCATGCCCAGTCTTACTGTAACAAAAACACCTCTTCACTTCCCCGGTACATGCATTACTTTGATGTCCTGGCTTCCCACATTTGTAACATACAATGTCAGCAGGAGCACCTCCCCCACCAGTTCTTCTGCCATCAACAAACCTTTGTTTGCCTCTGTCATTTGGAGCATTATAAGGCTTTCTACGATTCTTTTGCGGCTTGCCTCTCTTCTCAATGACAACCTTGTAGAGAGCCTTACTGGCCTCCTCATGGATTCTGCAGCTATTCACCAAATCCAGGAATTTACAGATTCGTTGATACCCAATTGCTTTCTTGATCTCAGAACGTAATTCATTCTCAAACTTGACGCATTTAGAAAATTCAAATGACTCCTCAGTGTAGCGAGGATAAAAGTTTGCCAACTCCACGAATTTGGAAGCATGCTCAGTTACGGATAAATCCCCTTGTTTCAGTTCCAGATATTCAATCTTCTTCTTCCCACAGACATCCTCTGGGTAATACTTACCAGGAATTCCTTATGAAACAAAGCCCAAGTAATAGCATCATTGGTGCCTTCCATAATCTCACAAGTAGCAACCCATCAATCATCAGCCTCTCTGACCAGCATATGCATACCAAAATGCACTTTCCGTACATCAAAATAGTCCATGACTCGAAAAAATCTTTTCAATATCCTTGAGCCACTCCTGCGCTTCTTCAGGATCATGTTTCCCTTTGAACGTAGGTGGATGGTTCCTCTAGAAAGTTTCCAAAGCACGAGTTCCATTGTTCCCACCAGCATTAGGTTGATTATGCATTGCCTGAGCCAAAGCATGTAACACATTAGCAAGTGCACCATTTCCTCTTCCAGCCATTACTCTGTTTCACATAATAACACCAAACAACGGTTAGAAGAAACTCATCGATAGTGATCCATTGTCATACTATGCTAAAGACTCAATAACCTGGCCAAACGGACCCACCTGCTCTGATACCAATTATAACACCCAATTTTCCCAAATTAATAAATATAATATAAAATCATGAAAAAGAATGCATCAGAGTCCACAATGGGATGTCACATAATCCAAAAATCCATAAATTTTCAAAACACTTTATTTCTTCGTTTATCCAAAATATTTATTCGGCAATGGAAAATCAACTTAAATCGATTCAATGGCATTCTAGCCTCAACAACAAATCAACCTCCATAATATGTGGTCAATCATAAGTTTATAGTAAATGTGCAACAATTTAAATCATGCAACAACATAGTAAAAGCCCCAAATAACGTGTTACATATCAGAGTGACTCCTAAGACTCGATCTGGTAACATCTCTTCAAGCACTACTCGGTTACCTGATTATCTGTACTCCCGAGGATCACGTGCACAACAAAACAAAAGGGGTGAGAATTTCATTCAATAATCACACAGTGAATAAAACATGCTAAGGAGTAGTAAATCACATCATACAGAAAATACATCATAAACAACCATCATTCGCATCATATAACATCAATTTAATCATCAAATCAATGAATGAGACCTACATCAACATGCATGTGGTACCATCGAGGCATGAGCCCCCAACATATTTCCAATTGGGTAACAACAGATCATAAGCCCTCATCACAACGCCATTCCATACCAACATCAGAGCAATAAGCCCTCACCAATGAATGAATGCAACAATATCATGCAACAACATAAATTATACAAAAACAAGGAATAATCCTTCATCATGATGCCAATTTAGGGCATCCATATCATTATCATCATAATCATCAACATTACCTTATAACAGCATCGTAAGCAAAATAACATCATAATAAACAACTTACCGTTTCGGTGAAACGAGGGGGAAAATATTCCTATCCTAACTTAGGTACTAGAAATATAACATTTTTCATTAATTATTATCCTTCAAATCATAGTTCATGGTGTTAACTACCTACTACTTCGAACGGAACCTCAATCGGATTCCTAAAACTAAAGTTATGATCAATTCAAGAAAGTTCAAAACAACGTTCAGTTACTGCCATCCATCGCCCGGCGAAGCCCTGTGTCGCCCGGAGAAACTTCCTTCGCCTCACCTTTTTCCCGGTGGCGCTAGGTGCAACTCCCTCTAGTAATTCATCCAAAATTCGCCTCCTTATCGCCTCTACTTTCGCCTTGAGAAACACCATCGCCTGGCGACACTCCCTGTATCGCCCAACGATACTCTGCGAACAAGGTTTTCCTGTTTGTGATTATGCACTATAAAAGACCAATTTTCCATCGACTTTGTCACATTACGGGTCCTAAAAAGTAGTCCACACATATAGTTTCATTATCTACCAATTCATCACAACGCAATACTTTTTGTACACCAATTACGGGTCCTTTTTCATCATCAAATCCTCTAATCCTAATTTCTATTACTCATAGGTTTTAGGTTGAGGTTTTGTGGTACCATCATTATAACAACAAAACCACCAACACTAATTCATAATCATAACATCACAATCTCATGCCCAATCAAATATAACAACATCATTCAATTCAACAAAGATCAATCATGCATCAAATACACCAAAAACAACCTAAGAGGGAAAGGAACCCTCACTATCCTCTCATGTAAAATCACCAATTATAGAATCCATTCACCCCCCTTACCTTGATTCGAAGCTTTGATCTTCCCAAGATTGTGGATTCCTATTTTCCCAAGCTTTTCCCTTCTCCTTGCCTTTTCTCGTTCTACGATTTATATGGTGTGTTCTCACTTTTGTTTTCTTATATTGACCTCTAGACCCCTAATGTCTATATCCCAAAAATGCCCTTCCTCAACTTAATTACTTATTTAATTATGAATATTGTAAACACTATTTTATTCATAATAATTAATAACAAATAATATAATAGTAATAATATTACTAGTATTTTCTATTCACCCTCTATTTTTTACACTTTTAGTCATACACCCCTCAACACTTCAACCTCTAATTTTCCGAATTGCATCACATCACATAATACAATATGTCAACACAAGTAAACAAATCATCTCATACAATTATTTTAAATAAAAATAATCCTAATTAAATCAGGGTGTTACATGGCACGCTAAGCGGCCTTAATCTGGCTTAGCACGGCCTACTGGAAGTTGAAAATAATTATTTTCTTTTTAGTTTATGTTCTGGCTGTGTTGTTATGATAATTTATTAGGGTTTTTGGGAATTTTTGAGAATTTTCCAGAATAGTTTTGATGGGTCTTGCCTTGGTTTTCTGTGTTATTTTCATATGAGTTCAAGGGCAAGCCAAGGAAAATGTTCTCGCTATGCTGGTGGATCCTCATCCTGTTCTCGACAAAGTGAAAAATAAGAGCATGTTGAGTTTAACAACACCCGTTTCATTGGACCTCTTCAGCAAGCTCAGTTCTATAACTTGGTTTAGCGACAATTTTGGCCTGAGAAGATTTTCATGTTAAATCCTCAAGGGGCTTATAGTGGAAGACATGGAGAAACGAAAATGGGGTGTCTTGTTAACTCCTCCGACCGAGTTGAATTTTGACATTGTACGAGAGTTCTATTCTAACACGATGCCAATTGAAGATGTCTGTTACTCTTATTGTTTCTTTGTGAAGGGAGAGTCATGTCTTTTGATAGGAATGCGGTTAGTAAATACTTGGGTCATCCTCTCACTCTTCTAAGGGGTTAAATTTGTTCTTATTAGAAGAGGGTGGCTAGTAAGAAATGGAATTTGGATTTAGTTGGTGAGACATTAGCTCTTACTCCTAATCATGGGTTTTTTCTTAATGCTTCCAACTGGCTTGTGCACTTCAAAAGATGTGACATGAATACAAAGGAACAATTGTATGCGACTCTTTGGCTTTACAACATTAAGCCTAAGAGTCAGACTTCTACTATTCATACTGATACATCATGCCTATTATACTACATGATTAAGGGTTGGAAAATTGATATGGCAAATGTTATATCTAATGAGATTCTAAAAATAACAATCAGTGGTCATTCTCATGGTAATAAGACCACGATGACTCTTAGATTTCCGGCTCTTATTACGGGGTTGTGTAGGAAAGCGTGGGTTGACATTCCGAATATGGATACCAAGAGGATTAGTAGTGTTGTGAATGAGGATTATGTTCTTCGGCATTCTGTGCCGAAGTTGACTGGTGAGGGAGCCCCTCAACCTTATGCACACGCTCCTTCAGCGAGTTCGGTTCGGTATAATAAGCAATAAGCATGTGTTTAAAACTAGCAGATGATGTAGGTGTTGCTGCTGTAGAGCGGCAAGCAAAAAAGTAAGTTATTAATTTATCGGGTGATATTTAGGATATGTCGTATCGTGTTCACAGAGATTGGTTATTGATTCTCCATTCGATAAATCATTCGTTAATGAGTTTGGGGATAAATGGGTTGAAAAAAATGTATTAACAGAAAATAAATGTATAAAAAAGGAAAAAGGAATAACTTATCAAGCATGCATATATACTACTTCTCACATACTTAAACCTCTCGACCTGTTATACTCAACCTACAATATTCATCAATGTCACTATGTATCACTCGTAACCTAAGTCATTTCTAACCCAAATTGAGAGGCCGATTGTATTACCTCGGTAGCGATCTCTCAACCACCTCAACAACACATAAGTCAACCATGCTCGCTTGCATTAACAATCTCTCAGAGCGATACAAATAACACAGATGCAATAAGCTCTGATACCCAAGTAAATGTCAGCTCTAAATCTATCTCTAGAGTTTAGGAACTAACAGATAATCATCCTAGATAAGAATTTAAGTAGTATAAGTCTATAACAACTCAAATCCCTAACACAAAGTAAAAATCCAGGACAACAATCCACAAAGATTTGTAAAGCAAGTTTAATATAACGCCAAGGGAGACAAATATACATTAGTTCAAAGAAAATATACATACAAACCCAACCAATAGAGAATACATAAAGAGGAAGAGAAATGAACGGAAAATTTATCAGTTTGTCATATCCGATCAATGAGAAATCCACCCTGGATCATCCGTATGCAAGATCCATAGTTGTTATCTAAGCTAATCCTAACAAAATTTATAGGTTAATGGAGTTGGGACCAAAAACTTCCCCAAAACCATCCCTAAAAATAAGCTAAAATGAAAGTTATAAAACAAATATCAGTAAACCATGCTAAGCAGGTCTGGCGCACTTAGCACGACTTGCTTATTTTAAACTTCAAATCGACCTAAACCGCGCTAAGCGCACTTCAAAAAATTGGTTCTTCCAAATTTTTAAATGCAAGCAGCATGCTATAAAATGCACTGAGTGGTACTCGCGCTTAGCGGCCTCTGCGCGCTAAGCGGGCTCTCCTGGACAGAATGTCCCAAAAGTAGTATTTTATTCTGAAAACGCGCATCCGGAATCGTGCCTTTAACACCTTATTCCTCAATGCTCAAAAATACAACAAATACCTACAAAATGAATGGAAAAACATCAAACCATACACTATGTACATAAAAACACAAATAAACACTAACTAAACATATTTACACAAAAGTCAGGTTTACTCAACAATATTAACAACAAAAATTCGATAAGTGCATTAAAAAGTATATACAAAAATAACTACAATTTGCACTTATCAAACTCTCCCCAACTTGAACTTGTTTGTTCTCAAACAAGTCCAAACAACTCCAAGAACCAAAAGTAATAACCCAAAAATCTTGAATCAACAACTTTTAAAAACGGAAAACAAATGCAATGGCTCAATTGAAAAATGGTACACACGAAGAAGCATACTTACCAGTAAACTGCGAAGATAACATAAACATGAAACAAATGCTAAATTTTAAAAATTATGCCAAACATTCTAAAACAATACTAGTTCACAAATGAATCACACCTAACAAAATCAATCATCGGTAGATGAAAAAAACACAAAAATGGGGTACTTTCACTCATCCAACAATCTTGCAAACAATAGCTAATTTATGCATTCATCCAAAAATTTACATTGAAAATATAAAAGCAAGAATCTCAAGGGATTTTCAAGGTTGTAGCGTGGTCGGGTGAACAAACAAGGGATAATTCCTAAGGCTAATCGAAACAATATTTTGCCTAAACCTAAGGGAGTGATCAATTTACCAAAGTTTCAAACAATAGAATTTCAATCAAACATCTTCTTTACCACAAGTTTCACAACAAACACACATCACTTATTAACACAAGATTATTGCAAACTCTTTTGTTTTTCTTTTTCAAAGATTTTTTTCAATTTTTTCTTTCTTTTCTTTTTCACACTTTTTTTTCTTCTCTTTCTTTCTTTTCCAGCCTCATAACAATCAACCAATAAATACATAATCATTTTTCTCTCCAACTTGAATTCATCCATATCATAATGTGAATACTCTAACTTTCTAAGGCAAGGTAAAAATTCAAACTACAACTCATAGTTAAAGGTTCAAGAAAACAAAGAATCAATATCCATACAAGAATGAACCGAACACTTGTAGACAAGCATTTAGCAAAAACAACATGGATATCAATAAAAAGAGTCAAAAGGGGTTAATAATGATCACACCCTCACAAGGTGAATTGACTATTTGGCCAAGGGGTAGTTGTGCTCAAAATGGAACAAACACTGGCTTGATAATTTTCATGCTTTCATACCCACCAACACAAACAAAATATAAGCATAATAAAATCTAGTTAAAACAAGAGTTATGGTCTCCAGCATATGTGAACAATGGAAAGCTACCTCACAAAAATTGTAGGAACTAAAGTGATTCACAAATGAACAAGTATATAAAAGAATGAATGGAATAAATTTTTTAAAAAGTATAAGTATCGTGAATATGATAATGTATATAAAGCGATAAACACATACCTCGAACTTGTACAAAACTTTAACAAAATCATTAACATGCACTCGCAAGTTGACAAACTCAAAATTGGAAAATCACCAAATGCGACTTCAAGCTATCGAACCAAAATTAAGTCCAAACAACAACAATAGAATTAATTATACTAATATTACTTACTACTACAAGGCCTATGTGGAAGTGGGAAAAAGGACAACCAAGCGAAAAATTAAAAAGAGTTCACTGGTTCTGCATAGCAGAGCACGTTAAGCGGTATAAAGCGCGCTTAATGCGCTACACCAGATGCAGAAACAGGACAGCAACATTCGGTGCAGCTGCTATGCAAGCTCCACAATTACCTTACACACTCAATTTATATGATATTCACAACATATAAACTTCCTCAAGCAAAACACGACAAGCTTGCGGAAAAACACAAATCTATATAAAGAAACAAACGATTGAAAGTGAATTAACAAGTTGAAAAGTGAAAATTTGAAAATTTAAAACAAGTCCAATTTCAACTTGTTAAAACACAAGTCACATTTAACAAAAACGAATACAAACAAAACATGCTTGTTTTACGTCGTAAGCTCGACTCCTTTATTGTGCGAGCTAGAAACCTCCTCTCGTCAAGCCATGGTATTGTCACACCGTGCAAACCTAAAGAAAGTGTCCTAATATTCACACAACAAACGTTACGAAAATGAGACAATTTACAACAATACGTGAAAACAAAGAAAACACATATATGCACAAGTATCATATACAAGTTAATGTACAATTTTTATACAATATATACCTTAATTACAAAACTCAAAAACAAAAGAATTATCGCAATGCGAAAATAATAGAACCAATCCCCGACAATGGCGTCATTTTGTTGTTGCTTTAGAAAGGCAAGTAAAAGTAAGTTATTAATTTACCAGGTGATATTTAGGTTATATCATATCGTGTCCACAGAGATTGGTTATTGATTCGCCATTCAACAAATCATTCGTTAATGAGTTTGAGGATAAATAGGTTGAAAGAAAATGTATTAAATGAAAATAAATGTATAAAAAGAAAAAAGGAATAACTTATCGAGCATGCATATATACTACTTCTCACAGACTTAAAGATATCGACCTATTATACTCAACCTACAATATTTATCAATGTCACTATGTATCACTCACAACCAAAGTAATTTCTAACCCAAATTGAGAGGTCGACTACATCACCTTGGTAGCGATCCCTCAACCACCTCAACAACACAGAAGTCAACTGTGCTCGCTTGTATCGATGATCTCTCAAAGCGACACAAACAACACATATGCTTTAAGCTTAGATACCCAAGTAGATGTCAACTCTAAATCTATCTCTAGAGTTCAGGAACAAACAGATAATCATCCTAGATAAGAATCTAAGCAGTATATGTCTATAACAACTCAAATCCCTAACATGGAGTAAAAATCCAGGACAATAATCCATAGATTCATAAAGCAAGTTTAATATAACGCCAAGCGCAACAAATATACATGAGTTAAAAGAAAATATACATACAAAACCGACCAATAGAGAATACATAAAGAGGAAGAGAAATGAATCACAAATCTATCGGTTTATCAGCGTCGATCGAAGAGCAATCCACCTCGGATCATCTGTATGCAAGCTACATAGTTGTTATCTAAGCTAATCCTAACAAAATTTATAGCTTGATGAATTTTGGAGCAAAACATCCCCAAAACTATTCCTAAAAATGAGCTTAAATGAAAGTTATAAAACAAATATCAGCAGACCGCGCTAAGCGGGCCTGGCGCGCTAAGTGCAACTTGCTTGTCTTACACATCAAACCGACCTAAATCCTATTAAGCACGTTATCCGCGCTAAGCGGGCTTCAAAACATTGGTTCTGCCAAATTTTTATATGCAAGTAGCACGCTACAAAATGCACTGAGCGTTACTCGCGCTTAGCGGCCTCTGTGCGCTAAACAAACTCTCCTAAACAGAACGTTCCAAAACTGGTCTTTTATTCCAAAAACGCGCATCTGGAGCCGTGCCTTCGACACCTTATTCCTCAATGCTCCAAAATGCAACAAATACCTACAAAATGAATGAAACAACATCAAACGATACACTATGTACATAAACACAAATTAAACGTATTTACACAAAAGTCTGGTTTATTAATCGATATTAACAACAAAAATTCATAAGTACAACAAAAAGTATATACAAAAATAACTAAAATTTTCACTTATCTGGAGGCTCATATGAGAGCTTCTTTCTTCATTCATGATTCTATGAAGATGTTGTATCGTCATCAGGTTGCACCAGAGGAGGTTCCGACTTTTCCGACTCAGGAGGAGTTTTCTGCTTATGAAAATTACCCTGTGGACAGGCCATTCTTCCAAGAGGGGGAAGAAGCTAATGATGCGATTAGTAATGAAGAGCAAGAAGATGAAGAAGTTATGGGAAGGGATGACGATTTGAGCAGTTGACTTGGAGGGGATTGGTTTGTCGTGATTATTATTATTTTTATGTTTTATGTTTTATGTTTTATTTAGTGTTTTGTTTTTAATTTTCAGACAATTATCTTGATGTTGTTCCATCCTTTTAAGGATGATGTTTTATGGTGTACTATGGTTGTACTTTGGTTCCATCCTTTAAAGGATGTGTGGTGATGCTTTTGGAGGAATTTTATGCCATGGATGCTTTTGGTACACCACTTTGGGGTGTTTTTGGGATTTTTAACTTTAAGGCATTATATTAGTTAGTTTAAATTGTGTATAGAGTTGGTTAGTTTGTTTTAAATTTTTTTCTAGGAAAAAAAAGCAAAAGCTTGATGTTTTGTTCCGTAGTTTAACAACTTTGAAGGAACCAAGTGAATTTCTACAAACGTGGTTCAACTTGTATTTGAGTGGTGATGATATGAATTAAATTGTAGTAACAACTTCAAGGTACATGTTTATTGCTTTATAATCTTAGCATAAATATGAAACATGTAGTTTGTGCATAATATCACACCTTTAATTCTTCTACAATACTTGTCAATTGTGAATCACTTTAGAACTTAGCCTTGTGTGAGGTGGCTTTTCATTGTGTACTAAAATGTGGGAAACCAACGTTCTTGTTAACTCGGTCTTATTATGTTTAATCATGCATATGTATTGATGTGTGAAAGTTGGAAAATGATCAAAGGCATTTCTTGTTTTATTTTGAGAAAAACCACTTTAACCAAATGAATAATAAATATACCTTGAGAGTGAGTGATCACTTGTTATCCCTAATTGAGCCTTTCTATCAAGATCCTTGTGATGGTTGAATTGTGTAAATATTGAAAATGAATAACAAATTCATCATTAATTTTATAATAAGGATCTTGATTTTTGTTTGAGAAATTTGTGAACCCTTAACCTCAATGTGGTTGCTTTTATTTTTCCTATTCCTTAGTGTATAGGAACATTCTTGCAACTATGTCGGGTTGTGTTCAAAGTTGGCAAGAAATATGTAGGTTGTTTGTTGAAAAAGAAAAAGTGAATAAAAATGATTGAGAAAAAGAATCAATGAAATTGAGCTCTTAAAAAGAAAAAGAATTGAAAATCCAAAGGCATAAATTGTATTGGCATAATAGCTCATGGTTGTGTGTTATATCTAAGAAAAGAATATAAAAGGGGTAAAAATGTTTGAATTATGTATTGGTATGAAAATTGAATATTCTCATGCGTTAGGTAATTTAGTTTCAATTACCTTCAGAAATATCTCTTCCTTTTAACTAAACCAAATTACAACCCTTTCAATGCCTTGTGATTTTTGCTTAGCGTGTTTGATGCTTTTTGTGTAATGAATGCATGATTTGATCCATATGTTGGTATGATTGTTAGATGAGTGAAAAAGCCCTTTTGTTGTTTCTCATCCATTGATGGGTGTGTGCTTAGGTGTGATTCATTTTTGAGTTGTATTATTTTAGAAATTTTGATATGTATTTTGCACTTAACCATTGTTTCATGCTTATGGTTTGATTTAGTTAGTGGTGAGAATTATCTTGTTTTTTCTTGTTCATTTGAACCATAAAATTGTCTTGTGCTAAAAACTTGTTTTTTTTCCTAATTTTGTGGTTTGTCTTGGTTTTCTTTTGGTTGGAGAATTTTAGTTTAGGGAAAAACAAAATGCTAAGTTGGGGAGAGTTATTAAGGACCAAAATGTTTATATATTTGTAGATAATTTTGTGAACTTTGCACTCTATTTTGATAATTAGTAGTGTTTAAGTGTGTAAATAGACGATATAAGCAATTATATAGTTTATGTGGTAAATTATATAGTTTATGTTGGTCATTGGAGCATTGGAACTTTAAGCAAGCTAGAGCCAAGGGTGAGGTGCAACAAGTAAAAAATTAGAGATTTGTTCAGCCTGGCGCACTAAGCGCAATTTGTAGTGCGCTATGAATATTTGCGCATTTGGAAAAATGTCATTTTTGGGCCCGCTAAACGGCCTCGTCCTGCTTAGCGTGATCCTTTGAATCATGAAAAGATATTTTCTTCGAACCCGCTTAGCGCGCTCAGGCCGCTTAGTGGGATTCACTTTTTGGGCACTTGTATCAGTAGCATTTTTGTGTGATATTTTGAGAACCAACTCTTATCAAACACACTAAAATCAGATATTTAGGTCTAAGAAATACTTTTTATCATTGGTAACTGAAGATCAAATATTTCTACCTTAAATCTTTGATAATTTCTACTTTATGTTCATTAAGCTTTCTACTTTACTTGTTGGTCAAACTACCATGATGATGGATAGCTAAATCATTCTTTGTGTCAAGATTAGAGGTAGATAATGTTCATCTTTGTATGTATTTAGCTTTATATTTTGTGTGTTAACATGTTGATGATAAATAAATGGTGAAAACTCTTATTTTACGGTTTATATTTGAGTTGATCATTATTAAGAAGTATGACCATCTCTTGACCTAGGTTTTCACTTATCAATGAACAATTTCTAGACGTAGTTTTAGGAGTTGATATTCACTAATATTGAGCTTTTAAAGTTATCAAATTGATAGTTAGGTAGAGCGATAATCTAAGGATCAATTTGATAAAACTCACAAATTGTTTTAGAGATGAAACGTCTTGAGAAGATATGTGATTATGTTTATTGTTAATGAGTTCACATACTTTATTGAGAAAATACGTCCGAAAGAGATTATGGAGCCCTAATCTTGACACGCTTTTACCAAACATTTAAAACTGAAACTTTGTTTTACCGATACTTGATACATTGCATGAAATCGACATTTTCCATTACCAAAACCAAAACCAAACCCTTTTATGATACTTAAGCTTAAAACGATTATAACTATAGAATGGTGGTAATATCACACCAATCCCTATGGAAAATGATAATTTAAATACTTTCCCTGTAAAGTGTTTTCAATAGAGCTTTAATCTTTCTTCTGCAATTATTTCGTACGATCCAAAAAAAGCCCTCTTCTATCGTCAAAACTGCCTCAAGTAGTGCAAGTCTTCTGTTTACCATCCAAAAAGTCCAAAACGCCCTTATGGGTCACACTTAGGTAATTAAAACAAAAATAAAAAATTATCAGCGAAGAGACCAACACGGCCCGTGTTAGGTGACATGGGTGGCCGTGTTGGTCACCAGACAAAACTTTAAAAAATACAACTCTTCAGGATAGCTGACACGGTCCGTGTCACTTGACACGGGCACCCGTGTTGAGAATCTGGTTTTGGCCCTTGATCTATTCCTCTTCCTGACACGGTCCATGTCAGGTGACACGGGTGGCCGTGTCAGACTTGCTGAAACTTGCTGAATAGTTCTTTAAAGTCCTGGTTTCTTCACTTTCTCGCCCCGAGTCCCTTGGATCTTTCACTTGAGCCTGAAACAGTAGCAACAACCAAATGAAGCAAAAAATATGAAATAACTTGAAATAAAACTTACGAAAATAAAATATGCAGAGAAACTTAAGAAACATGAAATAATTGAAAGAGAAGCAAAATATGACACAAAACATAATAAAATACCTAGGTTATCATCATACAAGTAACAAAAACATGACGAAAATGGTGACCGATCAGTAATTCAATCAAGTTCTGAAGAAAGTGAATAGAAGATCAAGACTAAATGTCAAGAACATTCGTCCTGACATCAACAAGAACTATGATACTCAAATAAAATCATGAATAGAAGAAAAGGCCCATCAAAGTAAAGGAATTAAGTGTCATGAATATGAGGATTTTGACATATTTAATCAGAATTCCCTACCTATCTCAAGAAATAACTTGAGGGGTTTTCTATCTTTTGGTCTGATGAGGGAAGTTATCCTGATAAAGAATTTGTCAAGTTTGTTACTTCCTTGACTGGAAGGTGGGCTTCTGATGTAGAATCATGTAATAACTTGATGAGCTGGTTGCTTCTTGCAAAGAATTGTGCATAAAAAGTAAAGAATTATGTCAACAAGGAGAAAAATATAAGGTAACTATTTATCAACTACAATCTGAAAAGGAAGAATATTTGTCTACCATCTATAACCTGCAGAATGAGGTGACTTTATTGACCTCCAAACTTAAAAACATGATCAAGTCTGTGAGGATGTTGAATAAATGGTTATGATATACTGGATGAGAATCTTCAAGACTTAAAGATGACTGGAAACCTAAAAGGGATAGAATTTGATTATCAAGGCTCTAACAAGTAAGCAAAATATCTAGTGACAAACTTTGTTCCCTCAAAAGGAAGGTTGAGTCAATCATGTCAAACCAAATGTTTTGACATCATGCGAGACATCAAATTACTCAAGCTAAAGGCAGGTTCTTGCACCAGAGATGTCACTTAAGTGGTAAAGTTGATCATATCAGGCCCTTATGTTTCAAATTATATGGCTATCCCAAAGGTCCAACTTAGCCTAAGGTTGACTTTGGTTATTTTTTAACCAAGGAAAGGTGTTAATTGCCTTATTGTTCATACCCCTCTTAGAGCTTCAGCAAAATAGATTGGTACTCTGATAGTGGCTATTCCAAACACATGACTAGAGTAAGGTGAGAGTCTTGGTGGACAAAAGCATGTCTTTATGGATGTTGATGATTTTTATATAATGACCTAGGTGGATGGTCATATTAGGCCCTTTTGTTTCAAATTATATGGTTATCCCAAAGGTCCAACTCAGCCTAAGGTTGACCAAGAAATGGTTTAAACTAGTAAGGTATCGAAACCCAAGGAAAGTTCTAATTGCCTTATTGCTCATACCCCTCTTAAAGCTTCAGCAAAATAAGATTGGTACTCTGATAGTGGCTCTTCCAAACACATGACTAGAGTAAGGTGAGAGTCTTGGTGGACAAAAGCATGTCTATGTGGTTGTTGATGATTTTTCTATAATGACCTAGGTTAACTATAGAAAAGAAATATCATATAGCTTTGAAGGAAAACAAAAGGGAAATTTGGGTCCCAAAACTTATGAAGGGATATTTCTGGGTTACTCTAATGATAGAAGTACATATAGAGATGTTAACTCCATAACCAAAGTCAATAATTCAATCATTGAGAAAGGGACGAATGTCGAAGAAAATGTTGGAAAATCATCCCAGCAGATTGATACTCCAAAAAATAAGACAGGCTCTAAAGAGAAATTAAGAACTGAATCCGAGAGCTCTCGAGCCAACAAAGTTCCCTCTTGAGTTCAGAAAATTTATCCAAAGGAATTCATTATTTCCCTTTTTTGTGAAGGGATCACTACTAGTTTCAGAGATGTAATATCTAATTCAGGTTTTATCTCAAATTTTGTATTCAAAAATTGAAGGAGACCTTGACTGGTGATTTTTGAAGTAAAGTTATTGGCCTAAAATGGATTTACAAGAACAAGTCTGATGGAGATAGTGTTATTAGAGGATGTTTCTTCTTGGGAAACAATCTTGTCTCTTGGATCAACAATAAGATAATTCGTGTATCCTGGTCTTTCACTAAGGCTAAGTATAATGCTGAAGGAAGTTGTTGCTCTCAATTGATTTGGATGCTAAAAGAATACAATGTCTAACAGGATGTCATGTCATTGTATTGTGGCAAGCTGGTTACATTCAAGATATTCAAGGAGTTTATTCTTCTCAATAGGAAAAAGCTCATTGATAATGGTCACCACTTTGTCAAGGGTCTTGCTACAGGTAAAATTGTTACTCTTAAGCTTGGGACCATTGAGAAGCTATTGGGAGATATATTTTTTAAAAGACTTTGAATGAAAATCAGATTCAGAATTTGAGGGGTGATTTGGGAATGTGTACTACTGAAGAATTATAGAATTTACATACTTGGAGACATATAATAAATATTTTCTCTTCCCTTCATCTAGTGGTGCATGCAAATTCAGGAAAAATATCATCCAATGTCAAAGTAGATGTGGTTATCTCTGGCCAAGGGAATGTCATTTCAAATGTTGTTAGAATCCTCAGCAATCAAAGCTTAGGAAGAGAGAAATGAGAACAAGAGAGTATCTCTCTCTCTCCAATGGTAAGTGAAGCATTATTAAAGAAAATGATTACACTTCTTTAAAAATTCTCTTCTTGCCTGATAAATTTTTACAAGAAATGTTATTCTTCTCTATTGGACTCAAAATCTTATTGCTTCTCCCTCCTCTCGAGTTATGTTTCAACATGAGTCAATCTCCCAAAAACTTTGATGCTAAAAAGGTCCATTTACTGGAAGCCAAGTCAGGAAAAAGGCTAAGAGTACTGATCCGAAGAAGGTTAAATCTAAGGTGGAAACATGTGTTGGATCATCTACTGGAGCATTTGTGACAGGGCAAAAGTATGTAACAAAGATGAAGTCTTTTAAGAAAAGTCATGTTCAATTACATGACCCTGACACAGATGTTGATGAAGATTGAGTTGCTTATGTTGAATCAATGGTTCATTTGAATAGCTGATATTAAAGATGACAATTTCCTTATGTTGTTCTTTGTTGGTTGGATCTTTAATACCCTCATAGCATTCTTTATCTATTGGGGAATTATCTGGATCTATGTTGATTGGATATGGTTGTTTTGAGGCTCTGATATGATTATTTATATGCTATGTTTTTTTTGTTAGCATATGTTTCCATGTGTTTATGTGATTCCATCTGCTTATTGTGTTTCCATCCTGCTAGTTGTGTGTTTCTACAAATGAATGTTTGTTTCCAACTATTCTTTTGTGCTCCCATCTATTGATTATGTTTGATTACATGTGTGCTTCCAATTTTATTGTACATTTATTTACTCTATTTTTTGTCTATTTTTTGCTAAAAAAAGGAGTAAATGTTAAAGTGCATGATGTCATACTAGATGTCCTGACATCTTGCCTGAAGTATTTTGTGGAAAACTTTGTGCAACTGTTTTCTATTTATGAAGCTTATTTATTTCCTGCTACATGTGCCTCTGATGTGTGAACTTGGATAGTTCATTATTTTGTTTGGACGTTCCCTTGAGGGGGGAGTTTATATTATGTGTGATAGGGGAGTAATGGACATCTCTAAAGTTGCTATAGTGTTGAGTTTGTTATGCTGAGATGGAGTTGTTTGGGCCGTGTTGATGTGATGTCAAACCACATGTCCTGACATCTGATTTTTGAATTTTTGAAGAAGAATTATGTGTGAGGTTGGATCTCTTCATAGCTGCATTTATCTATGATGTTTTTCTGTTTGCAGTTTGTACAAAGATTACATGTTTTTCATGTAGCTTGTGTTTTATTTTTTATGGTTTTATTCTTCTTCTCGAGTTTTATTATGCTAAGGTTGTTTTGGCCAAAATTTGTCAAAGGGGGAGATGTGTGTGATTTTATGACTGGCAACAATTTTGATAAAACATGTTGTATTTGGAAAAACATGTGTCACAACCTGATGTCGAGCAAGATGTTTTAACATCTGGACCAACTGTCATGGCAGGTTTGAAACAAACGGCCAAATAGTCATCGGATAAATAAATCAATAAAGTCACCATCGAACGTTTTTTATCCCACGGAAAGGGAAAGGTTAACATCGAGAAAACCTGAAGGGGGTGAAATCACGGTCTTGCGACCGAGAGATCAGGTAAGGGAGTCTGTTACGCGAGGGGAAGGTAATAGCACCCCCATACGCCCGTAGTACTCTATGGTATCCACTCTTGTTGTCTAATTTAAGGGTGTGTTTCAAATCTATCTAAGTTGTATAGGGAATGCATGCAAAATAAAAGAGAAAAGAATATAGAGAAAATAAAAGTTATACTCGTTTGGGCCCTACCCCAATGCCTACGTATCCCTTTTAAGGAATTAGAGCAGCTGTAGTTCGGCTCAAATATTTTGGTTGGTTTGTGTTTTTTAGTTATAAAGACAAAAGCGATAATCAAGATGGAAAAGCATAAGATAAAATGACAAAACATCAACAACGATGATAAAACATCAAAACAAGGACAACAAGACATCACATGGCAACACAAACTCAGATAAGATGATAACACATCAGCATGATAGCAAAATATTGGATAAGATAATAAAACATCATACCTAATAATGATATCAAAAATCAAAGTAGGATAACAAACACGTGCAATGTTGAAGCATTGACAAAAACATACAAAATATCACATCAAAAATGGCATAACTTTTCAATTAGATGAATAAAACATCACACATATCAATGACATTGAATATAAAAGTAGGATAACAAACATGCGTGATGGCGAAACATTGATGAAAAGATAACAAAATATCATGGCAAGGATGACAATACCTTAAAACTTAGATGATAAAATATCACACCTAACAATGATATTGAGAATCAAAGTAGGATAACAAACACATGTGATGGTGAAACATCGGCGAAAAGATAACAAAATATCATGGCAAGAATGGAAAAACATTACGATTTAGATGATAAAACATCACACCTAGCAATGATATTGAAATTAAAGTAGGATAACAAACACGTGCGATGGTGAAACATCGGCGAAAAGATAATAAAATATCCTGGAAAGTGTGATACGGTGGCAAAACCGACTGTTATATACTAGTTTTTGCGTTTGTGTTTGCAAATGTTGCGATAAGAAAGAGTTGCACCGACTTTTCTTTAATCCAAATTAAGGAAAGGGTGAAAAGAACATAAAAAGACCTTTTCGAGATTATTCTGAGTAAGGGGGTAGATTATGGAAAGGGAGGGTGTTAGCACCCTTTCCATCTGTAGTTATCTACGGGCTCTTAGAGGTTTGCTCATTTTTTAAATACCTTTGTGCTTTGTGTGTTTGAATTTTTTTTGAAACTGCCTTAGTCCGGAGATTTGCTTTGTGTTTAACTCTTGTATCAGTCCTCAAGAGTGTTAATAAAACAAATGTTTTTTATTTGAAAAGTTTTTTTGAAAAGTAGTATTTGTGTAAGTGCAAAATGTTTTGAGCAAACTTCTAACAACTATCTACTTTTGTACTCGAAAAAGTAGTTCTTTTCCTCATATCTTTTAGATAGTGCTATCCTACTATAATGAGTAGGTAGCCCTATCGTTGGATGTATAAGGGACATTCGAAGGGACGTTACAGTCACGAAGGCAACTTGTGGAGACGCTTTATAAATTTTGTTTATGGACTAGATCATTTACCGAGAGGCAACTGTAGGGTCATCGAGGGACTATGATATTTTGATTTTATGGGTCTTTGCTAAAGCGTCCCCATTTTGAGGGACGTGATTGCTTTATTTCTGAAGGCAATCAAAGTGGGGTAACCTAGAAGTGTATATGTCCAATATGCGTTATATTCAGTTATTTTTATCTTTTGTGTTAGGTTCGCTAACATTTTAATTTCCGTCTTGCCATACATACCTAATTCCTAGCAGTAAATATGTACAGAATATAAAGTGCAGAAGGTAAAAACCTAGACTATTACATGGCTTCGGGGAAGGGGATTTACAATGTACAAGAATTGGGGGGAAGCAAAATAAAGAAAGCGGATAAAAGCCTATTAAGTATTACCTCCAGTGTATAGATACAATAAAAAATATGAAGGGAAATAAATAACGCGCGAAAACTAAAAGTACGTCTAAAACCTAAAGTGATTCTAAGTAAATAAGACAAACTTTTTGTTGTTTTTGATTTTTGCTTTAAGAAAATAGTGAAATTGCCCTAAAACCTATTTAGAAAATAAATTTAATTTTAAGAAAATAGACTAAGTTTTTTTATTGTTTTTTTTATAAAAAGAAAATAATTTAAACATATAAATTAAACCTAATTCTATTTTATTGTAAATTAAGAAAAGGTTAAAGTTTAATTAATTAATCAATTAAAGAAATTAATTATTTAATTAAGGAAAAAATAGTCCTAAGTTTTTTTGTGATTTTTTTTTTTTGTATTTGATTAATGATAAACAAAGTAAAAGAAATAAATAATAAAACAAAAATAAAGAAAAATAAATGGGCCAGGATAGCAAAATTAACTGGGGGTGCTCATTTGAAAAACGCTAGGCCTAAGGGTGAGGGACACCAGAGGCTATATTGGGATCCAGTGAAGAGAAGCCTTGAGGGTGCATGGTGAATCTCATATTGAAGTTATTGGATCTGACTGCATTGACATTGAAAGGTGTAGATCTGATGCTACATGGTCCGTGTATATGACCTGATTGTATTGGATCTGCAAAAAGAAAATTGAAAAAGTAATTTGTAAGAGGCAGGGGTCGAACCCCTAACCTCTCACACACATAACACCTTAACACTCACGCACTCAATCGTTGAGACGACTTTACATCTGATAGTATAAGCACAAATAAATGTATATAATGTAGAACAAATGAACATGCTGATTTGGAAAACACGTGTGCTCCAATAGGGTCCCTCTATTTTGAATGGGCGAATCAAAATATAACATTTTGACATGCAGGCTCTGGAGAGGTCAAACCATGATCCTAGCTTGAACTAAAACATCTCCATCCCTGAAAACAAAAACATCCATGTTTCGACCCCCTAACCATGGTGATCTATGGTTCTGGAATTATTGCTCTCATGAAACATGTTATAAAATCAGCAAGCATCATTAATAACATGAATATAAGCTTAAGAAAGATTTATATAGCATGATTTGAAAGTTTGAAAGTCATGAAATTTACCAAAAAGTGAGGTTCGATGGAGCACTTATGGGCGTGAGACAGATTGAATGGAAGGTGGTACGTGCTACTGGGAACCCTGGGATGTTAATAGAGTTCTTGGAAAGCTCTAAATCTGACTAGATCAGAGGTTTCGGTTTGGATAACTTTAAGAATTTTTCTTTTGCAATTTGGTAGTGTTCTCTCTAGGCTGTATAGACGTGTAAGTGTGTATTTGGCTTGCAAGCACGCTGCTTATATAGAGTAGAAGGGAGGGGACAAGAAGAAAATGGTTTAAACAACCTTGATCATGTTCTTGAAAGCCATGAATGAAAATTTTTAACAGTAGCCAAAAACATGGAATCTTGTCCTTTTTGAAATTTGAATGTATGTGGACATTTTGGCTCCTTCGAATGGACATTTGTATACCTTTCGACTGGCTCATGTTCTCATCACTGGGGTTTCTTCGTTTGAACCCCTATTCATCTAGCCCTAACGAAAACTCTTTCTTGGTCAATCGAAGCTTCTTTTGGCATGAATGCGCTTGTGGACGTTGGTTTGAAACTGGAAGTATGTTGGCTTTTGGGCCAGCAGGCCTCTTTGAATATTTTTGTTTCATTTTGGCTAGCAATATCCTTCGTTTTGAACCAATGTTTGTGCTCTCTTGAAGGGAAACCATGCATCATTTGTATACATCACTTGCCATTCCTTCGAATGGGCAAAAAAAGTAAATACTTCGAATGGAACACCCATGTATGCCCCTTTAAATACATCAATACATGTCTTTCGAATAGGGAAAATATATGTCCTTTGAATGGACCATGTGCCTGTCCTTCGAATGCACCAGCACTAGGTGTTAAAATATGGAAAACTGTGTGTTGAATATTTTGGAGGTGGAGTCAAAGCTATCATGAGGGGAGCCAATTGCTTGATGAATCGAAGCACATATGAAAGAAAATCACTACTTTATGGTCGCTAGCATTAAGGGAAACCATTGCCTTGCGCATTGGAGGCAAGCCTAGAGGAAGTCATTTTCTTGTGGGTCGAAAGCAAACACGGAGGTAAGTTGAAGGGGCCTTGGCCTTGTGGATCGAAGGCAATTCTGAGGCCTTTTGCCTTGTGAGTTGAAGGCATGATGACGGGTCTTTGCCTTGTGAAACCAAGGCAAGCATGAAGAGGCATACGTGCGCTGGTGACAAGCTGAGGGGACTTTTTCCCAGTGGGAGCTTTGTGAATCGAAGGCCAGTTTGAAGAAGTTCTTGATTTGTGTGATGAAGGAACGCACAGAGGGAGTATTTTCCTAGTCGAAGCAGGAATCAAGCTTCCATGCATGTAATCAAATGCCCAAACAAATAGGAATCCAACTTGTATGCAGGTAGCCATTGTATTGTGAATCAAGCCAACATGCAAAGCCAATGGTGCAATCGAAGGAGCACTAACAGAAGTCCCTTCCCTTTTGGATTGAAGGAGGCTGTTTCAAAGGAAACACATGCCCAGTCGAAGCAGGAATTAGCAAACAAGCAAAAGACCAAGGCTTCAATCGAAGCTTGGAAATTTGAGGCAAGCTTGGAGGAGGTTAGGCGCTTAATCTAAGCCTGTCAAAATATCAATCGAACGACATGTTGTTCGTGCCAATCGAAAGACCTTGCTTATCTTCAAAAAAATTATTTTTTCTTTAATCAAATATTTGTAATCACCATGTAAGAGAAAAATCTTTGGAAAATATGAGAGGGCAAATTTTGGGGTACAACAGCAAGGAAGATAATACCTCAAAAATTAGATGATAAAACATCACACCTAACAATGATATTGAGAATCAAAGTAGGATAACAAACATGTGCGATGGCGAAACACCGACATAAAGATAGTAAAATATCATGGCAAAGATGACAATACATCAAAAATTAGATGATAAAGCATCACACCTAACAATGATATTGAGAATCAAAGTAGGATAACAACCATGTGAGATGGCGAAACATGAGCGAAAAGATAACAAAATATCATGGCAATAATGGAAAAACATTACGATTTAGATGATAAAACATCACACCTAACAATGATATTGAGAATCAAAGTAGGATAAAAAACATGTGCAATGTCGAAACATTGGTATTAAGATAGCAAAATATCATGGAAAGTATGGCGAAACATCAACTTGATAAGGTTTAAAACAAAGCCAAAAGTCGCACAAATAATTAAGATTGGTTTGTATTTTTACCTTGAAGAAAGATTTAAGTTCATTAGAGAGGTTTTATGTTTTTCCAAGAAAAAGAAAGTTTTAGTTTTAAGATGCAATATGCAAAGAAAATAAAACAACTAAGGGAGGCTATCCTAATCTCTAGCCCTAGTGTAATCATACAATGATGGATCCTATTATTAAGTTTTGAAAGGAAAATCTCTACCCTATGTTGACATGCATGGATTGCAATCCTAATGTCTAGCTCACAAGCTGCTCTAATCGAGCGACCCCGAGGGAGCATGGTAAATACCAAACAAGTGAGCAAACAAGTGCTTTGGCAAAAGCACACAATTACGGTATACTGACTCAGAGGATGAGGGTATGAAGAGAAAATGTTTTACTAAGGGGAGCTGATCACCCGAAGCAAACAAGCGGGAGACGGATGAAATAATAAAAATGTGACATCCAAAGCAACTGAGCACCTAACCAAGATATAGAAGATTGAGGTAAGAGACAGAAGACAATATGAATGATCATGGAGTGTCAGCATCGGCCAATGCGAACACCTGACAGAGCATGGGGGTTTGATTGAAAAACCCTTCTCCACTTGACGGACTCGGTAAAAACAAGATTTTCACGACTCTGAAGCATCGACGTACAACGTGAGCTAGGAATGACACAGACTAGAATGTGTGGGGGTCGATTACAGACATCCTCGCTCGCCTCCTTTTGAGGACTTATCATTTGTAATATAACACGGGCACAAATGTAAAAACATGTGTGGAATACCTACTTCAAAGGTAGGGTTTTAAACAAACACAAGTAGCAAATAAGTCACATATGTGGAATTGCCTTAAACAGGTCTTTAAATAAACCAGAGGGATTCCTGACATGATCATCAACGGAAATCCCCATCATACATCTCTATTCCTACTTGACATAGCAAGGAAAGCGGTAAAAACCCTACTTCTCATGACCTCTAGAAAGCGGTAAATGCTGAAATGAGATAAACGAGGGAAAATACCAAACAATTATTAATCCATAACAAAGCGTATCAAAACAAAGAAACCCGGAGATCTTCGCAAAAGATTCACCAATCAAGGAAAAGAGTCTGAAATAAAATGCTCGGAATAAGCGTCGAAGCATTATTGATGTGAAAATAAATCACAATTGAAATATCGAGCATATCCGCATATCGCAAAATAAACCTGTATTGAAACTCATATCTCAATTAGAAAAGGTGCATCACAAATCTCGGGTAATAGGATAACCACCATTTAATTCCTAAAACCCAAGTAAAAATCTAACCAATTTTTGTTGATTTTTTTATTTATTTATTTTTTTATGTGAAGAAAAAGTCTAAACAAATTGAAATGACTAACAAAAATCAATAATAAAAAGAATTTCAAATATAAAGGAATTCCCAAGGGGTGTAAGTTTACGAATGGGAATATATCAAATTGACAACATGATTTAAAAGCCTAAACAAAAAAATAATTCAGCTCAATCGAAATTAATTAAACAATTAAATAAATTGAACCATTTTATTTGATACCATTAATTAACAAAATAATTAATGATATCAAACAATATTTTTCAATCTAATTAATTATTCAACAAAAATATGTTTTTTTGTATTATTATTATTTTTATTATTTTTAGTCGCTGGAAAAAATATTCAAACACAGCAATAAAAAAATAAATATAAAGAAACAAAACAAAGAGTTTGGGCCTAAAATCAGTAATTTTGGAGGGTGGATGAAAGCAAAGGAGTCCAGGCCCAAGAAGGAGGTCTGCATGATCTTTTGCGTACAGCCTCATGAGGTCTACCATAGAGGCACTCTCTGGAACATTGGATCCAAATATGATGGTTGAGGATGAAGGTGCATCATATGCTTGATGATCCGGTGCACATGATATCTAATGATGTGATGACTGCCACCTCTGAGGATGTACTATAAAGATGCACGTCTAGGTCGTTGGATCTAGATATATACAGATCTAGCGGTGATGTGGTGGGGGATCATGGAGGTTATGGTGAATGCACCTGCATGAGAACGGAGATGTACCACAACAGCGGTTACAAGGGTCACCGCCTAATTAGAATTTAATTTAAAAAACAAAATGTTAATTAAACACAATTAAAATAACATATCTCTCTTCCTTTTGGGCTTTAGTTTACTCTCTCTTCTCTCTCTAATTTGTTCAATAATAAACACATTAAAACACAGAAAAATAAGTGCGAAGAGATCTGGAGCGGTGGTGGTGATGAACACCCGCGACGGTGATGATGAACACCCGCGGTGGCGGATGGTAACAATGACATAAACTGCTCTGATCATCATTTTTTTTATATTCTTGTTCGTCTGGTCCTTCTCATTACTAATCCGTGACTTGATTTTGTAGATGTTGAACGGATTTTAGTAGATCTTGAAAGGGAAAGTTGAAACCCTGAGGGCTCCATACACGATGCTGTGAAGGTAATGATGTGAGATACGAAAGAAAAGGAGGAAGATGGGAAGTCACGATGTCCAGAGTTCTATGATATGCATCTTTTCTGATGATATTCTTCTGATCTCTTCTTCTTTTTGCATTTGGCTAGAGAAAATAACTTTTCCTCTTTCTCTGTGATCAGAATGCACAATTTCTGATAAGAAATTTCTTTGAAGGGTTTTTGTTTTGAAAAATGATAAACGTTTTTGTTAGGGTTTGTGCGTTTGTTAGCTTAATAATTTTTCTCTCTGATAACTGTGATTTGAGATTCAAATTTTTATGAATGATGAAAATGAATTTTTTGGAGACTTTTTTCTGATCCTTCTAAGAAATTAGAGGATGAGGATGAACCGTGTGAAAATCTGTTTTTAGATTTGTATCAGTTTTGAAAAACAGTTTGGGATTGTTTTGATTTGAGTTGTTCATTGTGAAAGTTTTGTTATAGAATAGATGGATGAGATTGGTTCTGATTTTGAGGCTTGCTCTAGAAGTTTGTTACTTTGTTGAGCTGTAATTCTTTTCTGCTTGAACTGATTTTTGGACTTGGAATCTGATTCTGACTTGTGATTTTTTCTGACTAGATGAAATTTTCACAGCAGTAATTTTGTTATTGGGCTAGAGTTGTGATTATGGCACTTGCTTTCTATTACTGCAATGTTATGCTGCCTTTTCATTGAGGTGTATGCAGTAACTTCTTTTTTAATCTTACTGTGACCCAAAATTCTCTTTTGATGATTTGTAGTAAGGTTATTTTGTTGGCCCACAATTGATATTGTACTTCCTGCGGTTTGCTGCATCTGTTTACTATTTTTTCTTCTAATAACTGAACTTGTATTTTCTGCTTCTGGTTTTGGGCTTTTTTGCTATGAAACTAAATGTGATTTTTGTTGGGCTGGACTGTGGTTCTGACTTTTCCTTTAATTGATGAACCGTGGTGATATACTAGGCATGAAAATGAAATTTTTATACTGCTAACTATGATGAAATTTTGATTTTACTTGCATAGCATCTTCTCCTTAGCACCTCCCTTTGTGAACCAGCAACCAATGGTTTTTGTGATTTGCAATAGGAATAATCTTAGGACAATGATTGAATTAGAATTATGATTTGTTGTGAATCAGATGTATGAGGTTTCTTGGGCTCGGCACATGATAAAATTCCCTAAACAAACTTATTCCTCGGACAAACCCCAATGATGAGATAAAAAAACAACTTTGAAAGCTTTATTGAAACTTTTCTTTGTTTATTTTTTGATAACCCTGTTGCTAACCATTTTCCATTTTTGTTACATGTGAATTATGGATTGGTGGCAAAGGCAAGACCGAAAGACGAAGAAGTGGTGTCTTAGCAAGACTTGGAGGAGTTTGGAGGGAACTTAAAAGAGGGAGATGAAGATCTCATTAGCTTAGGAGTTCCATTGGAATTTGTGTTGTAAACAAATAGTACTTGTCTTATAATTTAAAATTGTAAAACTATTTGGAGTTTTGATTTGAACCAAAAATGTATGAATCTTCTCTAAACCTTGTTCCGAAGTAACTTTTGTGAAAAATCTATTGCAAACCTATGAAATAAAGAATTCAAATTGGAATTTGTATTTCAATGATCCACTTGTGTATTTTTTGTAATGGTGAATGGCTATCTTGAAACTTGAATGAACAATGGTATAAGAAACTTTGATGAACCATTGGGTGAAGCTTGATTGAATATTAAATGTAATTTTGAAAGAAACTAAGACGAGGTAGTGAATTTAAAAAACTTGAAGTGTTTGGATAGAAAACCTTGAAATTTGCAACTTTAAATAAGTTAAATTTGGTCCCTGACTTCAAAGGGAAGTTACATGACGATGTACTTTGAGAACACTAACACAAGAAGAGTCTTGTATTAGTAAAGCTTTTGAATGATGATGAAACTTTTGACATGGAATAGCAATGTCTTAATTAGATAGAAACTCGTAGAGACTGACTAAAACCTTATCTTAAGCCCACTTCAAACGATGCCCTAATTTCATGAGGAATATAAGGAAACAAAAACCCTAATCTTGGTCACTGATGAAACAGAAAGGAGAGTATCCGTTGAAGAAGAGATTCCTGATAAACATACCTTACAACCATAATCTCAAAATTCAATACTTGAGGTAGAAAAAGTAGAAACAGACTTGCTTAATCACCGATCCCTTGAATCTCAGGTGCCTTATTGAATGCAATGTATGTTATGCTGGTGAAATGAGAAACATAAGCCATTAATATTTTGAAAATCAAGAGGGTAAATTTTGGGGTGCAGTAGTTGCCCCTATTCAATCATCTTAAACGTGATAAGTGAGAAAAGAGACAACTTTTGAGCATTCAGAGTTAAAGATGATTGAATACGAAAGAACCTGAAAATTTACACTCTTGAAAAAAAAAGAAACAAAACCTACCGAAGATAAGGAATGCCAACAAAAACGGGAGTTGGAACATACCAAACGAAATTGGATTTAGAAAGCAGAGGGTTTAATGAAAATCGGCCTCCCAAAGACATGCATCAGAATGAAGCTGCAATGCAATCTTTAACAAAGTTGAGACAAAAATCAAACTTGGAAGAGTAGATGAAACTAAACTTCATAATAATGTGTCAGGATAGAACCGAACCACAAAAGGGGTGAGATAAGACTCAAACCACAGAGAATAGGAAAAACTAAACTCTGGAAAAGTATGCGGGGCAAAGTGGCTAGAGTGTGATTCCAGGAGAACCTGTTAATCTCAAAAGAGACCGGTCAACCAAGGATACAACAAATGAAAGCTGAAGTACAATAATCAACCAATGTTAAAGCCTCAATAAAAAAATGATAAGTATCCAAGGAATGACACCAAACGAAACAAAACTCGACTCGACAATACTAGAAGATCAAAACTTTCTAAAAACGAGTACCAGGGCAAAACAAATTGGATTTCACGCACAGGTAACAAGGCTAAACTCGACCCATAAAAAAGTGATGAGAGTTCATGTTTCTCAGAGCACCTGCTGGTCTCTATCTATGGGTAAATAGTAAATGAAAACTAACTAAGACCTGAATAGGTATAAAAGAGACATCTCAAGTCGATGGACACATCAAAAGAAAGCTATAATACACCAAACAAACAGTGTCAAAGGTTCAGTAATCAAAAACGGATAGACGTCCAAAGAGTGAGATATGGATTTCGACCAAGGACACGGTAAATGAATACCGATAGAGGAGTCCAGGGAAAGAAACAAAACGAGACAACACTCGACTAATAAAAACTAGTTTAGGAAAAACAAACTAGATGAGTACTAGGGTAAAACAAACTGGATTTCATACACAGGCGATGAGATCAAAACTCGGCCCAAAGCAAAGTGGTAAGAACGCATGTTTCTCAGAGCACTTGCCAATCTCGGACCAATGGATAAACAGTAAACAAAAACTGATAGAAGAATCCAAAGAACTAAGGGGACTGATTTCAACTGAGGGCCCAATTAAATGAACACTTTAAAAAGACTCTGTAAATGAAAACTGACAAAGATTCAATAATTAAACACTGATGAAAGTCCAAGGTATGAAAACAAAATGAGATGACACTCGACTCATTATAACTAGCTAGCCAAAACTAAACTAGATGAGTACCAAAACAAAAACTGGGTTTCATGCGCGGGTGAGGAGACAAAACTCAAAACTCGGCCTAAAGCAAGGTGATTAGGGCGTACTACTAAAAATCTGCTGAAAATAAATATCAGAACGAAACCGGTATTCAAAAGGTACATCAATAAACATTGGAATGAAACAACGAGGGTGGTAAAGACTAAGCCCGAGAAGATTGTGCCAGGGTAAAACTAAACTACAAACAAGAGTAGACGCTCAATATTCAAATGATTAACATCAATTGTATATTTGTATGGGATAAAACTGAGATATTGAGGATGAAGACTATGATACGGTGGGAGAACTGACTTGGGTGTTTTGCGTTTTGTTCGCAAATGTTGCGGCTTAGCAAGAGTCGCCACCGACTTTTCTTTTATCCAAAAGGAGAGGTGAAAAAGCACAGGAAAGACCTTTAGAGATGTTTTCTTGAGTTCGGGGGGTAGATTATGAAATGGGAAGGTATTAGCACTCTTTTCATCCATGGTTGTCCATGGGCTCTTAGTTACTTGCTAGATCACTTGCTTTTGTTTTGACAATATGCTTGTGGTGTGGGCTTTGAAAGTGTTTTGAAAAATCTCTTTGTAATGGTTCTCGTTCCTATAAGAACGCATACAAAGTTTTGTTTCGAAATATAGTCCAAAGATGTGTTTGTGGATTGTGTTTCAGAAAGTGGTTTTCGGAAAGATATTTTTGCAATGGTTCTCGTCTCTATAAGAACTTATACAAAATGTTTTATCTTTTTGAAAATGTTTTTGAAATGGAAGTGTTAGTGTGTAAAAATGTTTTTTTGTTGTGAGCAAGCGAGTAACTAGGAGAGAACTACATACTTGAGAGGTCTTAAACATTCTTTTCCTTCTCCTTTAGATGTGGCTATCTTACAATTGTTTTGGTAAGAAGCCCTGTTGTTGGATGTGAAGGGACGGGTGTGGGACATTTGTATAGTCATAGAAAGCAACCTATGTGACGTTTTAGCAATGATGTTTTAGGGACTAGATAGTTTTATCGGAGGCAACATCGAGGGACTACGATCTTTTTTTTATGGAAGGGTCTTTGCTAAAACGTCCCATATTCGTGGGACATGACTATTTTCCAAAAGGTAACAAAATGAGATTACCCTAAAGATGCTAGTGTGCAAGTGTGTTAGTTTGCATGCATTTTGTCTTGTATTTGAAAGGTTATCTACTTGTTGATTTTATCTTGCCATACATCCTAATTACTAGCAATATATCAAAGCAAGTAAAATGTGGAAAATAAATCCTAAGCTATTACATCACTTTAGGAGGGTGGGGGTACAAATTAAAAATGGGGATGAAATGGAAACTAAAATATTACACCCATATCGAATAATAATGAAAACAATGTAAAAACAGTGCAAAACAAAGGAAAAAATGCATTTTGAACTGCTATGTGTCGACCCATGCTGTTATGCATCGACACGTAGCTTTTCCTTGTCCCTGTAAAATCTGACCAAACTCAGTATGAGTCGATGCATACTGAGATGTGTCGACTCATACTTCTTTTTGTACCGACGCGAAACGCGTATGCGTCGACTCATGTAGCTTTCACGTTTCTGTTTTTGGAGATTTTTTACAGTATGAGTCGATGCACAAGGCTATGTGTCAACTCATACTTTGTTTTTACACCTAGAAAGGGTCGACGCATGTGGATACGTGTCGACTCATCCTGCATTTTTTGCTTTAAACATAGTTTTTCTTGTCTATATAGGTTAGTTTACAGCATATGATGGATAGAAATAAACAGCAAATGATTTGATAAGCCTAAACAATAAGCAAATGACTAGTTCAAAGGGATAATAAAACACTACATCTTATCTTCAAAATAAAATCATCAATGATGTGTGAAAAGATATCAAGTCAGGAAGACTTACCTTTGGGATGCACTGACTGTTATAAATCTGAATGCTTTACCAAATGCTATGATGGTCCTAATGAATCTTCAGAAAGCTGCTCCAGACTGTTGAAATTAAGTTAGACTATACTGTAATGTTTTTGGTGTTTTGAGGGTGAAAATGATAGCACTACAGGGACTGTTTTATGTTTGGACAATCTTTGTATGTGATAAGGTGTTTGGCTTAAGGGAGAGTTTGTATGATGGAGTAATGGGATGGGGTCTTGTTTTTGAATAAGAACTGGTGTTGGTTTGAAAAATGAATCAGTCAAGGTTACAAAGGATACTTGTTTTTCTGCTCAACAAATCTCTATTTTTCTCTCTCAAATTTCCTGCCTCCAAAAGAATCCCCTTGTGTCTTATGAGACTGCCCTTTTTGTAGACCCTTGACTGAGGTTTAGGGGGGAAACAAAATAAGTTATTTTGAATTGTTTTTGCATACTGTTTTGATACTTTCTTCGCACAAATTTCTTTTGCCATTTTGGTGCAATCTTGGGGCTATTATGATGCAGGTTTGGGCAGACTGCATAGAGCAGTTTTGGACTGTATAGGATAACATATGCATACTTGTGGTGCAGCATAGCACAAGGTTTCTTGTAGGGCAGAAACGGAGTAGGTTTTGGGGTGTTTTGGCAATGTAGCATAACATACGTTGTTCATCTTGGACAGTATAATTTGTAGCATGACACAAATTTGGTCTTGTGGAATATTTTATACACATTATGTCAAGGGTAAAAATATTGTGGCAAGGTTTTGAGAAAATTCAAACAAGACATAGTTTTAGAATTTGTAATTTTGCAAAAATGCCACTTTGTAATAACTTGAGTTACTTGCATCATCTTGAATTATTTAGAAGTGTAGTAAAAGATGTCATGAAGTAAATGAAATTAACCAAGTATAGAAAATACTTAGAAAAATTTCAAAGTCTTGCAAAGTTTGATTTTGATTCTCTTGATTTTTGATGATCAAATTTCATATTTTTGGATGTCTTGACATAATGTGATTTTTGGTCTCAAATTTGGTCAAAAAGTCAAAGTTTGACTTTTTCCAGCTGAAACTCCCATTTTGCTCATTTTGCCCCCTTTTGACAATTTGAATGATTCTTCTTAGAAAATTGTGATATGAGGCTTACAACTTGACTGAAGTAATTCTAGGAGTCCTTGATACATGAGAGGGCAAATTTTTGGGTACAACAGCTGCCCCTGTTCAATCTTCTTAAACCTGAAGAGTTAGATTGGCGAACCTACCATTCGTGACTTGAAGGTGGAAGATGATTGAACACTAGAGTGCCCAGAAATTTGCACTCGATGATGTGGCGGTTGATTATGCAGGGAATGGGCTTAAAAGATGCCATTTGGAGAAATGATGGAGAGTTGTCGGAGACGGGCTTGTAGATGCCATCTAGAAAATATTGGTTGCATAAGGGATTCTTTGGCGAGAAATCTTGTACCTGTTGTCGAGGAGGACTTCACCGGGGAATGTTGGTTCATGTCCTGGGAAGTAAAATCTAGGAGCTTTGGTTGTCCATTACTCCACTGGGGAATTAACTCTTGATTGAGGGGGTGAGAGTAGAATGTGCACCCGGTCAAGGTCCAGGTTGTACAACAACTCGTTGGGGAAATGTAAAATCGATCGTATCTGATCGGTTCCAGGCCTCACAGTGTTGTAAACTGTTGTCTGGAGATAAGAAATAAGGAACCTGGATAGTAGGGTTACTTCGAAATGAAAGCCTGGATAGTAGAGCTTGTGAGAAGGAACCTAGGTAGTAGGGTTACTTCGAAATGAAAGCTTTGGTAGTAGGGCTTGTGGGAAGGAACCTGGGTAGTACGGTTACTTCGAAATGAAATCTTGGGTAGTAGGGCTTGTGAGAAGGAACCTGGGTAGTAGGGTTACTTCGAAATGAAAGCCTGGGTAGTAGGGCTTATGGTAAGGAACCTGGATAGTAGGGTTACTTCGAAATGAAAGCATGGATAGTAGGGCTTGTGGAAGGAACCTGGATAGTAAGGTTACTTTGAAATGAAAGCCTGGGTAGTAGGGGTTGTGGGAAGGAACCTGGATAGTAGGGTTACTTCGAAATGAAAGCCTGGGTAGTAGGGCTTATGGAAGGAACCTGGATAGTAAGGTTACTTGGAAATGAAAGCCTGGGTAGTAGGGCTTGTGAGAAGGAACCTGGATAGTAAGGTTACTTTGAAATGAAAGCATGGGTAGTAGGGCTTATGGGAAGGAACCTGGATAGTAAAGTTACTTCATTTGATCATGTAGATTAGTTGACCCGTGTTGATTTCGGGAACTGATTTTCCTTTGGCTGCCTGCAGATATGAGATGTATAACTGCTGGAATTATTGGTGATAACTGTCTTTCCTGAAAAGATAACAGGGTTAGTTATATGCGATGCATGAAATGCATTGTGAGATGATGTTCTTAAAATAAACGAGATTATGTTGTATGTAATATGTATGTGCATGTTATGTTGTATGAGCATGTTAGATGTGACATATCCAAGGCTGGGAAAATAACTCCATGACTGCTGCTGTAGAAAATAAAATTCCTGACTATTATAGAGAAATATGGCTCTTCTACTTCCGCTGGGGATGATGAATGGAAGTGACTGCACTTTTGTCAGGGGGAGATTCTGTTTGAGAATAACTCTGCGGCGAACAACTTGGAAAGTGAATTTCCAATAGCTGAGGTAATGGACTCTGTCGGAGATTGAGCTCCTGTATCTAAAGGAATAAACTCTGCTTGGAGAGTTAGAAGTTTATGATGATCCACTTGTGATTATGAAATTTGGCCGGGGGATATAGATGTCAGGTTTCTGGGCGACCCTGGCTGGGGAGATTACTTCCCGTTCTGAGAGAGATGATATCAAGGCTTTAATTACCTCTATTATGTGGGGAATACAGATGTTACAAGGTCATATGTATTTGATGACTATGCTCCAAAACTGTCTCTGCCCTGGTACCTGTTGGACAGGGTAACTTTTGGATTTGACATTCTAGTTTTTCATCCCTGTTTCTTAAATTATGGGCAATTGTCTTTCTTTCCTTATGCAAATATTTGTGAACGGCAATCATATTCAAGTGCATATGTCAAGAATAAATTATTGGACGTTCTTGCAAAAACAAAACAAAAAGAAAAACAAATAGTTTTGTAAAATGGCTTGTATTAATTGTTGAGGTTGGCCTATAACAGGCGTTTTTGTACAAGGAAGCTGACGCTCTAGTAAGAGAACTCTGCCGTAAAAATGAAGGATATGCAATATTGTGTACAATGAAAAGAAAACAGCTATATGCAACAACCCCATTGGGTTTCAAATCTGCTATTGCCATTATGCCTTTGAGCATCTCCTCACTTTGCTGCTTGTCTGAAGCTGATTAGATTGATTGATGCCGTTTGAGTTTTACAGTTGATACTGAGGTCAAATCGTAGGGTGATCCAATAGGACATAGTGATACGCTTTCCATCCCTAAATTTTGCCTGGACTGCCCTTTCGGGTTTTCAGTCCACCGGGATACCCTTTTTTGCCCAATCCACCTTTTCAGGTTTTCGACTTGCCGGGTGTACATATTTTTCCATTTTCATCCCTTATTTTTTCCCGAACCCTTTTGGTTCACCGGGAAGCCCTTATTTTTGCCTAGGCCAGTCAACCTAGCGTGTCTTTTATCATGCGTAGTATCTTTTCACTATGTCCGCATTGACAGGGTGAGAAAGGTCATCACCGTCCATGGTGGTTAAAATCATGGCTCCACCTGAGAAAACGTTTTTTTACCACAAATGGCCCTTCGTATGTGGGAGTCCATTTGCCCCTGGGGTCACCTTGTGGCAGTATGATGCGTTTGATTACTAGATCCCCGACTTGATAATCTTGACGCCTGACTTTTTTGTTAAAGGCCTTGATCATTCGCCTTTGATACGTCTGACCATGGAAGATAGCAGTGAGTCTCTTTTCATCGATCAAATTTAGTTGATCAAGTCAAGTCTGAATCCAGTCGTCTTTATTTAAACCCACATCCTTCATAATCCTGGGAGAAGGTATCTGGACTTCGATGGGTAGGACTGCCTCCATGCCATATACCAGAGAGTAGGGTGTTGCCCTTGTCGACGTCCGTGCTAAGGTACGGTACCCATGAAGAGAAAAGGGTAACATCTCATGCCAATCTTTGTATGTCACCATCATTTTCTGTACAATCTTCTTGATGTTTTTGTTAGCTGCTTCAACAGCGCCATTCATCTTCGGTCGGTAGGGAGAAAAGTTATGATGTTGTATCTTGAATTGTTTACAGAGCTCAGTGATCATTATGTTTTTGAGATTCGTACCATTGTCGGTAATAATTCTCTCTGGCACACCATATTGACAGATCAAATTATGTTGGATTTACCGCGCCACAACGTTCTTGGTTACTGTGGCAAAAGAGGCTACTTCAACCAACTTCATGAAGTAATCAATGGCTACTAGGATGAAGTGGTGTCCATTAGAAGCGGTGGGCTTGATTTCTCCGATCATGTCGATCCCCCACATTGCAAAGGGCCACGGAGCTGTCAAGACGTTCAAGGGGACCAGAGGCACATGCACCTTATCAGCATAGATTTGGCACTTATGACAAGTTCGAGAGTGCTGATAACAATTGGCTTCCATAATGGACCAGTAATATCCTTCCCGTAGGATCTTCTTAGCCATGGTGTGTCCACTGGAATGAGTTCCGAAGGTACCTTCATGTAGATCTGTCATGATCCTCTCTGCTTCGCCCTTGTCTACACACCGCAGTAAGGTAGAGTCCTGGTTGCGTTTATAGAGGATTCCATTACCGAGGAAGAACTTTGCAGCGAACCTTCTCAGAAACTTCTTATCATTGACAGACGCCCCTTCGGGATACTCTTGAGCCTCGAGATACCTTTTGACTTCGTGAAACCAAGGTTTGTCTGTTACCTCCTCAGTATCAATCTCACAGCAGTGTGCTTGTCCATTCAACCTTGCAATGGTGATTCGGGGAGCTTCATTGTCCCACCGGATTTTGAACATAGAAGACATGGTAGCTAGCGCGTCCGCCAACTGATTCTCTTCTCGTGGGAAATGTTCAAAGGTTACCTCTTCAAAGTGTGGGAGCAACATCCGTACGTGTTCTTTGTAAGGAATGAGATTCAGATGCTTCGTATCCCATTCTCCTTTGATTTGACTTATCACCAAGGCTGAATCCCCGAAGACATTTAGGAACTTGATCCTAAGGTCAATAGCAGCTCAAGACCCATGATACATGCTTCATACTCCGCCTTGTTGTTGGTGCAGTTGAAACATAATCGGGTAGTGAACGAAGTATGACAACCCTCGGGAGATATGATTATAGCGCCAATGTTGTTAGCCAGTGCGTTTCACGCTCCATCAAAATACATAGACCATCGGGATCCTTCCTCGGGTCCTTCATTCGGTCCAGGTTCTTCACAGTTGGTTACTAACATGATATTCTCATCCGGGAAATCAAAATTCATGGACTGGTAGTCATCCACGGCCCGATGAGCCAAATGATCAGCCAATACACCCCCCTTTATTTATTTTTGGGTTGTATATTGTATATCTTACTCAGTTAAGACCATTTTCCACCTTGCTATCCTTTCGGAGAGAGCGGGCTTCTCGAAAATGTACTTGATCGAATCCATCTTTGATATCAACAAGGTAGTGTGAGTCAGCATATACTGTCTCAGTCCGCGAGCAGCCCATGCCAAAGCGCAACAAGTTTTCTTGAGCAGTGAGTATCTTGTCTCACAGTCAGTAAACTTTTTGCTAAGGTAGTAAATTGCATGCTCTTTTTGACCAGACTCGTCATGCTCCCCTAGCACACACCCCATCTAATTGTCTAGCACTGTTAGGTACAATATCAAAGGTCTCCCTTTAGCTGGAGGCATCGGAATTGGTGGTTCTTGAAGGTATTCCTTGATTCTTCCGAAAGCGGTCTGGCATTCATCATTCCACTTTACCACTTAATCTTTCTTCAGAAGCTTGAAGATTGGCTCACAAGTAGCAGTCAGATGTGAAATGAACCTGGCGATATAATTCAGGCGTCCCAAGAAACCTCTTACTCCCTTCTCTGTGCGGGGAGCTGGAATTTCTTGTATAGCCTTTACCTTTACGGGGTCTACCTGAATACCTTTGTCACTGACGATGAACCCAGAAGCTTACCGGACCTTACCCCGAAGATGCACTTGTTTCGATTCAACCTCAGCTTATATATCTTCAACCTGTCGAACAGCTTTTGGAGATGATCAAGGTGCTCTTCCTCAATCTGAGACCTGGTTATCATTCATCAACATAAACTTTGATCTCTTGGTGAATCATATCGTGGAACAAAGCGACCATGGCTCGCTGGTAGGTTACTCTGGCATTCTTCAATCCAAAAGGCATCACCTTTTAGTAGAAGGTGCCCTACTGTGTGTCAAAGGTTGTCTTCTCCATGTCTTCAGAAGCTATCTTGATCTGGTTGTATCCAGAGAAACCATCCATGAAGGAGAAGATTTTGTAATGCGTGGTGTTTTCAACCAGAACATCAATATGGGGAAGCGGGAAGTCATCCTTGGGGCTTGCCCTATTCAGATCTCTATAATCCACACACATTTGTACCTTGTCGTCCTTCTTAGGTACCGGAACAACGTTAGAAACCCACTGCGGATAGGAGGTGACAGCTAAGAACCCTGCGTTGAACTGCTTCATGACCTCTGCCTTGATCTTCTCTGACATTTCAGGGTGCATACGGTGGACCTTCTGTTTAATCAGTGGGCAGTCTTCCTTAGTCGGCAGGCGATGTACCACAATATCAGTGTCCAAACCAGGCATGTCTTCATAGGACCAGGAGAAGATCTCAACATAGTCTTGCAACATCTGTATCAACCTCTATTTGACGCTAAGCTCCAGATTTGCACCTATTTTAACCTCTTTTCTGTCTATCTCTGTGCCCAAGTTTATTGTCTCAACTGGCTCTTCATGAGGTTGTATAGCCCTCTCTTCCTGTTGTAGCAGTCTAGCAAGTTCTCCAGGTACCTCACAATCGTCCTCACCTTCGTCCTCAGCTTGGTTGATCTGATTTTCGAAGTCATAACTGGAAATAGCAGGATTGTTATCAATGGGATCCAGAATGGATATGGATCTGCAGTTTGATACCTGAGTGTGTGTGTAAGAGCATAGCTGTATGATAAAGTAAAGGCAGAAAAGAAAAACAGAGAGTGAAAAATTTGTATGCAAAGAACGTCCAATGCTTCATTGATGATATATGAGATGACATATAATAACCCTCACATATAGAACCATTGTGCCTCGGGTAAGACACAAGGCCATAAAGTTTAAAATTGTTCATTACAAACAAGTAAGACAATTATTGTGGAATAAAAGAAACCGGTATGAAATCTTTGGCCGTCCAATTACTCGGTCCACCGTTGGTAGTTGGGTAAATCCAGCTGTAAATATCAAAGTCTTCCTCACTGTCTTCAAAAGCATTGACCCCTCGATTGCTGATGCATAGGGGAGGTCCTCCAACTCGAGCGCACCGAACAGCCTTCTGAGCCCCTAAAGTAAAGCCCAAGCAAAACTTGTCAGTTTTATGAATAAATTCAGGAAGCTATCCCCAATTGGTATTCCTGCCTTCTTCAACTACTGCTCTTGCGTCCTTGAGAGAAGCCATCTTCATAAGAGATTTGATGCTGGTAGCGGTCTCAACTGAAGCTAAAATCTGGGGAGCCTCTTCATAGTTTTGACAAGGAGTCTCTATAAATTCTCCATCTATCTCCACGTACTTGAAGGAGTTCAGGTGGCTCACCATATACTCCTCTTCGCCGTGCATAGTAACTATCTTCCCCTTCACCAGATACTTCAACATTTGGTGTAGTGTAGAAGTAACAGCCCCAGCTTCGTGGATCCAAGGACGACCCAACAAACAAGAGTACGATGGCCTAATGTCCCACATAGAAGGTTGACTCAAAAGTCTGAGAGCCTATCTTGACAGGGATGTCCACTTCCCCATGCACCATTCTTTTCGACCCGTCAAAAGCCCTTACCACAATGTTACTAGGCTTTAAAGTCAATCCCTTGCAATCCAACTGGTCCAACGCCTTCTTGGGCAGAACATTCAGCGAAGACCCAGTGTCCACCAACACATGAGCCATAGTGGTGCCCCTGCATTCAATCGAGACATGCAGAGCATCATTATGTTTTCTTCCTTTTGGTTTCAAGTCGGCGTCTGAAAAGCCCAGCCCATTATCGGCAGTCAGGCTAGCCACACAATCTTTAAACTGATAAGCTGAAGTCTCTTGAGGCACGTGCGCAGTTTTGAGGAATGCAATAAAAGCCTTCGCATGGGCCTCGGAGCACAACAGTAGGGATAACATGGATATCTTTGAGGGGGTCTGCCCCAGCTGTTTGACCAAATTGTAGTCACTCTTTTTGATTATTTTCAATATTTCCTCTATCTCTTATTTAGAGGCTTCCACAACAATCTTTCTAGGTGCCTCCGTCCGGGCAGGCTCACCTATAACTTCTTTGCCTCGAGTCCCAGATGACTTATTGGCAGGGGTACCAGCTGGAGTAAGAACAAGAATAGTAACTGAAGTACTGGCGGGTGCAGAAGATGAAATAACGACAGGCTTAGTGACAGTCTTCGGGGAGATCTCAGGAGAGAAAACCCTTCCACTTCTAGTAATCTGCTGGTCCTGACAATGTTACCGACATCAGGATCGACTTCTTCGGTCTTCAAGTTTTGTTTAAGGCCATGATAGTAAACATTGGCGCCATAATTCCAAGGGACAGCTTTGTCCGAGGCGTACAGGATAGGACCAAGACATGTGATTATTAGCAGAGCGATTCTCGTAGCGGGTGTAATCCTAACAGGTCTTCTCGAGGAGGCCTTGGAAGGATTGGCGGAAATGGTTATAATAGCAATGTCTTCAGATGGAACAACGGGAACCAGAGTTTTCTCGAACAAAATTTCTTTGTTGTCCATCAGGCGTTGAACACCTGACCTCAACAAATGGCAACCAGAAGGTAGAAATGAACACATTTGGCAACCTTCACCACAACCTGGAAATAAACTGGCCAACAGCAGATTCTTCTTAACAGTCATAAGATTAGTAGAAACCTCATCCACTGAGGTTATGAATAGATCAGTATCAACGGCATTAACTCCATGGTTGTGTTTAGGCATGGGAGCAGTTATGACATTGGGCTTTTCGGGAGCATCGAACTCAATCTCCTTGGCTTCAATCAAATCTTGTACTTTATTTCTTAGTGCCCAACAGTCATTTGTGTCATCACCAGGACCCTCACAATGATAGGCGCACCGATCGTTCGTATTGTATCGAGGAGAGGGGGTATTAGGATTCTTGGGATCCTCTTTCAAAGTATCCAAGTTAGATATCAGTAGATGGGGTAGAACCTTTGTCAATTTCATGTTGATCCGGGTGAACTGCCTTTGTGGTCTTTCCATCCTTTGCTGATTGTTGCATTATAGGGTAGCCACAGGCCTAGGTATTATTACAGCACTTACCGTTGGACGGTATCCCGCTCTACTCTGATCTCTTGGGTTATAAATGGCACTGGCCTTCTTCTTACCATTGAAGGGTTTCTTCATTGTGCTCGAAGATACATCTTTTTGAATTTTGCCACTTTTTATACCAGCTTCGACCCGCTCGCCGGTCATGATTAGTTCAGTGAATCCAGCTGAGGAACTTCCGATCAGGTGGTTAAAGAATGGACCTGATAATGTGCCTAGGAACATATCCACTAATTCTCTGTCAGATAGAGGGGGATGGAATCTGCCTGCGAGATCCCTCCATTTCTGAGCATAGGTTTTGAAACCTTCACCTGCACCCATTGACATGCCTTTAAATTGCGTCCGAGTTGGAGTTAAGTCAGCATTATACTGGTATTGTTTGTAGAAAGCGACAGCCAAATCTTCCCAATTGCGAATATTGCTCCATTCCAATTGATAGAACAAATCCAACTGTGTCCTTGACAAGCTCTCTTGGAAGAAATGCACCCACAGATTTTTCAACTGTATGGGGTTGAATCTTTCTTACGTATGACCTTAAATGCAGCTTCGGGCAAGAGACACCATCATATTTAGCGAAAGTGGGGACCTTAAACTTCTGTAGGATGACAAACCCTGGGACAAGTCCTAACTCTTCTAAATCTAGTATGGGTATCCTCTGGACCTCCATAGCATTCAAACGATCCTCTAGCTCCTTGTATTTTTTATCAGCATGAGGATACTGCTCCTCAGAGTAATCAGGTTCTTCCTCTTCTTCGAATGTTGGGTTATTGTTCACTTCCTTAGTCCTATCTTCTTGATTATCTCCTTCACCTTATGATGTTGCAAAGTCCAAAGTCCGTCTGGCTTGTCCTTTGAACCTTCTTCCCATGATCACAATACCAGTTGGTTTCTTCGCTTTCTTCTTCTTCTCTTTGGCCAGTCGAGTCCTCAACTCCTCTTGTCCTTTTGTCAGAGTCAAGAGCATCTATTGAAACTGGACGTTCTGTGCCTGAAGATCTTTCATTGTCTGTTCAATATCCATCTTACTGAAATAAACAGTAGAAGGATAAGGAGACCTGTTGTAAGAAACCTGTATGATGTTATGATGAATGAAGATGCAATATGCAAATGATTTCAAGGAAATTAGAGATTTAAATTTGCTCAAACCAAAAGGAACACATGTTATATTAAATCCAAGTTTGAATACATCATGCCTTCTTGGGCTTATAATGAAAGAAACAAAATACAAAAAAAGCTCCTAAGACAGAAAAGTTGAACGCATCCTCTTTGGAACGATGTAGGCGTTCAAATTCCGCTCTTCATGAAGCAGTTTGGTGAGTTCCAAAACCTTCTTCTCACTGGCGTAAAATTGGGTTTCAAAGGTGTCTCGCTCTTCCTTCAACTGAACCCAAGCTTTATGCAAGTCTTTGAGAGAGGTAGGCATGTCAGGATGAAAGACAGTGTATGGGACGTCTCCTTCAACAACAGGCTCTATGATAACAGGGAGAATGGAAGGATAAGGCATTAGGAGACTTTGAGCATGAGCCCGTACCCACCCAAGATAAGGCTCGAGAGGGATAGAGTTCTTGTGTCCCAGAGTCCTGCTGTCCACCTTGTTCACCATTCTCCAAGCTCGTGTAAATCTCTGGCGGTAACCTTGGTCTTCTTGGTCATAGTCAAACACCAGACCTTGAATGAGCATCTCATGAGGACCGTCTCTTCGGGCATGCCCAAACTGTCGAAGAGCTAAGCAGGGATTGTAGGTAATCCCTCCCCTAATACCAAGCAAAGAGACGTTAAGGTATTCCCCACAGCGGTCAATGATAAAGACGTCTTCCAAGGATCTTGAACACCAACGGATGTCAGAATGGGTGAGGGATATCATCCTTTGAGACCATATCAGTCTTTGCTTGTTCTTCAATGCTGGTTGAGGTAGGTGTGAAGTGAACCACTTAGCGAGTAGGGGAATACAACACAAAAGAGTACCTCTTTTCTTCATGGTGCGGGTATGAAGGCAATGCAAGATGTCTCCCAGTAAGGTAGGTACGGGATTGCGAGAGAGAAAATTTTTGATGGCATTAACATCTATGAATTGATCCGAGTTGGGGAACAGAACCAAACCATAAATGAGAAGAGCCAGGATGTCTTCGAAAGCTTGGAAATCCATGTCATCCCAAAATGAACGAGCCTTCTCCAATAGAAACTTGGCTAGGAAACCTTTAACCCCGCTTCTTGTCTCCCAATTGGCTATTATGTCGGCTCTCTTCATATGCAAAGCTTCGGCGATGACTTCGAGCTTTGGAATCCCTTCTAGACCGGTGAACGGTATCTGATCAGGCACGGGCACCCCTAAGAGTAGAGAAAAATCTTCCAGTGTAGGTACTAACTGATAGTCCGGGAAAGTGAAACAATGATTTACGGGATCAAAGAATTGGAACAACACACACATCATCTCTTCTTGGAAACCGGATGTAGCCAAACTGAGGAATCGACCATATTTCTTGGTAAAAGGAGAATCCCCGGGCACTCTTAAGGCTAACTCTTGAAGCTGAGAGTGTGCTTTTACAAAGTGGTTCGGATGGTGTTTCTTCTAACGGAATTCATGACCTACAAAACAAAAACAAATATAAATTTCTAAATCCTTGAAATGGTTAATGAGCATGCTCATGATGCTTATGATATTTATGATGTTATGTACAAGTAAATATATAAACCCAAAGCAAACAAATCCCTATGTTTTAGGCTTGCATGAAGTTTTATAGGTAAGTACCCTCTTGAAGTTTAGTTAGCTCAACCTGTCCTAGTAATAGTGATCGGGTTCTAAAGGATCTTAATATCACCGACCTTTCTCTCAGGCATTATCTCAGCACAATCAATCTTTTCTTGCGGCCGAGATATCCCAAAAGTCCAGCCTCAATGAGTGTAGTATCGAGTATCAACCAATTTTCAACTTTACACCGAAATCGATTATCTCACTACATCCTAATGGCCAAGTTTGTTCAATTAGGGGTCTAAAGTCAATTAGTGCTTTATGACGCCACTCAACGGCCCCGTATTCTCCTCGATTCACCACGAGGGATACCAATACCCACAAATGCATCACACTAACATAGCCATTGTTTCAACCATATCAGTCTATACCGTACAGTTTCCACAATCTATTGCTATTTACCTAAAGAGGTGTCCCAGATCCGGGTGGAGGATCAAAGCAAGCCCAAACAAAGAAAAAAATGTAAAGCATACAAGTCAAAAAAAAGAAAGAAAGTAAAGGTGATCTGACCCTAAGGTAACCCCACTTTTAAGTTAATTCCCCAGCAGAGTCGCCAGTTCTGTGATACGGTGGGAGAATTGACTTGGGTGTTTTGCGTTTGTGTTCGCAAATGTTGCGGTTTAGCAAGAGTCGCCACCGAATTTTCTTTTATCCAAAGGGAAAGGTGAAAAAGCACAGGAAAGACCTTTAGAGATATTTTCTTGAGTTCGGGGGGTAGATTATGAAAAGGGAAGGCATTAGCACCCTTTTCATCCATGGTTTTCCATGGGCTCTTAGTTACTCGCTAGATCACTTGCTTTTGTTTTGACAATATGCTTGTGGTATGAGCTTTGAAAGTGTTTTGAAAAATCTCTTTGTAATGGTTCTCATTTCTATAAGAACGCGTACAAAGTTTTTGTTTCAAAAGATAGTCCAAAGATGTGTTTGTGGATTGTGTTTCGGAAAGTGGTTTTTGGAAAGATACTTTTGCAATGGTTCTCATCTCTATAAGAATGTATACAAAATGTTTTATCTTTTTGAAAATGTTTTTGAAATGGAAGTGTTAGTGTGTAAAAATGTTTTTTTTGTTGTGAGCAAGTGAGTAACTAGGAGAGAATCTACCTACTCGATAGGTCTTAAACGTTCTTTTCCTTCTCCTTTAGATGTGGCTATCTTACCATTGTTTTGGTAAGAAGCCCCATCGTTGGATGTGAAGGGACGGGTGTGGGACGTTTGTATAGTCATAGAAAGCAACCTATGTGACGCTTTAGCAATGTCGTTTTAGGTACTAGATCGTTTTATCGGAGGCAACATCGAGGGACTACGATCTTTTTTATCGAAGGGTCTTTACTAAATCGTCCCATATTCGTGGGACACGACTAATTTCCGAAAGGCAACAAAATGAGATTACCCTAGAGATGCTAGTGTGCAAGTGTGTTATTTTGCATGCATTTTGTCTTGTATTTGAAAGTTTATCTACTTGTTGATTTTATCTTGCCATATATCCTAATTACTAGCAATATATGAAAGCAAGTAAAATGCGCAAAATAAATCCTAAGTTATTACATCACTTTAGGGGGATGGGGGTACAAATTAACAATGGGGATGAAGTGGAAACTGAAATATTACAACCTAATCGAATAATAATGAAAACAATTGAAAAACAGTGCAAAACAAAGGAAAAATGCATTTTGAACTGCTATGTGTCGACCCATGCTGTTATGCATCGACACATAGCTTTTCCCCGTCCCTGTAAAATCTGACCAAACTCAGTATGAATCGATGCATACTGAGATGTGTCGACTCATACTTCTTCTTGTATCGACGCGAAACACGTATGTGTCGACTCATGTAGCTTTCACGTTTCTGTTTTTGGAGATTTTTTACAGTATGAGTCGATGCATAAGGCTATGTGTCGACTCATACTCTATTTTTCCACCTAGAAAGGGTCGATGCATGTGGATACGTGTCGACTCATCCTGCATTTTTTGCTTTAAACATGGTTTCTCTTGTCTGTACAGGTTAGTTTACAGCATATGATGGATAGAAATAAACATCAAATGATTTGATAAGCCTAAACAATAAGCAAATAACTAGTTTAAAGGGATAATAAAACACTACACCTTATCTTCAAAAGCAAATCATCAATGATGTGTGAAAAGATATCAAGTCAGGAAGACTTACCTTTGGGCTGCACTGACTGTTTTAAATCTGAATGCTTTTCCAAATGCTATGATGGTCCTAATGAATCTTCATAAAGCTGCTCCAGACTGTTGAAATTAAGTTAGACTATACTGTAATGTTTTTGGTGTTTTGAGGATGAAAATGATAGCATTACAGGGACTGTTTTATGTTTGGACAATCTTTGTATGTGATAAGGTGTTTGGCTTAAGGGAGAGTTTGTATGATGGAGTAATGGGTTGGGGTCTTATTTTTGAATAAGAATTGGTGCTGGTTTGAAAAATGAATCAATCAAGGTTACAAAGGATACTTGTTTTTCTGCTCAACAAATTTCTATTTTTCTCTCTCAAATTTCCTGCCTCCGAAAGAATCCTCTTGTGTCTTATGAGACTGCCCTTTTTGTAGACCCTTGACTGAGGTTTAGGGGGGAAACAAAATAAGTTATTTTGAATTGTTTTTTCCTACTATTTTGATACTTTCTTCATATAAATTTCTTTTGCCATTTTGGTGCAATCTTGGGGTTGTTATGATGCAGGTTTGGGCAGACTGCATAAAGCAGTTTTGGACTGTATAGGACAACATATGCATACTTCTGGTGCAGCATAGCACAAGGTTTCTAGTAGGGTAGCAATGGAGTGGGTTTTGGGGTGTTGTGGAAATGTAGCATAACATACTTTGTTCATCTTGGACAGTATAATTTGTAGCATGACACAAATTTGGTCTTGTGGAATATTTTATACATATTATGTCAAGGGTAAAAATATTGGTCAAACAAGACATAGTTTTAGAATTTGTAATTTTGCAAAAATTCCACTTTGTAATAACTTGAATTACTTGCATCATCTTGAATTATTTAGAAATGTAGTAAAAGATGTCATGAAGTAAATGAAATTAACCAAGTATAGAAAATACTTAGAAAAATTTCAAAGTCTTGCAAAGTTGGATTTTGATTCTCTTGATTTTTGATGATCAAATTTCATATTTTTGGATGTCTTGACATAATGTGATTTTTGGGACTCAAATTTGGTCAAAAAGTCAAAGTTTGACTTTTTCCAGTTGAAACTATGATTTTGCTCATTTTGCCCCCTTTTGACAATTTGAATGATTCTTCTTAGAAAATTGTGATCTGAGGCTTACAACTTGACTGAAGTAATTCTAAGAGTCCTTGAGACATGAGAGGGCAAATTTTGGGATACAACAAAGACCTCATTGGGAATATAATCCGAAGTTTTAGCAAATTCACTAGGGAAAACAGAGACAATAATGGTTTATGTTCTGATGCATGTTTGAATTATTTTTGTATGGATTATGTTCCAAGAGAAAGGAAAAAATATACTTTAAGGATGAAATGGAATGATGCAAGTTTAAATGTTTTATTGGGGTATGGCCAATCGAGAAGCCAACAACCAAAAAGTGAAAATATGACAGGACTTGCAAAAATAAATTGCAAAATCCAATGGAGAAGAGAAGATATAAGGAACCGTTGGAGAGAAACCCTTGAAGAGTTGAAACTCTGTGGGGAATAACAAACCGAGTAACCGGAAGAAACGGGCTACAAACACTGAGAGGAGTTACAAAAATAAATTGCAAACTCTGTTGGAGAATATCAGATCAAAATTGTAATCTATGAAAAGAGGTGCCAATGAAGATTGGACGTTTCTAGAGAAGATCAGGGCCAGACTGTAACTTCTGAAGCAAAATGCAAAATAGAAATTGACTGTTACTCGAGAAGATTAGGGAAATACTGTAATCTCTGGAAAATACAGCGTGCAGTCATGTTGAGGATGATACCAAGATAACAAACCAGACGTGAGAAGTGAAAACCTCGATGGGGAGTCAGATAAACTCTGTCAAGGCCAATCTTACCGGGGATGAGATGTTCTTCGATAATAAAACTCGACCAAAAATATTACTATTAGGGGTACACAAATCCTCGAATAGAAAATATAGTCAGAACCACACTGATGTAGATTGACGATACTCTTCAAAAATGGCCAAACCTACCAGGGAAATTTCTGTTGGAAAATCCTTTACCGATTGCCAAAGATAATAAAATCTCAATTAATCAACCAATATCAACTATACTGAGGATAAGGAAAGATCCTTAAATAAGGATTCCCCAAGCAACAAATTATTTGGGAAATGAGAGATCAGGACGAGGAATCTCTGATTGGCAACTCCGCTAGAGAATTGAAACATCTTCAGACTATGAATTCTCATCTAAATAACTCCACTGGGGACATGAGACGTCTTCAAACTTGGAGTCTCAGAACGAAGCCTTTCCCTTGAAAAATATTTTTGCGCAACAAAAATCTTCTAAGGAAACAAAACTCCGCTGAGGATACAAAACTCTGTCGGGGAGTATTTTGCTGAGGATAAGAGATACAACACACTAAAAGTGGAAACCCCTGTTGGGAATGATTCTGCCATAGATTTCTTCACAAAGAACCCGACTGCCAGGGATTAAAGGAATCTTGGATATGTAGTCATAAAATAGACCATGAAGATAGTCAATTAGTATCAACTCTATTGGGGATACGACAATCTCATCCAGCATCAACTCTACTGGGACTGATAAAAGATTATTTTGATAAAGAAATGCTCCAAGTCACAACTTAGATGGGAAAATGAGAATTTTTGAATGCAAACTTCAATGATAATTCAAATCGGAAGGTAAACTCCATTGGGAATAGTCTTTATTAAGAAACGAGATAATGCTCATCCAAACTTGGTTGGGGAATTAAGGTATCCAAAAACCTTATCGGCCTAGAGAATCCCTCACATGACAATGCTGGGGAGAACTAACTCTGCGGGGAATTCCCTGTTCCAGAGTTCAAAAGTTAGAGGTAAGATTCTTGCATGGGTGCTGACAAGCTGAAACTTACAAAGTGAACGAAAATTCATCGAGAGGACCTCATGTGATTCGTACCATCCTTGATATGCTTCCCCAGAGTGGTGGAACTTTGAGAGATTGAACCTCAACTTTACTGCCCCAGATTGGCGAAACGAAAAAACCAATAACCACAGGCCGAACCCTGATAAAACTTTCAAAAATAAATTGCAAATTCTGCTAGAGGAGATCAGATCAAAACTGTAACATCTGCGAGGAATGCCAAATGGATACTTGACGTTGCTGGGGAGAGCATTAATAAAATGGGGTCTGTGGGAAATCAAAATTCATCGGACTTTTGTTTGATAACTTGTCAATCTCTCACTGGGGATAATGAAACCTTATATTGCCAAGGATATGAAGATTCATGTTGGGGTAAGAGACCTTACAAACTGAACCCTTATCGGGAATGAGATATTCTTCGTATGAGCAACTCAATAAAATATGCTACTACTAGAAGACAAGAATCTTCAGCTCCACTGGGGAATAAGGATGTGCCTCAACCAGAATGAAATCTTACTATGATTCTCTATCCTGGGACTAGCAACCACAATAGCGTACTCTTTTCGGGAAGTAACACTTATCAACATCCACGATTGAGACTGGGAAAATAGAGAATCTGTGAATAAGTACTTTCGATGAAACGACTCTGTAACACGGTGGGAGAACTGACTTGGTTGTTTTCCGTTTGATCGCAATTGTGCGGATAGAAAGAGTCTCCACCGACTTTTCTTTATCCAATAGGAAAGGCTGGAAAGAAAAGGAAAGACCTTTAGAGATGTTTTGAGTTCGGGGGGTAGATTATAAAAAGGGAAGGTATTAGCACCCTTTTCATCCGTAATTATCTACAGGCTCTTAGTTGCTTGTTAGATCACTTGCTTTTGTTTGAATGTGCTTGTGGTGTGTGTTTTGAAAGTATTTTGAAAATGTCTTTGTAATGGTTCTCGTTTCTATAAGAACGTGTACAAAGTGTTTATTTCGAAAATAGTTCAAAGATGTGTTTGTGGAGTGTGTGTTTTGAAAGACTTCTTAGAAAGATGTTTTTGTAATGGTTCTCGTCTCTATAAGAACGTCTACAAAAAGCTTTTTTCTTTTGAAAAGATTTTAATATGAAAGTGTTGGTGTAAAATATTCGGTTGTGAGTAAGCGAGCAACTAGGAGTGAATCTACCTACTCAAAAGGTCTTAAATGTTATTTTCCTCCTCCTCCTTTAGATGTTTCTATCTTACCATTTATTTGGTAAGAAGCCCCATCATTGGATGTGAAGGGACAGGCGCGGGTTGTTTTGTACAGTCATAGAAGGCAACTTGTGAGACACTTTAGCAATTTTTCGCAAGGGACTAGATCATTTTACCGAAGGCAACATCGAGGGACTACGATCTTTTTTATCGAAGGGTCTTTGCTAAAGCGTCCCATATTTGAGGGACATGACTGTTTTTCCGAAGCAACGAGCGAGGTTACCCTAGGGGTGTATGTGTGTGAAAAAGTGTGTTTGATTCAAGTTATTTTGTCTTTGAAATTAGGTTATCCAGCGATTGATTTCAAATCTTACCATGCACGCCTAATTACTATACAGTATAAGGAATTCAGTAAATTGCGGAAATTAAATTTCTACGCTATTACAGAGCTTTCGGGAATGGGGTACAAATTTACAAATTGGGATGGATTAATGCAATTAAGTGTCCAAATAGGAAAACAATACAACCAAATCGAATCGAGCAATTAATCGAATTTACGACAAGTTTATGAAGTAAAATTAATTAACAAAATAAATATAAGGAAATAAAATTCTTGCTTTTTTGTTTGAAAAAAGTTTGAATAGAAAAATAGAAAAAACTATTCTATTAATTTGCTAAAGAAATTAAATCAAATGCATGCATTTTGTATTTTAGGGTTTTTTTTTGTTACTAAGAAATTAAATAAACAAATTAAGACTTAAATAATAAAAAAAAAATAATTAGTCAAAATATTTACAAAGATTCCCTAACTTTTAAAACTAAGTTAAATGAGAAAATTATCTAACAAAATTATGATTTATTAAATTAGTAAACACAAATAAAATAAAAACTAAATAACAAAAGAAAAATGAAGGGTGGTATGAAACTGAAAAATGAAGTAAACAAAAATCAGAAAAATGAAAAATGTCCCAAAGGGTCTTGAACCCGGGACCTCCTGGTGCTATAAACAACGCTTTACCAACTGGGTTGTTATGTTCATTCGTTATTGTAATGAATTAATTAATAAAATAAACACAAACTGTGAAATGGGCTGGGCCAAGAGATAGGCCCAAACCTGGTTTGGGGAAGAGACAAGGAAAGCTGAAAACCTTAATGGGAGAGTAAAGGGCGCCGCTGGGTTATTAGCAATGGGAAGGGAAATTTTTTGTTATTTTGATTCCCAATATTATCTTTTATTTCCTCAAAAATAAATTGACTGTATTCTTTCTGCTCTTTCCTCGCGTTCTCCATCTCAAATCCTTCCTTTTCTTTCTCAACCAAAATTTGTACAGCCTAAAAACGAAGGAAACGAAAAAAATTTCCTTCCATCTCTTACTCCATTTCCCTCTCAATCTCTCTCTGTTCTTCTCTGTTTGTTTCTCAAAATCCAACACAGTAATTATTAATAAAATGCAAAATTGAAGAAGAAGAAGAAGAAGAAAAGGGATACCAGAAGGGGCTAGAGCAACGAAGGGAGTGATATCATAGGGAGATCGAAATCGGTGAGTCATGGGAAGACGGAGAGTAGTAGTGGCACGGAGGACATGGATTTGTGAGGACTTCCATGGAGAAAAATGGGTATGGTGTCGACGACTGGAAACGCGCATGCGTCGGAGGGGAGGTCTTCTCCGGTGTATGACTTAGGTACAATATGTTTCTCAGCTCTGCTTCGTATTTCCTTCTGAGCCACCAACAATAATCTTAAACTGAAACTGAAACAAAAAAGAGTGATGGTAGAAGTGTTTCTTGGAGAGATCGATGACGGTTGAGCCAAAGGTGAGTGGTCGTGATCTTTTTTATTTTCTGATTCTTTTTATAACTTGGGATTCATAGGTTTGTGTATTGTTGTAGACTTAGGTTGAATATTATATGAGCGGTTTGTGAATGTTGCAGAAACATACGAAGGTTATCGCAAAAAGTTTTAACGTTAGAGGGTTGGAGGATTTTTGGACAGAGGGAGTATATGTCTGTATGAGTTTATGTTTTCTATTGTTCTTGGTTTGATTTTATGGGTATGCTGGCTTTTTGCTCTTGGTTTGAAATTTGGTTCTGTTATCTACTTATGCTGGATATTTGGCTCTTGGTTCTTTTTCCTGACTATGGTTTTTGTGTTGTTTTTTATATATTGTTTTTTTTCCTCCTCTGTTTTATGGAACATTTCTTTTGTTATATTGAAAACAAGATGGAAAAATGGGGGGAAATATGAGAGGCTTTTAACAATTGTGGTATGCTATTTCAATTGCGTTCTGGATGCATGTTTTTGTTTTTGTTAAATTTTATGTAGTACTTGGCTATTCGTGGACAGGTTTGGACTGTTTTTGCAAGCTATTTTTTACAGCAAATATGAGCACTTTTCTGCAGGTTTTGGCAGCATTTTTGGACTATATTGACAGGGTTATTGTGCAGGCTAGGTGGTTGGTTTTGGACTGTATGGGTTTGACATGATTTTGGATCATTTGTTGGCTAGGTGATATCTTTCTGACTTTTTTTCTTTCCCTCTTCATCTTTTAATGAAATATAAAGCCATTTTGCTTTTTTCTTTCACAAAATTTTCTGAAGGGTTTGTGTAGATTAGGTAAATGATGAGATAATTGGGACTGTTGAACAAGCGTTGGCTGTTTTTTTTATATTGGATGGTTTTATTTTGTTTTTGCCATTGCTCGTTGTTTTGTGTGTTTTGCAGCTTGGCTGCAAGTTTGCTTTTGTTGGCTGCTGTTTGGCAGCCTAGCTGCTGCGCCAGCCTGCTATTTTGCTATTTGTTTTATGTTGCAGGTTTACCCTGCTGTTCTGTTTGTATATTTTGTTGTTGTTTGACCTGCTATTTTTGCAGCCTGTTTTTGCTTGACTTGTTGTGATGTTTGTTGTTGTTTGACAGCCTTGGGCTTGCACATTTCCTTTTCCTTTTTTTCAACCAATGCTCAGCCTTGTGATTTGCAAAAATGGGAGAAGAGGGATTATGATAAAACAAACCTTAAAATCCGATTCCTAGATACAAACCCTAATGATGAACTTTAACTTGCTTTAACCATCAATTCTTGCTTGAATTTTCACGATGCTTGCTAACTTTTTCTTTTTCTCTTGTTACATGTACGAGCAATTGAATGGCGAGCGAGACAAGGTGAAGAGAAAGCCACAGCTAGCAATGAGGAGTTTCTTGAAGATGAAGCAAACTTGAAAAACAAACATTTATTTGTTTCTTTGTAAACAACAAATGTAGCTTGTGATTCAATTTATATTTTTGCATTGTAAACCCTTTTTCAAATTGTCCAAGAGTGTAACCTGAACACGACACCTGAATAAAATGATGAATTTGTTGTAAGTCTTGAATTCTTGGAAACTTGGAATAATCCTCTAGAAATTAGGGTGTATTTTGCTCAAAATTCTAAACTCTTAAATCTTCTTGAATTTATATTTACAATTTAATTGACGAACTTGGATATTTGATTTTGAGCCCTTGAAATGCACTCCAAGTAGAAACAAAAAAAACTTTTTATCATGAACCAAATCTTGATGCACAAACAAAGAAACTTAAGAAACCTGATCTATATCCAATTTCAATTCAGTAATTACTAATGCTTCGAACACCAGAAACTTGTATTATAAGCAATATATAATCAATGAAACTTCAAACTCAACATCTTGCCTTTACCCTTGACTTAGTGGAGAACAAACTCAACACAAAATCAATTCTAAGTCCCAAAATGTTCCAACGAATTTCCTGGCCTTCTAAGTGCATTTGGCTATTGATCCTTGAAGTAATCTTACATACGGCATCATTTTCCATATGTTGCAAAAAGAAGCATCCCGGTATGATGAAAATCGGAAGAGTTTCAATCCTTGAAAGTCTAGTAACAGTTACTTGAGATTAAGCCAAAGTCCACAAAGCGGCCTCTAAAGTATCCAAACTTTTGATGATCTTATGCAAATTATTGGCTCTTGACTTGTAAAGATGAGTTAATGAGGGCGTAACAAGGAAACAAATACTCAAAGAATCACTCAAAAATATTTAATATCAAAGAAGTTATGATCTTATGAACTTGATCTTTAAAGTGTCGACTTTTACAGTTGATTTTTAGTCATTCGAGCCATTGACTGGGCACACTCGCGATGCGGGGCTTGAAAATTGGCACGAACATCCTTGAGGACACTTGAAGGACTAAGAAGACCAATTGAAACTTCGGAAACTTAATTTTCTCTGAGAGATACCAAACCCTAATTGTTGATTTACTGCGTAGAGAGAGAATCTGTCTGACCAACTTCTGAGCCAAGTTAAGTATTCGAAAAACCCTAGAATATAAAAAATGGGAGGGAAAATTTTGTGGTACGACAGAATCCATTGGAGAATTGAGAATTCCTGAATAGGATATTTCTTGATAAGGCAGCTTCAGAGGGGAGATGAGGGTTTTTTAATAAGATATTTCCGAAGGCAGCTCCGTTGGGGAAAGGAGAAATCTTGGACCAAAGATCTCAGACTAAGGTCTTTACTGGAGAGATGAAATAAACCCCAACACAAATCAGCTGGGGGAATGAAAATTCCTGAGAGTGAGATCTAAAATAAGGCAGCTCCATTGAGGAATGGGAAATCTTGGACAAGATATCCTCATAAACAACCTCCTCTTAGGAAGTGAGATGATGCTCCCATGACTTTGCTAAGCAACAAAACAGACTTGAGTAGTCTTTACGGGGGATAATAAAATATTCTCAACATAACGAACTTCAAACCATGCTTTTGTTATGGAGATTAGAGAATTCTTGAACAAGAAATCTTTATGAAGTGACTTCATCGGGGAACAGGGGAAATTTTTTAAGGAACTCTCGACTTCAGTTGGGGATGAGAACACTTCACTTCAGGGAATAGACATTATTTTGCTAGGTGATGCTGATGAGACAAAACTTCAAGAACTTGGAGAATAAGACTCTCTTAATCTGAAATTCTAATTAGTCAATCTTTAAAATTTTCTGCTTTGGGAGGTTTACTGGGGAGCAACAGAAACTTCAGATCTCTGTAGAAACCCACGACTAATATCAAATAGATTTGGTCTTCATGAAGTGACTTCACCAGGGAATAAGAAGATATTCAACCAAATCTTCAGTCAGCGTAAAGACGCTCTGCTCCGAGGAATAGATATTCTCTTACGAACACAAACATGTTAGATTTACCAAGAAATGGAAATTATATATCAAAAGGTCATAACTTGCAGTCAAAAGACTTTTTGCTAGGTGTTACAGGGAGACAAAGCTTTATGCATCCAGAGAACGAGACTTGTTTAATCCAGAATTCCAGTTGGTCAATATTAAAATTTCTCATTTGGGAAGACTTACTTGGGAGAAGTAGAAGCTTCAATGTTGCTTCGGAGGAAATGATCCAGGTTAGGGACACGTTTATTATCTTGAAAGATGTTGCTCTAGTAATGGCGAGTTATGTAGATAAGCAAAGCAAATGATAACTTCATGCGAAACAGATCATTGAACGTGCCCTAGATAGTGTGACCACTTTGCTGGAAAGGGTCCTTGTAGAAAAATGGCACCATTTTGACTTAATAAAATCTGCCCTAGATTATTCGAGCTCTGAATAATTCTCTGACACAATGGGTCCATGGAGAGATTCGTTGAATCCTGACGTAACTGCTTCAGGTTGACTAATCTTTGAAGAGATTCTCCTCGAAAGGACATCCTGAGATCTGTGCTGAGAATAACACTCCTGACTTTAGTTGGAGATAAATATCTTAACTTCTGATGAAGGAACAACAATTCATAGATTTAAAATTCTGATAAGCTGAGGATGACAATCTAATTTTCCATCCAACTCTTCACATTCATAAATTGTTTAGCCTGCGACCAGACTTAAACTAATCAACTATGAAATGGGAGAAATTCCCCTGAATAATGCCTTGCCCCAGTCTGTAGGGTTGTTAAAGAACGTGCCTCAAAATGACTTCCTGAGGTATGTACCATCCAGATAGACTTCCCCAGTGTTACAAAATTTGAAACACGGCTTTTGACAAATCAACATTAGAAGTTTCTTCAATAACTCTTGGGTAATGAACCTTGATCACTCGACACTTGAGAGATTTATCTAATCTCGACATAACTACCCCCAAATTGACGAAACTTTGAGAGTCAATGGATCTTGACTTGATTGCCCCAGATTAGAGGAATCTTGGCAAACCATTTCCTTACCTCATGCTCACAGAGGAACGAGAAGTTCACGAAGTTTAGAAGATAACACCTCCTCAAGATAATTGACTTACGTCTCAGTACATAATCATACTTCTCAACTCTAACTACTTCACGCGTAAGCAGATACTTGAAGAAAATTGTCCTTTGGGACCAATTAGAAATGATACACCATTGCTCAATCAAAGATTTGGGGGCAAAAAATTTTCTGCATAATCATCAGACAAATAGTTCTTGATCAATCTCTCAAACTAGTCTTGTTCAATTCAAAGGAGTAGTTAGAAAGCATGCCCCAAATTTAGATTGTTCTTTTCAACAGATTCTGTAAGCAATTGATCCCTCGGGATATTCAAACTCTTCATCTGATGCTCAATATGCAAGCTCGCTTGATGTTTAAGAACTTTTTCATATGCAAAGAATGTTTTATCCTAAGAATGATAAATCTAATGCAAATCATATACTTGTTTTGAAGTTAGAAAACTTTCATTGAAAAGATGTTGGAACATTGAAGTTTTTCTATACAAAGAAAGTAAAAGGTGGAGTAATACCAACTCAAAAAGTTTTTTAGCAACTCTCCTAGGAGTCAGGTTACCATACTCTCGTAAAAGTTTTGCTTTCGAATTAACCCATGCTTCAATTATGACTTTTAAGGGTTGTAACGTGGCCTGGTTCACGGTTTTTTAAAGAGAAAAAAAGGTTTTTAAGGCTCAAAATTATTTAATGCCCACCCATTCTCCACGATTTTCTCTAGTCATACATTCAATTAAATCGATTCAAGAACTCATCTCTCAAAAGAGTTTATGATGGTTGAGGAACCACAACGATTTCTTGGACACGACAGTCACTTAACCTTTGGTTTTTAGGTGTTCGATCACACGAATATTATTTTGATGAGGATTTTTACTGGATAATACTTTTCTACCTTTCGGGCTTTTCAAATTCTTTTTTACTTTCCCTAACTTTTTCCTGGACCAATTCTTTTGGATTTCAATTTAGAAGTCCAACAGGATTCCCTAACTTTTTCCTAAGCTACTTGTTTTCAAGTTTCTACTTAGCGAGGATTTTTTCTTTCTTTATTATTCATACTTTCCCTTTTGAACAAGTCGTGTGACCCTAAGTCTTTGAACTTTTTAGAGGAAAGTGACTGCCTCATTCCTTATTCGGCGAGGAATAACCATTGTTATATCGATTCGATCTCGATCTCAGGATTTTTGTGAGGAAATAACCATTGTGGTTTTGATATTTTCTCGACCTCATAATGCTAGGTATAAAATGTGGTGATCCTCATATGGGACACTCCTTTTAAAATTTGAATGCTCGATCAAGTTAACTGAACATCTACCCTGTGCCGGGTTAAAAAAATAAGGGTTTTTTTTCAAATAGAAAAGAAACTCCTACTCTGAAGGCTCAGAGGGGTTAACTAGGGTTTATCTCCCTTATATCTCCGGTGTTTGGAGATTGAAACAAGGCTTGTACATCGTAAGAAAGTTTTTACTCAAAAGCATACCATTTGGAATTCCAGGTAAATTTTGAAGAATTGAAAAACACAAGAAGGGGGGTTGAATTGGAATCTTAAAAATCAATGGAAAGAACACGATGATTTTTATCCTAGTTCATTTGAACTCAAACTACTCCAGTCCACTCGTCAAGGTGATTTCTCCTCTCTCCACAAGGTCTTAATCCACTAATTAATCTTGATTACAAATCTACTTTGACTACTGCCAAAGTCTTCTTGAGTATAACCACAACCTGGTTTTTCTCAAGGAAACGCACTAAATAATATAATTATAGGACTATGTACAATAATATTTTCTTACAAAACAGTATCATAGTATGTGATGTTTTATACAGTTGAGATAATTGTAAGTATGAGGATTAGAAAAGATTGTAGCGTTGTTGAGTGTTGTGAAAATCATAAACAATTTATCATCACGTCTTGTTTAAATAGGTGTAGCATGAATGATCTTTTGGAAACATGATTAATGACAGTTAAGGTGCTTTCCAAAAATAAAGATCCTTGTTTCCTTCTAGCCGTTACTCTTGAAATAGAAATATTTGATTTGTAACGCTTTAGAACATTGAGGTATGTGTTGCTGCTTGCTTCAGAGCTTTTGAAGATCAGAGCCATAACAAGGGTTGTAGAATGAAACTATGTTCTAAAAAATTTTTGTCATCCTCCCTCCAGAGTCATTACTTTATTAACAAGAGTTAGGTATCAAAAACATAGTAAAACAAATAAGAGAAATTATGAATGGATTAGTTCAAGACAAACATATTCAATGTGTTATGATTAATCATTCAAAAAAGATGAGAAAGTTTGCATACAATAAAGTACTGAACAAAACAATTAAGATTGAAAATGAAAATTCAAATGAAATTTGAAATATCCATGGTTGAGGAGACTTGACTCCGTATGGACTGATTGCTTCAAACGATCTTCAGCAACCTCGAGGCTCACTTGGATAAGATATTCCCCTCTTATATGGACACAAGAGTCTCTGAATTTATCCAAGCTTGGACTTTATCTCTGGATGACTTACCGTCTTCAACTGAATAGTCGAGTTCCGCAGAATAATGTTCACAGAAGATTCTCTCAAAAGAGAGGGTGAAAGTTGTACCAAATGAAAATTTCGAAAATGTCCGCCACATTAGAAATTGGACTTTGAGAAAGGCGTCAGGCATGTGCTTGATTTTGCTTAAACCTGTTGAAATCTTCAACATCACGGGAAAATGCCCCATAATGAGAGACACACCTAGCATTTTCATCGGGAGAGAGGTTAATCAACTGAATAGTCTTCAAAGCATGAAGCTTAATCAAATGAATTCTCAACGGACGAGGAAGTTTCAGGATGTAAGACATTGAGATGGTATCTACAAACTTCTCAGGCTTCTTCTATCTTTGCTTAAAAGCTTTTCCCCATGCATTCACTTGGGTAACAAACACTGACTGCTAAAGAGAAGATCAGGTGTCCCAAAGCTGTGGAAAGTTCCCCTAATTGAATAATCAGGTACCCCGACGTGGTAACCACATCTTACGTTGATAACAGGATTTGGAAGGGATATTTGTAGACGGTACTTAAGTACTAAGCCTAACCCATTGAAGCTCCAACAAGCATGGAAACAAATCAGAATAAAGAACTGAGATGGGATCAAAACTGTTTTCCAGACCAATACTGCCCTTGTTGATAAAATATATCCCTTGAATTAAACTGGAAAAATGAGAACCGTTTGTTGATAAGACGTTCCAAGCACTTAAGATAGTGAATGAGACCCACAAGGCAATCCATGGTTTGAAAGAAATCCCAAAAGATGAGGAGAAGAGAATAACTCATGTTACAACAGTCGTGTAGGATTACTGACACTATCATCAAGACTTCTATGACCTGACTCAACTAGGTCTTCAACTGATTATCTTCCTTCTCGAAGAGTTCCCTATGAAGGGCCAAGGTTTTCATGTATACCATAAACAACCATCTATGAATCTTCATCCCAGCCAATACCCCACGAAGTTGTTGCATAACTGATCTCTGAACATGTGACATCAAGAATTCAAGTCTATAACTATGGAGAGAATACCAAGTCTGAATAAGAATCACCAACTCTGAGTACCTGTTATGAATGTATGAATATGTATGAGGTGCATGAATGGATGCAATGCCATGTTCAATCATTTATAAGGGACCATCATGTTTTGACTTTTTTATTTTATTTTAAACTAGTAAAAGGTGAAGAAGTGCAACACAAAGCTCACAAGCATGGTTTCTTAGAAATGGAAAGAACGTGTGTGTTAAAATGATGTTAACATGTTGTATGTACAAGAAAATAGGATCAAGGTTCCATACACATGGAAAATGGTTGCATTGTCTCTAAACTGAATGATGAATATCACCATATCAAAGGTCTGACGCCACCTTGGAACATAAAAGAGCCAAGTACCAAGTGGATCAGCAACTACATGAGACCAAAATCTCCCTATCATAAAAGATAACTGCTGAACTGCCGAAATAAATTGCCATCAAAAGGTGAGAAGTCTGGAGCAAAATCGAAAGAACACACAATCACCGATAGTATCAAGTCGCCATCAAAAATACACAGTAACTATCAGAACATGGTCACCAACAGAACTCAAGTCACCAACATAACCAGAGTCACCAACAGAACAAATAGTCACCATCTGTACCTATAAAGATTATTCCCTCCCCACTCACGGGTGTAATCTAGGTCAAGGTAAAGTCAAGAGTAACTCAGAATCATGGGTTTGCCTAAGGCCACTATCGCTGAAACACCTACGTGAAACGATAGCACCTCATTTGTGACCTCAATTTAGCATGGACGACATGACCGTACTAGCAACTGAAAGTAGACTAGACGTTCATGTTCAACTCTATTTCTAGGGTTCCTATGGTTATCACTTAGTCAACGTATTGGGACTTTTACCTCTTATAACACCCACCCGAAGTGGAAACAGAGCCAGAACATCAGATAACCAATATGGAAAGCAAAAAAATGCATGCACAAACATATGCAATCAGTGTGTATAAAGCTGTAAATAACTCGAAATAGATAAACACCCAAAGAAATAAACAAAAAAGGGCTAGGATCGACTCCGGGATAGAGCAACAATTGGTCAATTATTCCCGAGTGAAGTCGCCAACTGAAACAACCGGTCGAACAGTCATTGGATAACTATATCAATGAAGTCGCCATCGAACATTTTTTATCCCACCAAAAGGGAAAGGTGAACATCGAGAAACCCTGAAGGGGGGGTGAAATATCGATCTTGCAACCGAGAGATCGGGTAAGGAAGTTTGTCACGTGAGGGGAAGGTATTAGCACCCCACACGTCTGTAGTGCTCTACAGTATTCACTCTTTTTGTCTAATCTAAAGGTGTGTTTCAAATCTATCTAAGTTGTACAAGGAATGCATGCAAAATAAAAGAGAAAAGAATGTAGGGAAAATAAAAGTAGTGCCTTTTAACGAATCAGAGAAGCCATAGTTTGGCTCAAATATTTTTGGTTGGTTTATGTTTTTTAGTTAAAAAGACAAAAACGATAATCAGGATGGCAAAACATCAGATAAAATAACAAAACATCAGCAACAATGATAAAACATTAAAACAAGGATAATAAGACATCACGTGGCAACACAAACTCGGATAAGATGATAACACATCAGCATGATAGCAAACTATCGGATAAGATGATAAAACATCATACCTAACATTGATATCAATAATCAAAGTAGGATAACAAACACGTGCAATGTCGAAGCATCGGCAAAAAGATAACAAAATATCATTGTGAAAATGGCACAACTTTTTAATTAGATGAATAAAACATCACACCTATCAATGATATTTACGATCAAAGTAGGATAACAAACATGCGCGATGGCGAAACATCGACGAAAAGATAACAAAATATCATGGCAAGGATGACAATACCTCAAAACTTAGATGATAAAATATCACACCTAACAATGATATTGAGAATCAAAGTAGGATAAAAAACATGTGCGATGGAGAAACATTGGTGAAAAGATAACAAAATATCATGGCAAGGATGACATTTCGTCAAAAAATAGATGATAAAACATCACACCTAACAATGATATTGAGAATAAAAGTAGGATAACAAACATGTGTGATGGCGAAACACCGACATAAAGATAGTAAAATATCATGGAAAAGATAACAATACATCAAAATTTAGATGATAAAACATCACACCTAACAATGATATTAAGAATCAAAGTAGGATAACAAACATGTGCGATGGCGAAACACCGACGAAAAGATGACAAAATATCATGGCAAGAATGGCAAAACATTATGATTTAGATGATAAAACATCACACCTTGTTGTACCCCAATATTTTCCCTCTCACTTAGCTAGAATTTTCTCACAAGATCTCTTTGACTAAAAGACTGCATTAGGGTTTGACCAGCTCAAGACACCTCCTCATGCACTGATGACCAGAATTAGGGTTTGAGTTTTCACAAGGATTTTTGGACTATCAATGCTTCATATGAATTTCAAGGATCATTATGGACCCTCAAGATTATTCATGTCAAGTTTCAAGCTTTGAATCACACTTTTGATCAGTCAATTAAACAGTTGACCTAAAAATCAGCTGTATTGGGGAAAAGTCAACCATGGCCAATTTTCAGTAAAACTTCATAATTTTTTATCCACATCAATATCTTAGACTCATATGCAAAATTTTATCAATTTGGACCACAATTCCCCAAGAAATTTGATCAAATCATCAAAAGGGAAAATTTGTCAAAATTAGGGTTTTGACTGAGAAAGTGCCATTTCTGATTTTGACCTAGCAAATGATCAATAGGTTTGAAGCATGATTTCAAGAATTCAATTGCATCATCTTAACCTAATAACATGATTCAAAACATTACAAATCCATTGCATTGACAGATGAATTTTGCAGTCAACTGATCAAAAGTCAACTGTATACTGAAAAGTCAAATCTTGACTTCTTGGTCAAATTCAAGTGCCAAGGATCATAATTTATCAAAAAATGTCAAAATGTGAAGCTTGTTCATCAAGAAACCAAAGATTTAAGATTTGGATTTGAAAAGTTGAAAAATTCTAACTTAGAAAATTTTCTAAGTATAGAAAATTTCTTGTTTTTTCTCAACTTTAAGCCAAATTATCACCATGATACAAGATGATTCAAGGGAAGTTCCCAACATGAAATTTGTAGATCTCCATGAAATCTACAACTTTGCTTCACACAATTTCTCCTAAAGATCCTTGGATCTCAAGATATAATTTTGTGAATACATACTCATGAACTAAAATAACTTAGTGAAATTTTGCCCTAGTTAGGCAGGTTTTGGACCTAACTTCATGCCAATTTTTCACATAGGTCCAAAGGGAATATTTGAAATAATTTCAAAGATGGGTTGTATAGCATATTTTAAGCTTTCCAAAATGTCCAAGAACACCTTGAGATCATTCTTGACTAGGGAGAATCGAAGAGATGAAGTTGGCAATTTCTCACTTTGATTTCAAGCCATTTCATGAAGAACAAAAATTCAAATCCTCAAGCATGCTGAACAAATCTTGATTTGCAGGCTCCTAACTTGTTTCTCACTCCATAATTAAATGATTTCACAGATGTTGGAAGCTTTAGGACAAGCATTGAATGCATTGTACAAGGATAATTCCATTTTTGACACAAAGGTGCCACTTCCATTTTGATAAAGCACAACTTTTGCAATTTTCCACTCCTTGAGCTTTGCACTTGTTCTTTCAGCACACACAAACCCTATATACCAAAAGCGATGTGTCTAAAATCTCTACCAACTCATATCAGGCTTGTACAAACACATAGAGACTTGTCTCCTCACTTTTCTTCAAAAGAAAGCAATAGAGCCAAAAGGCTAGAACAGAGAAATCTTGAGGAAGCTTGATGTCAAACCTTTTCTATACTTATACACAAACACATTACAACCTAGAACATGATTTCTAAAGCTCAGAAACTCTCCCAAACACTCTATCACTAAAAATCTGCCATAACTTGCAGTTTTGCACCTTACATAGCAATCTCACAAACCACTCGTGTGTTTTGAATTTTAATCACCTAAACACTTAACATACATCATATCTAAGTGTTCCAGGCCACTACCCCCTCATTGTAACTCCTTCTTCTCCATCTGCCATTTTCACATTTCAAGCTTGCAGGTTGACTTGAGTAGGGAGATTCAGGAGCTTTCAAAGCAAAGTAAAGATTGGAATACACTCAGGGAGGTCCAGGAAAGCTAAATAGATCCTCAGGCCTTCTCAAAACTTGCTCAAACTCCATTCAAGATCTCAACTGAAAGAGGTAAAAACTCAAACTTCTATCTCTTCATACAAGCATCCTTTAGTCTTGATTTGTGAAAACAAAATGTAGATATCCTTGCACTAAAGCCAACCATGTTCATAGGTTTCATTTATATTCATTGTGTATAGAGAATTTTGAATTTGAATTTTCTGTAAAAATTAGGTTTTAAATTAGGGCAAGCAAAATTAACTCTGATCTTTGATTGTTAGTTTACATAAGTTAGATGTTTGAACTTGTGGGAAGAAACCCCATAATTTTCATGTTTGGACTTTCCATTTTCATGGAGAAATGAGAGAGTTACAGGTGGTCCGGCCATGGCCCAAGGTTGAAGATGAAGTAGCCTTCAGGGGGCGTTTTAATATACATATTTATGCCTTTGCTTATATGAACGGATGTACAGCCACCCCAGTGGTAAGGCAGCGTGCAAAAATTCCCTAGGTCACGGGTCGAGCCTTGGCGCTGCCTTTTGCAATTTTTCATATTTTTTCCATTTTTTTTATTGTTTTTGCAGCGTGGGATTCTAAACATTGGGCCTTATGTTTTTTCTAATCTCATGCCTCCTATTTGCTTACAGCACCCCTGGCCCATTATCATTTATTTTATTTTATTTTGTTTTCATTTTATTTTCCTAATAATATTTTCTTAATAAAAAAAATCATAAAAGTATAAAATTGATTAAAAAAATTATATTTTGTTTTATTTTATTTTATTTCCTCATAAAAAACTATTTTTTATTTAAGTTATATACTATCTTTTTTTATAAACTTGTGAATTATATTAAAATTATTTTAAATACTTATTTTTCTTCATACCTATTAAATATTTACTTTAACATATAAAAAAAACCAAAATACTTTATAAATACCATATATTATATTCTATACAAAAATACTTAAAGAAATTTATTTCCTTTTAATAAATTAGAATTAGGGTCTAATCAAAATCTTTTCTAAAAAATAATCTCCTTCCTTAAATAATTTAAGTTTAATCTTTATTTGTTTATTAGGCTTAGGTTAAAACTCTTTTACATAAAAAGAACAAAACAAAATCTTCTTTTGCATTTACAAATCTTCACATATTTAAATTATCTTGTACATTATTTATTCCAATACTTGTATAAATTCAATTTGGTTGTAATAGATTAATTAGGTTTATATTATTGAAAATCCCCATTCATAAATCATATTCCCCCCTCCCACAAAATATTGTAATAGCGTAGTAATCTTTAAATTTCGCAATTTATCGCTTTACATAACATGTTAGTAATTAGGGTTTGTATGGAAAGATAAAATCAATCAAATAGAAAATCCTAATCTAAGACAGAAGCAAGCATGAAAATGACACACTTGCACACAAGACACCCCTAGGGTTATCCCACTTAGTTACCTTATACAAAAATGGTCATGTTACGCATGTAAAGTGTCTTAGCAAAAACAAACAAATACAAGATCATAGACCCTCGATGAAGCTATTTAAAGTTGCCTTACAAAAATGACCTTAGTCCCTCAAAATGATAAGATGCTTTGCAACATTGCTAATCATGGCTATACGATGACCCATGTCCGTCCCGTTTACATCCAAAGATAAGGGTTGCTTACCAAATCAATGGTAAGACAACAATGTCAAAGAAAAATAAAATGAACAAGAAAGACATTTGAGTAGGTAGATTACTCCTAGTTACTTGCTCCATTTCAAAACAAATATCCTTGCTATTTTCAAAACAAACACACACATTTCCAAACATCTTACAAAATTGAAAACATTTTCAAAAAGACAAACATCTTTGTATACATTCTTACGAACGAGAATCATTACAAAGATTGCCTAAACAATGGCCTCTTTTACAAAATACTTTCAAAACCACACAAAGCACAATTTCAAACGAAAGCAAGTGATCTAGCAAGTAACTAAGAGCCCATGGAAAACCATGGATGAAAAGTGTGCTAATACCTTCCCTTTTCATAATCTACCCCTCGAACTCAAGAAACAATATCAAAGGTCTTTCCTGTGCTTTTTCACCTTTCCTTTTGGATAAAAGAAAAGTCGGTGGAGACTCTTGCTAAACCGCAACATTTGCGATAAAACGCAAAACCTCAAGTCAGTTCTCCCACCGCATCACAGAGCTGGCGACTCTGTTGGGGATTATTTATAAAAGTGGGGTTACCTTAGGGTTTAGATCATATTTATTTGCTTACATTGCTTGATTTGTATGCTTTACATTATGGTTCTATGTTTGGGTTTGAATCCCCTACCCGGATTTGGGATACATTATAGGAAGTAGCAATACGTTATGGAAACTGTGTGGGGTATACTGACATGGTCTAAGCAATAGCTACGTTAGTGCGACATATTTGTGGGTACCGGTAGACTTTGAGTTAATCAAAGAGAATACGGGGCCGTTGAGTGATATCATGAAGCACTAATGGACTTCTAGAACCTTTACTTGACCAACTTGGCCTTTTTGGGTGTAGTGAGATGACCGGCTTTGGTGCAGTCCGAAGTTGGTAGATACTTTATACTACACTCGTTGAGGTTTGGTTTCTTGGGATATTTAGGTCGCCATTAAAGAGGCTTGAGCTGAAACAATGACCAAGGAAACAATCCAGTGATATTGAGATCCTTAGAACCCGGTTACTATTACTAGGACATTTTTAAGCGAACTAAACATCAAGAGGGTACTTACCTATAAAACTCCATGCAAGCCTAAACTAAGGATTTGTTTTCTTTGCTTGTATATGCATACTTGTACATAAAATCATGAACATCATGAACATCATATACATCCACTAACCATTTCAAGGATTTTGGGATTCATCTTTGTTATTGTTTTGTAGTAAATGGATTCACTTCGCAGGAAAACTATTTAAGTCAACCTTGTAAGAATTCCTCCACAACTTAAGGAGCTAGCTTCAAAAATTCATGAAAAATCTCCATTCACCGAGAGACATGGTCGTCTACTCAACTTGGTCACCTCCAACACAGATGAGGATATGATGAAGGTGCTCTTTCAGTTCTTTGATCCTTTGCACCATTGCTTCATATTTCCCGACTATCAACTTGTGCCTACTTTGGAAGAATTCTCCCAACTCTTGAGGATTCCTATTCTCAATCAACTACCTTTCAACGGTATGGAAAGAGATCCAAAGCCAGAAGAGATTTATCAAGCTCTACACTTGCATTCATCTGATGTCAAAACTCATTGGGAAACTAGGAGTGGTGTCAAAGGCTTCTTAGCAAAGTTTCTATTTGATAAAGCCCAAAGTTGTTGGAATTCCTTAGACTTGCAGGCCTTTGAAGAAATTGTGGCTCTCCTCATTTATGGTATGGTTTTGTTTCCAAATCCTGACCAACTCATAGATGTCAACACCGTCAAAATCTTCATATCACGCAACCCAGTGCCTACACTACTCGGGGATATCCTACACTCTTTTCACACTCGCACAATGAGGAAAAGAGGTGTCCTTATGTGTTTCACTCCTCTCTTGGCAAGATGGTTTATTTATCATCTTCCCCAATCGGTCTTAAATATGAGCAAGGTTCAAGGTGGTCACAAAGGTTGATGATGCTCAAACATTCAGACATTCAATGGTGCTCTCGGTCCAAGGAGAATGTTATCATTGTCGACCGTTATGGAGAATTTCCTAATGTACCTTTACTTGTAATTAGGGGGGGAATCACCTACAACCCATGCTTAGCCTTAAGGAGGTTTGGTTATGCCCGAACGAATGGCCCGCACGAGATGCTGATTCGAGGTTTGGTATTCGACTATGACAACGATGATCAAGGTCTTCGCCGGAGATTTATCTGAGCTTGGAGAATGCTAAACAAGGTGGATAGAAAGACTTTTAGGCACAAGAATTCCATCCCTCTTGAGCCTTACCTCAAATGGGTACAAACTCGTGCTCAGAGTCTTATGATGCCTTACCCCTCCATTCTCCCGATAATCATTGAGCCCGTCGTGGAGGGAGACGTTCCATATATTATCCTACATCCTGACATTCCCACATATCTTGAATACCTACAAAGGGATTGGATACAAATCAAAGGAGAACGAGATACTTTCAAAGCCCGATTCTACGCAAGCGAGAAGAAGGTTTTGGAGCTCATTAGGATACTTCATGAGGAGCAGGGTCTGAATGCCTACATTGCACCAAAGAGGATGCGCACAACTTTTCTATCTTAGAGTTTTTTATTATTTTTCCCCAGGGGCATTGATGTACTCAAACTTTATCTTATTAATATAATGTGTGTTTCCTTTTTGTCTAAAACAAATTGGAATCTTTGAAATCCTTGAAAATATTGCATATGCACATATCATTCATCATAACATAAACAGGTCTTTTACAACAAGTCTCCTCATCTTTCTACTATTTATTTCAGTAAGATGGATCTCGAGCAAAAAGTGAAAGATCTCCAAGCTCATAATACGCAGTTTCAACAGTTGTTTATGACCCTAGCCAAGGGGCAAGAAGAGTTGAAGACTCTGTTGGCTGAAGAGAGGAAAAAGAAAACAAAGAAGGTAACCGGAGTCTTAAACATGGGAAGAAGATTTCATGGGCAGACAACAAGGACTTTAGACTTTGCAACAACATCCAGCGAAGGAGAGGGGAAAGGCAAGGAAACAGTTGTCCCGTCAAAATCGGAAGAAGACGAAGAAGAAGAAGAAGACTACTCTGAGGAACAGTACCCTCCAGCTAATGATAAGTATAAACATCTTGAGGAGCGGTTGAGCGCGATGGAAATCGAAAAGGTTCCAGGTTTGGACTTTGAGGAGTTGGGACTAGTTTCAGTGATTGTGATTCCTCCGAAATTCAAAGTGCTTATATTTTCCAAATATGATGGAGTGTCATGCCCTAAAATGCATCTCCGATAATATGTAAGGAAAATACAACCCCATACCGTTGATAAGGACTTATGGGTGCACTTTTTCCAAGACAGGGTTTATCTGGTCCCTTCTTTAATCATTTAATCGGAAGTTCATCTACAGGGTTTACTGAACTGATATTGACCAGAGAGAGGATAGAAGCCGATATTAAGAATGGAAAAATCCAGAAAGACACATCTTCTTCTACAGCTGTAAGGAATCCTTTCATCGGGAAGAAAGAGGTAGTTTCTATATATCCGCAAAGAAACCAAGATAGAGTCGAGCGCCGACCAATGGTGGGGGCTGTTATGATCCTGAAGCCTACATCTGATAAACAAAGAAATGATCAACCAAGGGTAGAAAGGCCAGTCAAGCATTTTACCAGAATCAACATGACTCTGTCTCAAGTATTACCTCATCTGCTAAGATCCAACTATGTAACCTTGAAAGAAGCTTTGAAAAACCCCAACACAACATCTCCCTATTATCACCCCAATGCCCGTTGCGCATATCACTCTGAAAGTCTTGGTCACGATACTAATAATTGTTGGGCCTTGAAGAACAAAATACAAGACCTCATTGAAGCAAAAGAAATTGAGTTTGATGCGCACAAGAAGCCGAATGTCATTTCTGCTCCTATGCCCAGACATGGCCACAATACCAATGCCATTGAAGAAGATTTGTTTGTTACCTCAGTTGATGAACTCATGACCCCACTTCCGACCATTAAGATAAACTTGTTAAAAGCTGGTGTGTTCCCGAGCTGTAATAAAGTTTGCCATCCCTGCTTATCCTCACCATTTGGCTGTCCTTTGTTGAAGACAGACATTCAGTGCCTGATAGATAACAAAGAGATTTTGTTTGAAAGTACTCCTGTTTCACCTATTCCTGTTGAAGATGTTTCAATCATTACCATTTCCGCCAATTCTTCCAGGGTCTCCACCAAAAGACCCGTTAGAATTACATCGGTTCCAAAAGCATCTCCTCTAATAATCACAATGCCTAGGCCAGTCCCATATAAATCAGACAAGACCGTGCCATGGAATTATGGAGGGGATATTTACTACCATGGCATCAAACAAGACTGGCCAGCCGCCAAAGAGATAAATTCCAAAGAAGAAGATTCCGACATCAGCAATATTGTCGGAACTAGCAAAATTACCCAAAGCGGTAGGATTTTTTCTCTAGAAATTGCTCCCCCAAAAGCAGTTTCTGGACCCGTGATCATCCCTGTGGCTGCTCTGACGGTTACTTCCGTACCCATAATCATCTCTACAAGTGCTCCTATTGACGAAGACATTACAACCCCTATTATCATTCCTACCAACACTCTTTTTGATGAGACTCGAAGAAAGAGTACTCAAGTGGAGCCTGACCGGACGAATGCTCAAGCACTGACTATCCCTGAGACATCTAAGAAAGAAATGGAGGAGATCCTAAAAATTATAAAGAGGAGCGACTACAATGTAGTTGAACAATTGGGGAAAATTCCCTCCAAAATCTCCATGCTGGCATTACTATTGTGTTCTGAGGCACATGCGAAAGCCTTGGTGAAGTTCGTAAAAACAGCCCATGTGCCTCAAGAGACGTCTACTGATCAATTTCAAGACAGCGTGGCCAGCCTAACTGCGGACAATGGCCTAGGTTTCTCGGATGCTGATCTAACGCCGAGGGGAAGAAAGCACAATGAGGCATTACATATCTCTGTGGAATGTAAGGGCACAACTCTGGCACATGTTTTGGTGGATACTGGCTCATCCCTGAATGTATTACCCAAAAAAGCTCTTGACAGACTTGACTATGAAGGGTTGACTTTGAAGCCAAGCAACATAGTAGTGAAGGCATTTGATGGCTCGAAGAGGATGGTGCACGGGGAAGTGGATATCCCCATAAAAGTTGGAACTCAAACTTTCAACTCAACCTTTTATGTAATGGATATCCGCCCTTCTTACTCCTGCTTGCTATGACGGCCATGGATCCATAATGCTGGTGATGTTACCTCTACACTACACCAGATGCTGAAGTATCCGGTTCAAGGGAAGATTATCACCGTACATGGAGAAGAAGAATACATGATCATCCATCTCAATTCCTTCAGGTATGTGGAATTGGACGGGGAATTCATTGAAACTCCATTTCAACACTTTCAAGAGGTCCCCCAAGAGGTAGCAGTGACCAAAACTGTGTCTCAGATCCCCAAGATTACAAGACCTCTACTCCGGATGTCATCACTAAAGGACGCCAAAGCAGTGGTAGAGGAAGGTGGATGCACCATCTGGGGGAAACTTCCAGATATCCCGTATAAGTCTGACAAGTTTGGCCTAGGTTTCACTTCAAGTGCTCAAAAGGTTGTACGTCGTGCCCGTGCTGGAGGGCCACCCTTGAAGATTAGCAACCGTGAGGTCAACGCGGTAGAAGATGGTGAAGATGATTGCAACCTGGAGGAATGGATCTTTCTGACTGTCAATGGAGGGCTCAACAATTGGGAGGCCAAATATTTCATCCCAATCACTTTCATCCCTCAGTAATTTATCTTTACATTTTGATTGGGTCTGTAATATTCAAAACAATTTGCACTCTTAAAACCTTGTGTCTTACCCGAAGAACAATGGTCCATTTGTAAGGGTTATTATTTCATCTTCGTATGACATCAATGAATCATGGACGTTTTCACATTCAAACTTTTGTGATCGTTGTTTTTCTTTTACATTTTATTTTCTTTCAAAGATAGCTATACCCTTACACACATCCACACTCACAATGCAGGTATCCATCCATTCTGGATCCCATGGGTAACGATACTGCTATGGCCTTTTGTGACTCTGAGAATCCGATCTACCAAGCCAAAGACGAAGGTGATGAAGATTGTGAATTACCAGGGGAACTTGCCAGAGTGCTACAACAAGAAGAAAGAACCATTCAGCCTCACGAGGAACCCGTGGATACAATCAACCTGGGTACCGAAGAAGACAAAAAAGAGGTCAAGGTAGGTGCCAATCTGGAACCCAGTATCAAGAAGCATCTGATCCAGCTGTAGCATGATTATGTCGAAGTCTTTTCCCGGTCATATGAAGACATGCCAGGACTTGATGAAGATATTGTGGTACATCGTCTGCCTACAAGAGAAGATTATCTACCAGTAAAGTAAAAGGTACAACGAATGAGGCCTGATATGTCAGAAAAGATTAAAGCAGAGGTCATGAAGCAATTTAATGTTGTTCCCGTGCCCAAAAACGACGGCAAGGTGCGAATGTGTGTGGACTACTGAGATTTGAATCGGGAAAGCCCTAAGGATGACTTTCCACTCCCCCACATTGATATCCTAGTTGACAATATGGCACAACACAAAGTGTTTTCCTTCATGGACGGATTCTCAGGTTACAACCAAATAAAAATGGCGCCTGAGGACATGGAGAAAACAACCTTTGTCACGCAGTTGGGCACATTCTGTTACAAGGTGATGCCATTCGGACTGAAGAATGTTGGGGCAACCTATCAACGTGCCATGGTAGCTTTATTTTACGATATGATACATCATGAAATAGAAGTCTACATGGACGATATGATAGCCAGATCGCAAACAGAAGAAGAGCACCTTGATCACTTTCAAAAACTGTTTGAGAGACTAAAGAAGTACAAGCTAAGGTTGAATCCAAACAAGTGCACATTCGGAGTACGGTCTGGTAAGCTCCTAGGTTTTATTGTCAGCAACAAAGGTATTGAGGTCGATCCTGCCAAAGTTAAAGCAATACAAGAGATTACTGCTCCTCGTACTGAGACGGAAGTCAGAGGATTCTTGGGACGTTTGAATTATATTGCCAGATTCATTTCTCACCTGACAGCTACTTGTGAGCCAATCTTCAAACTATTGAAGAAAGATCAAGTAGTCAAATGGAATGATGAATGCCAAGTTGCTTTTGATAAAATCAAAGAGTACTTACAAGAGCCTCCTGTGTTGATGCCACCAGTCGAGGGAAGACCATTGATTATGTATCTGACTATTTTAGAAAATTCAATGGGGTGCGTATTGGGGCAACATGACGAGTCTGGCCGAAAAGAGCACGCTATTTACTACCTGAGCAAAAAGTTTACTGACTGTGAAACCAGATATTCACTGCTCGAGAAAACTTGTTGTGTTCTGGCATGGGCTGCTCGCCGACTAAGATAGTATATGCTGACTCATACTACCTTGTTGATATCTAAAATGGATCCGATAAAATACATCTTCGATAAGCCTTCTCTTTCTGGGAGAATAGCTAGATGGCAGATGATCCTAATAAAGTATGACATATAATATACTACCCAGAAAGTTATAAAGGGGAGTGTGCTAGCTGATCACCTTGCTCACCAAGCTATAGAAGACTACCAGTCCATGAAGTTCGAATTCCCGGAGGAAGACATCATGACATTAGACAACTATGAAGGAATCAGGCCATATGACAGACCTGAACAGGGATCCCGATGGACCTTGTTCTTTGATGGAGCATCCAATGCACTTGGTAATGATATTGGTGTTGTACTCATATCTCCGGAAGGGTGTCATACTCCTTTTACAGCCAGACTTTGCTTCAATTTTACGAACAACATGGCAGAATACGAAGCATGCATCTTTGGTCTCAGAGCTGCCATAGACTTGGGGATCAAATCATTGGACGTATTCGGAGACTCAGCCTTGGTCATCAGTCAGATCAAAGGGGAATGGGACACCAAACACCCTAACCTTATCCCTTACAAAGAACATGTTTTGACATTGCTACCACATTTTGAGGAGATTACCTTCGAGCATTCCCCGCGAGAAGAAAATCAGCTAGCACACGCTCTAGCCACAATGTCATCTATGTTTAAACTTAATTGGGATAACGAGGCTCCCCAGATCACCATTGAACGGATGGATGAACCAGCACACTGTCACGAGATTAATACTGAAGAAGTAGTGGACCAGCCTTGGTTTCACGAAGTCAAGAGGTATCTCGAGGCTCAAGAATATCCAGAAGGAGCTTCAATCAATGATAAAAAGTTCTTAAGGAAATTCTCTGCTAAGTTCTTCCTTAGTAATGGCATCCTATACAAACGCAATCATGACTTTATGTTACTTCGGTGCGTAGATAAGGTTGAAGCTGAAAGGATCATGGCTGAATTGCATGAAGGCACTTTTGGCACCCATTCTAGTGGGCATACAATGGCAAAGAAAATCCTACGGGCAGGCTATTACTTGTCTACCATGGGAGCAGATTGCTATCAACACTCTCGAACCTACCATAAATGTCAGATTTATGCCGACAAGGTGTACGTCCCTCTGGTTCCTCTGAATGTCTTGACATCTCCTTGGCCCTTTGCTATGTGGGGGATTGATATGATTGGGGAAATCAACCCGACAACCTCCAATGGACACCACTTCATCCTAGTGGCCATTGACTATTTTACAAAGTGGGTGGAAGCAGCCTCCTTCGCTTCCGTTACCAAAAATGTTGTTGCCCGCTTCATCAAGCAAAATCTCATTTGTCGGTACGGTATCCCTGAAAGGATCATCACTGACAATGGTACAAATCTCAACAATACTATGATCACTGCATTGTGCGAGCATTTCAAGATTCAACATCACAATTCTTCTCCCTATCGGTCGAAGATGAATGGTGGTGTAGAAGCTGCAAATAAAAACATTAAGAAGATCGTACAAAAAATGACAGTCACATACAAAGACTGGCATGAGATGTTACCATTCTCTCTCCACGGGTATCGTACCACGACTCGCACATCAATCGGGGCAACACCCTATTCTTTGGTATACATCATGGAAGTTGTCTTGCCTATTGAGGTTCAGATCCCCTCTCTGAGGATTATGAAGGATGCAGGGTTGAACGAATACGATTGGATTCAGACTCGACTTGATCAACTGAATTTTATTGATGAAAAGAGACTTACCGCTATTTGTCATGGTCAAATGTATCAAAAATGGATGATCAAGTCTTTCAACAAGAAAGTCAGACGCCAAGTGTATCAAGTTGGGTATCTAATGATCAAACGCATCATCTTGCCAGAAGGTGATCCCAGGGGCAAATAGAATCCTACCTATGAAGGACCATTTGTAATCAAAAACATTTTCTCTGGTGGTGCAATGATCTTGACCACCATGGATGGTGACGACCTGCCACACCCTGCAAACGCAGACATAGTCAAAAGATACTACGCATAAGAGACCCGCTAGGTTGACATACCTAGGAAAAACAAGGGCATCCCGGTGAACCAAAAGGTTCGGGCAAAAATTAGGGATAAAACAAAAAAATCTGTACACTCGGCAAGTTGAAAACCCGAAAGGGCGACTTGGGCAAAAATGGGTTTCCCGGTGGACTAAAAACTCGAAAGGGCGGTCCAGGCAAAAGTTAGGGAATTAAAGCGTATGACTATGTTCCGTTGGATCACTTTACGGACAACCTTTGACTTTAACTGACAAACTCAGTTTCTGATCAATTCAATCAGCTTCGGACAAGGCAACAAATAGACAAGACGCTCGCAGATACGAAGGCTATAGCAAAATGGAAACCCCATGGGATTTTTTTTACACATAGCTATCTTTTCTTTGTATCAAAATTTTCTTTTTTTACGACATCATTCTCTTACTAGAATATTTGTCTCCTTGTACAAAAAATACTTATTCAACGTCAATACAAAATATCCCTTTGAAAGTGCAAAAAACATTTTGTCTTTTCTTTATGCTTGTTTTGTTTACAAAAACGTCCAATGATTCATTGTTGAGCATATGCATTTGAAAATAATTACTGTTTACAAATAAACAAAATGAAAAGAGGCAATTACTGATAGGTTGAAAGGATAGAGAAATGTTTCTAGGATATTCCATAAGTAATCCCCTGCAGTACGTCGTTTAAATCCCCAGCAGAGCAAAATTTCAAATTATTGTGAATCCCCAGTAGAAGTCGTCAAATTTCTCAGGATTCCCCAATAAGATTTTACAAACAACACATGGCATTGCCCTTACAACAGAGTTTATTTCTCTCGACATAAATTCATCAACACTTCAACTTCAAAGCATGAAGACTTATATATCCTCAGCAACAACCAGGGATTTATTTTCCCCAATCTAACAGCAGTGCAGCAAACTAGCTCATATACGCATACATTGCATCCATATATCATAAACATTGATAAACACAAATGCATTATACTATGCATTTCATACAACATAAACATTATGTTTTAGCTAACATTTTACCCTTTTCAGGATAAGATTAACAACTACCGTTAACAATATTCAATCTTGATACAATTTATATACGCTCTAGACACGGATGCCATTCTGATACTCATTCAGATTCACCTCTTGATACATTATGGATACGCTCCAGACACGGATGCCATCCTGATACTCATTCAAAACGAACTTCAAAATACAGTTCAGATATGCTCCAAACACGGACGCCATTCTGATACTTATTCAAAATCAACTCTCAGATACAGTTCAGATACGCTCTAGACACGGATGCCATTCTGATACTCATTCAATATTCAACTTTCAAGATACAGTTCAGATACGCTCCAGACACAGACGTCATTCTGATACTTATTCAAAATTAACTCTCAGATACAGTTCAGATACGCTCCAGACACGGATGCCATTCTGATACTCATTCAGATTCAGCTTCCAGATACAGTTCAGATACGCTCCAAACACGGACGCCATTATGATACTCATTCTTTCAACTTACAAATTACAACACAAACAATCACCTTTGGATGGCATATTTAAGCTCATCTCCTACAGCTTTCTATCACCTCTCCAAATGGCATCTATAAGCCCATTCCTTCTATCATCACATCATCGAGTGCAAATTTATGGGCACTCTAGTGTCCAATCATCTTCCACCTTCGAGTCACGAATGGAAAGACTCGCCAGTCTAACTCTTCAGGTTTAAGAAGATTGAACAGGGGCAGCTGTTGTACCCCAAAATTTTCCCTCTCACTTAGCAAGAATTTTCTCACAAGATCTCTTTGACTCAAGACTGTATTAGGGTTTGACCAGCTCAAGACACCTCCTCATGCACTGATGACCAAAATTAGGGTTTGAGTTTGCACAAGGATTTTTGGACTATAAATGCTTCATATGACTTTCAAGGATCATTATGGACCCTCAAGATTATTCATGTCAAGTTTCAACCCTTGAATCACACTTTTGATCAGTCAATTGAACAGTTGACCTAAAAATCTGTTGTGTTTGGGAAAAAGTCAACCATGGCCAATTTTCAGTCAAACTTAATAATTTTTTATCCTCATCAACATCTTAGACTCATATGTAACATTTGATCAAGTTTGGACCATAATTCCCTAAGAAATTTGATCAAATCATCAAAAGGGCAAAATGGTCAAAATTAGGGTTTTGATTGAGAAAGTCCCATTTCTGATTTTTGACCTAGAAAATGATCAATAGGTTTGAAGCATGATTTCAAGAATTAAATTGCATCATATTGACCTAATGACATGATTCAAAACATTACAAATCCATTTGATTGGCAGATGAATTTTGCAGTCAACTGATCAAAAGTCAATTGTATATTGAAAAGTCAAATCTTGACTTCTTGGTCAAATTCAAGTGCCAAGGATCATAATTCATCAAAACATGTAAAAATGTGAAGCTTGTTCATCAAGAAACCAAAGATTTAAGATTTGGATTTGAAAAGTTGAAAAATTCTAACTTAGAAAATTTTCTAAATATAAAATATTTCTTATTTTTCTCAACTTTAAGCCAAATTATCACCATGATACAAGATGATTCAAGGGAAGTTCCCAACATCAAAGTTGTAGATCTCCATGAAATCTACAACTTTTCTTCACACAATTTCTCCTAAAGATGTTTGGATCTCATGATATAGTTTTGTGAATACATACTCATGAACTAAAATAACTTAGTGAAATTTTGCCCTGGTTAGGCAGGTTTTGGACCTAACTTCATGCCAATTTTTCACATAGTTCAAAATGAAATCTTTGAAAGCTTTTCAAATATGGGTTATAGAGAACATTTCAAGCTTTCCAAAATGTCCAAGAACTCCTTGAGATCATTCTTGAGTAGGGAGAATCGAAGAGATAAAGTTGGCAATTTCTCACTTTGATTTTAAGCCATTTCATGAAGAACAAAAATTCAAATCCTCAAGCATGCTGAACAAAACTTGCTTTTCAGGCTCCTAACTTGTTTATCACTCCATAATTAAATGATTTCACAGATGTTGGAAGCTTTAGGACAAGCATTGAATGCATTGTACAAGGATAATTCCATTTTTGGCACAAAGGTGCCACTTCCATTTTGATAAAGCATAATTTTTGCAATTTTCCACTCCTTGAGCTTTGCACTTGTTCTTTCTGCACACACAAACCCTATAGACCAAAAGAATGTGTCTAAAATCTCTACCAACTCAGATCAAGCTTGTACAAACACATAGAGACTTGTCTCCTCACTTTTCTTCAAAACCAAGCAATATAGCCAAAAGGCTAGAACAGAGAAATCTTGAGGAAGCTTGATGTCAAAACTTTTCTATACTTATCGAAAAACACATTACAACCTAGAACACGATTTCTAAAGCTCAGAAACTCTCCCAAACACTATATCATTAAAAATCTGCCATAACTTGCAGTTTTGCACCTTACATAGCAATCTCACAAACCACTCGTGTGTTTTGAATTTTAATCACCTAAACACTTAACATACATCATATCTAAATGTTTCAGACCACTATCCCCTAACTGTAACTCCTTCTTCTCCATCTTCCATTTTCACATTTCAAGCTTGCAGGTTGACTTGAGTAGGGAGATTCAGGAGCTTTCAAAGTAAAGTAAAGATTGGAATACACTCGGGGAGGTCCAGGCAAGCTAAACAGATCCTCAGGCCTTCTCAAAACTTGCTCAAACTCCATTCAGGATCTCAACTGAAAGAGGTAAAAACTAAAAGTTATATCACTTCATACAAGCATCATTTTGTCTTGATTTTTGAAAACAAAATGTAGATATCCTTGCACTAAAGTCAACCATGTTCATAGATTTCATTTATATTCATTGTGTATAGAGAATTTTGGATTTGAATTTTATGTAAAAATTAGGTTTTAAATTAGGGCAAGCAAAATTAGCTTTGATCTTTAAATGTTAGTTTACATAAGTTAGATGTTTGAACTCATGGGAAGAAACCCCATAATTTTCATGTTTGGACTTTCCATTTTCATGGAGAAATGAGAGAGTTACAGGTGGTCCGACCATGGCCCAAGGTTGAAGATGAAGTTGCCTTTAGGGGGCGTTTTAATACACATATTTATGCCTTTGCTTATATGAACGGATGTAGAGCCACCCCAGTGGTAAGGCAACGCGCAAAAATGCCCTAGGTCACGGGTTCGAGCCTTGGCGCTGCCTTTTGCAATTTTTCATATTTTTTCCACTTTTTTTTGTTGTTTTTGCAGCGTGGGCTTCTAGACATTGGACCTTATGTTTTTGCTAATCTCCTGCCTCCTATTTGCTTACAGCACCCCTGGCCCATTATCATTTTTTTATTTTATTTTGTTTTCATTTTATTTTCCTAATAATGTTTTCTTAATAAAAAAATTATAAAAATATAAAATTGATTAAAAAGTTATACTTTGTTTTATTTTATTTTATTTCCTCATAAAAAATATTTTTTATTTAAGTTATATACTATCTTTTTTTATAAACTTGTGAATTAAATTAAAATTAGTTCAAATACTTATTTTTCTTCATACCTATTAAATATTTATTTTAACATATAAAAAAAACCAAAATACTTCATAAGTACCATATATTATTTTCAATACAAAAATAGAAAAATACTTAAAGAAATTTATTTCCTTTTAATAAATTAGAATTAGGGTCTAATCAAAATCTTTTCTAAAAAATAATCTCCTTCCTTAATTAATTTAAGTTTAATCTTGATTTGTTTATTAGGCTTAGGTTAAAACTCTTTTACATAAAAAGAACAAAACAAAATCTTCTTTTGCATTTACATATCTTCGCATATTTAAATCATCTTGTACATTATTTATTCCAATACTTGTATAAATTCAATTTGGTTGTAATAGATTAATTAGGTTTATATTATTGCAAATCCCCATTCTTAAATTGTATTCCCCCCTCCCACAAAATGTTGTAATAGTGTAGTAATCTTTAAATTTCGCAATTTATCGCTTTACATAACATGTTAGTAATTAGGGTTTGTATGGCAAGATAAAATTAATCAAATAGAAAACCCTAATACAAGACAAAAGCAAGCATGAAAATGACACACTTGCACACAAGACACCCCTAGGATTATATCACTTAGTTGCCTTATACAAAATGGCCATGTTACGCATGTAAAGTGTCTTAGAAAAAACAAACAAATACAAGATCATAGACCATCGATGACGCTATTCAAAGTTGCCTTACAAAAACGATCTTAGTCCCTCAAAATGCTAAGATACTTTGCAACATTGCTAATCATGGCTATACGATGACCCATGCCTGTCCCATTTACATCCAAAGATGAGGGTTGATTACCAAATCAATGGTAAGACAACAATGTCAAAGAAAAAGAAAATGAACAAGAAAGACATTTGAGTAGGTAGATTAATCCTAGTTACTTGCTCCATTTCAAAATAAATATCCTTGCTATTTTCAAAACAAACACATACATTTCCAAACATCTTACAAAATTGAAAACATTTTCAAACAGAAAAACATCTTTGTATACATTCTTACGAACGAGAATCATTACAAAGATTGCCTAAACAATGGCCTCTTTTACAAAATACTTTCAAAACCACACAAAGTACAATTTCAACCAAAAGCAAGTGATCTAGCAAGTAACTAAGAGCCCATGGAAAACCATGGATGAAAAGGGTTATAATACCTTCCCTTTTCATAATCTACCCCCTGAACTGAAGAAACAATCTCAAAGGTCTTTCCTGTGCTTTTTCACCTTTCCTTATGGATAAAAGAAAAGTCGGCGACGACTCGTGCTAAACCGCAACATTTGCAATAAAACGCAAAACCTCAAGTTAGTTATCCCACCGCATCACACACTTAACAATGATATTGAGAATCAAAGTAGGATAACAAACATATGCGATGGAGAAACATCGGCATAAAGATAGAAAAACATCATGGCAAAGATGGCAAAACATCAATTTGACAAGGTTTAAAACAAAGCCAATAAGCGCATAAACAATTAAAATTGGTTTGTATTTTTTACCTTGAAGAAGGATTTAAGTTCATTAAAGAGGGTTTATGATTTGCCAAGAAAAAATAATTTAGTTTTAAGATGCAATATGCAAAGAAAAGAAAACAACTAAGGGAGGTTATCCTAATCTCTAGCCCTAGGGTAATCATACAATGATGGACCCTATGGTTGAGTTTTGAAAGGGAAATCTCTACCCTATGTTGACATGCATGGATTACAATCCTAATGTATATCTCACAAGCTACTCTAGTCGAGCGACCCTAAGGGAGCATGGTAAATACCAAACAAGTTACCAAACAAGTGCTTTGGTAAAAGCACACAATCAAGGTATATTGACTCTGGGGATATGGGTATGAATAGAAAATGCTTTAGCTAAGGGGAGTGGATCACCCGAAGCAAATAAGCGGGAGACGGATGAAATAATAAAAATGTGATGTCCAAAGCGACTGAGCACCTAACCAAGATATAAAAGATCAAGGTAAGAAATAGAAGACAATATGAATGATCATATAGTGTTAGCATCGGCCAATGCGAACTCCTGACAGAGCGTGGGGGTTTGATTGCAAAACCCTTTTCCACTTGAAGGACTCTATAATAATATTTGCACGACTCTGAAGCATCGACGTATAACGTGAGCAAGGGATGACACGGACTAGAATGTGAGGGTGTCGATTACAGACCTTCCCTGCTCTCCTCCTTTTTAGGACTTATCATATGTAATATAATGTGGCCACAAATGTAAACACACGTGCGGAATACCTACTTCAAAGGTAGGGTTTTAAACAAACGCAAGTAGTAAATAAGTCACATATGCAGAATTGCCTTAAACAGGTCTTTAAATAAACAAGAGGGATTCCTGACATGATCAGCAATGAAAATCCCCATCATACATCTCTATTACTACTTGACATGGCAAGGAAAGCAGTAAAAACCCTACTTCTCATGATCTCTAGAAAGCGGAAAATGATGAAATGAGATAAACAAGGGAAAATACCAAACGGATATTAATCTGTAGCAAAGCGTATCGAAACAAAAAAACATGATGATATTTGTGATCGGTGGATTTAGAACTGACTGTTTTTTAAGCTGGTTTCGCGAAATGTCGCGGTAAGCAAGAGTCGCCACCGTCTTTTATATTCTCTAACATGGAAAGGACAAAAGCACAGCAAAATTCCTTATTCGAGAATGTTTCTCGGTTCAGGAGGTAGATTTATAGAAAGGGAAGGTGTTAGCACCCTTTCTATCCATGGTTATCCATGGGCTCTTAGGTACTTGCTCTTATGTTTTCAAAATTTGTTTGTTTTTCAAATGTGAGTGGGTTTGAAAAAGTTTCTTTGAAAGGTTTCTGAATGACTCTTGTATCAGTCCTCAAGAGTGTTTTAAAAATTTGTTTTGAAAGCTTTTGAAAGTGTGAGGTGTGAAAAGTATTTTGTTTGTTTTTGAAAAGAGCAAGTACCCATGAGTCATCTACCTACCCTAAGGAATTAAGCTGTGTAAGTGTCCTTTAGGTAGTGCCATCCCACCATTGAGAGGTAGGTAGCACCACCGTTGGAGGTGTTCGGGTCAATTCGATCGTAGGGACAGTGTGGTCACCGAAGCAACAGCAAGACACCTTAGAGGCTACCCTTATGTCCTTGATCCTTTTTTAATCCGAGGCAACCGTTTCGAGGCAACTGTTCCGAGGCAACTGTTCCGAGGCAACTGTTTCGAGGCAACTGTTTCGAGGCAACTGGATCATGGACATAAGGACCGCTAAAACATCCTATACTTGACGACCACGTTTTGAAGGCAACGAGTGAGGTGTACCCTAGAAGTGGTGTGTGTATTGTGTGTTGTTTTCAGTTAATGTTTGTCTTTGTAATTAGTGAGCTACGAGTTGTTTTTATTTACATACATTCTTTCATGCAAGTTTAGCAGTTAAAGGGTGCGGAAAGTAAATTGCGGAAACATAAATCCTACGCTATTACAAGGCGCGGGTCTATACATCGCCAAAAATTACAAAGACCCGTTTTTTAGTAAATAAGTACGGAAATTAAATAAAGCGATAAACCTATTTAACTATTACATTCTTGAAGGCAATTACATAATAATAAACTAAGTGCGAATAAAAATTAAATCGGAATGTTCTAAGGGTGTTGACCCTTTTAAGAAAAAGAATTTGATTTTTTGGTCTTTTTTATAATTAAAATGAAATTAAAGCTAATTAATAACTAATTAATTTAATTAAGAGAAAATATTTTGTGTTTTTTTTTTAATGTTTTTTATGAAATAAAATAAAAAGTAATAAAACTAAAAGTTAATTTTTCCTAATTCTAAATCTATTTTAATTATTAAAAGAAAAGTCAAAATTGCCTAATTAAACTATTTCACTTGTTGTTTATTTACAAAATAATAATAATAATAATAATAATAATAATAATAATGTTAGTTCTATTTTTTTGATTTTTTATGAAAAATCTGTTAATTATGTTAATTTTTAATAATAAAATAAATAAAATAAGGCAAATAATAAAAAATGAAAATGAAAAAGAAAAAAAAAAGATTAAACCCAAGGGGGGTGAATCAGGAATTTAGGCCCATTTGAATCCAGCTCGTTTGACTTTCTGGAATCCAATGCTTGTGTGTTGACTCCTGAACATGGTGAGGACCACCTCCTGGCCATCAGATCTATGAGAGAGGCCACCTGGCGCTTGGGTCTGTGAGGTTTATGGTGAGTTATTTGATGAGACGCTGCACTTGAAAGCGTTAGAAAAAATAATATTGGAATTATGGGGGGACCTGGGAATCGAACCCAGATCCCAGAGATCACCAAGTATATTGCCAACCACTACACCAATCCTGCGCGTTTGTTAGTAAAATAGAAAAGAAAAATAATATAAAATAAGCGCACTATATGCTGAAAAAAGGAAAAAGCGCGCGCCCGTTTTGAATCAGCCAATCACATGGAGGCACGTCCTTCATCTTCTTCGTTTCCTGTAAAAAACATAAAGCAGATAGCGGGGGTGAGTTTGTGATGACTTACAGTGCTTGATATGGAGTCTCAGGGCGTGGTAAAGGTCTCTTTAGTTTCAGGGTATGGCAATGAAGGATCCCACGTGCTTTGTTTTGTCTGAAACTGCCTGCAACCTTGCTTTAGATCTCACACTTTTTTGACAAATTCTGAGTTTTTGCTCTGCCATTTTAGGGATGCCTTTTTTTTCGTCCATGAGGGTGGGGAGGCTTGTATATGTGTATATGAATGAGTATTAATCAAAATAAAGAGCCTTGAAGCCTTGCCATCATGTTTTGGATTTTGCCATGAACACCATTTAAACAACTTGCCATTTTTGTGAAAATTTGAATTTCTTGCTTAGAATAGGCCTTGCACGAATTTGGAAGATGAATGATGGTGTATCAAAGCTATTCAAACTCAAAGATATCCCTCCATTAATTTTCTTGATTTTTATTTGAATTTTAAAGATTTAAAACGAATTAAATCAAATAAAATCAAATAAAAATGGAAAAATTAATTTTTAATCTTGATATAAATTGTGGGACACGTGGGAAGCATGGCCAAGCTGAATCAAGTAGAAAAAGTGGGGCCCTTTTGTCAAAAATGAAATTTCAAGGATAATTGACTTTGGCCATTTCACAAAAATTTCCCAACTTCTCCAATGCATATCTTGCTCAATTTTAAAGCTATGAACATGTTCTTGGACATTTTGGAAAGGTCTTGAAGTCCTCTAACCAATGTCTTTGGTCCCATGTCATTTTGATTTACCAATCTAAAGTTATGGTCTTTTACTTAAAGTGCCTTTTTGTTGACTTTTGAAAATGACCTATAATGTTGAAATTGATAACTTTTTGTGAGAGCATTTATTGGACTTGGAATGTGAAGATGAGTTGCAGTAAATGTCTTCCCCTTCAAGATGAGCATTGGATGGGATTTTTCTGATGAACCATGAAAAAGTTATGCCTTGGTCAAGTTACAGTTGACTTTTCAACTGTCCAAAAATAGAAACTTTTGACACCTTGATGATTTTTGAGCCATTCTTGTGAAATCATGGTCAAGACTTGACCAAATGATGATTGTGGCTTCAAAATAAGATGTTGACCAAAAATTTTGACTTTTGACTGCCAAATAACCATTTAGCCCCTACAGTTGACTGTTGAGCAATTAGGGTTTTTGACTGTGCAACTTGACCTTGTGAGCCTTGAAACTTGACATGTAGGTGCTTGACAATGTTTATGAGCATATGGGACTTGATTGAGCCCTTGATAACTTCAACTTCCTTGCAAGAACCAAAACCCTAATTTGACTGGCTTTAGGAGAATGGTTGACTGTGTAGCCCTTGAGTAGACTTTGAACCCTTTGAGGCACAACTTTGAAGATTATGGGAGGGCAAATTTTGGGGTACAACAGTTTCCCCTGTTCAATCTTCTTAGACCTGAGGATGTAGATTGGCTTGTGTGCCTTTCGTGATCCGAGGGTGGAAGATGATTGAACACTAGAGTGCCCAGAAATTTGCACTCACATAGTAGAGTATCAGTAGTGTGATGTCGGGAATGGGCTTACAGATGCCATTTGGAGAGATGATGGATGGGAGGATGGGCTTAAAGATTCCATCTGAAAGTGTGATGGAACCTTGTCGGGAATGGGCTTATAGATGCCATTTGGAAAGATGGTGGATAGGTGAATCTGAATAAGAAATAGAATAGCTTCCGTGTCTGGAGCATATCTAGTCTGTGTCTAATTGCTGACGTCTGAATAAATGGTAGAATGACCGCCGTGTCTGGGGTATATTCATACTGCATGAGTAACAGAATGTCATCCGAATCTGGATCGTATCTGGACTGAACAATAGAAGAGCATCCGGGATGGAGCATCTCTAAGTTGTCTTTTAGAAGTTTGAATCTGAATAAGCAATAGAATAGCGTCCGGAGATGGAGCATCTCTAGGCTATATCTGAAAGGAAATCTGAATAAGTATCAGAACGTCGCCATGCCTGGGTCACATCTGAACTATCTCTAGAAGGAGTCTTGAATAAGCAAAAGAACAGCATCCATATCTGGATCACTTCCAAGCTATCTCTGAAAGGAAATCCGGAATGATTATCAGAACGTCGCCATGCCTGGGTCACATCTGAACTATCTCTAGAATGAGTCTTGAATAAGCAAAAGAACAGCATCCATATCTGGAGCATTTCCAAGCTATTTCTGAAAGGAAATCTGGAATGAGTATCAGAACTTCGCCATGCTTGGGTCACATCTGAACTATATCTAGAAGGAGTCTTGAATAAGAAAAAGAACAGCATCCATATCTGGAGCATTTCCAAGCTATCTCTGAAAGGAAATCTGGAATGAGTATCAGAACGTCGCCATGCCTAGGTCACATTTAAACTATCTCTAGAAGGAGTCTTGAATAAGCAAAAGAACAGCATCCATATCTGGAGCATTTCCAAGCTATCTCTGAAAGGAAATCTGGAATGAGTATCAGAACGTCGCCATGCCTGGGTCACATCTGAACTATATCTAGAAGGAGTCTTGAATAAGCAAAAGAACAGCATCCATATCTGGAGCATTTCCAAGCTATCTCTGAAAGGAAATCTGGAATGAGTATCAGAATGTCGCCATGCCTGGGTCACATCTGAACTATATCTAGAAGGAGTCTTGAATAAGCAAAAGAACAGCATCCATATCTGGAGCATTTCCAAGCTATCTCTGAAAGGAAATCTGGAATGAGAATCATAACGTCACCATGCCTGGGTCACATCTGAACTATATCTAGAAGGAGTCTTGAATAAGCAAAAGAACAGCATCCATATCTGGAGCATTTCCAAGCTATCTCTGAAAGGAAATCTGGAATGAGTATCAGAACGTCGCCATGCATGGGTCACATCTGAACTATATCTAGAAGGAGTCTTGAATAAGAAAAAGAACAGCATCTATATCTGGAGCATTTCCAAGCTATCTCTGAAAGGAAATCTGGAATGAGTATCAAAACGTCGCCATGCCTGGGTCACATCTGAACTATATCTAGAAGGAGTCTTGAATAAGCAAAAGAACAGCATCCATATCTGGAGCATTTCCAAGCTATCTCTGAAAGGAAATCTGGAATGAGTATCAGAACGTCGCCATGCCTGGGTCACCTCTGAACTATATCTAGAAGGAGTCTTGAATAAGCAAAAGAACAGCATCCATATCTGGAGCATTTCCAAGCTATCTCTGAAAGGAAATCTGGAATGAGTATCAGAATGTCGCCATGCCGGGGTCACATCTGAACTATATCTAGAAGGAGTCTTGAATAAGCAAAAGAACAACATCCATATCTGGAGCATTTCCAAGCTACCTCTGAAAGGAAATCTAGAATAAGTATCAGAACGTCGCCATGCCTGGGTCACATCTGAACTATATCTAGAAGGAGTCTTGAATAAGCAAAAGAACAGCATCCATATCTGGAGCATTTCCAAGCTATCTCAGAAAGGAAATCTGGAATAAGTATCAGAATGTCGCCATGCCCGGGTCACATCTGAACTATATCTAGAAGGAGTCTTGAATAAGCAAAAGAACAGCATCCATATCTGGAGCATCTCTAAGCTATCTCTGAAAAGAAGCCCTGAATAAGCAACAGAATAGCGTCCATCTGGAGCATCTCTGAACTATTTCTGAACAAGTAACTCTCAATAAGCAACAGAATAGCGTCCATCTCTGGAGCATTTCTAAGCCATCTCTGAAGAGAAAATCTGAATAAGCAAAAGAACAACATCCATATCTGAAGCATTTCTCAGCTATCTCTTTAATCTCTTTAAGGTAGATATGCCCTGGCTAGATACAGGTATGGAATCCACAATCAATCGCTCACAGATATTCCCTGGCTAGATGCAGGTATCGAATCTGGAATTGCAACAGTTGATAGTAATCGTCTTTGGATTGACCTTTTTCCTGAAAAAGGCAAAACGTCAGTTGTGCAATGTCATGATGCATGAACTGCATGATTTTAAGATGTTCTCAAAAATAAATGAGATTTGTGTGATATGATGTGTATGTGCATGCATTGTGTATGTAAGCAAGATGTATGAAAGGTGATATGTTTATGAATGTATTTTCGTCTAGGAAAATAAATCCTTGACGAATGCCGGGAAGTTAAATCCTGGATTGATGTTGAAGAACAGAGTTCTTCGTTTCCGCTGGGGATGATGGTTGCAAGAACAAACCGGTAGGAGAAGATGACTCCGTTGGGGAATAAACTTGCTGGAGAGATACTCTGCGGGGAATACTCTGTGGGGAAGGGATATTTCGCTGAGAATTTGATGATAACTCCGCTGAGGGATACCGTTGATAAGCTTTGTTGAGGGAATTGATGAACTCCGCTGGGGGGTAGGAAGAAACTTCGCCGAGGACGATCTTTCTGTGGTTATTAGCTGAGGATAACCCAGTTATAAGCCCTGGTGGGGAATAACCTTTGGATAAAGCCGGGGAGACGCGTTCGTGCTCTGCAGGGGATAAGCTTCCAGAATCTACTGGGGATAAGCTTCCTACTGGGGGATTGATTCAACTCTCCTGGGGAAACTTTTGAACTGTACTGGGGAAGTGGCTCCACTGGTGTGTCTGTATTCCACCGGGGAACAATCTTATATTAAGACTGCCGGGGATGCTTGCTTATGAAGATCTGTATACTCCGCTGGGGAATATTGAGATCTTCTGGGGGATAAACCAACTTCCTTGAGGTTGACAGTAGACCAACTCTTCTTGGGGAGAGTATCGCTGACTTGCTGGAGGATACTGTGCCTTTTCAGGGTTGATTGGGAGACCAAACTCTGCTCGGGGAGAGTATTGCTGAAATATGGTCTTACTCTGTGGGGAGTTGAGGTAACTTTGTTACATTCTTCAGCCGAACCTACCTTGGTACCTTGGTTGACAGAGAAACTAGATCGTTTGGACAACTCATTATTTCCCCTGTTTCTGATGTGGGAGAGGAAGATACCTTATGGAGGTGCTCGATAACTGCTGATTGACAAATCTTCCTTTGGTGGGCAAGTGACGAGATGACGGGGCATAGTCGTACGCTTTTGATCCCTAACTTTTGCCTGGACCGCCCTTTCGGGTTTTCAGTCCACCGGGATACCCATTTTTGCCCAAGCCGCCTTTTCAGGTTTTCGACTTGCCGGGTGTACAGATTTTTTCATTTCATCCCTTATTTTGCCCGAACCCTTTTAGTTCGTCGGGAAGCCCTTATTTTTGCCTAGGTGTGTCAACCTAGCGGGTCTTTGATTATGCGTAGTATTTTTTCGACTATGTCCGTGCTCTCAGGATGTAGGGAGGTGCCCCTGTTAGTAGTGTTGCGTTATCATACCACCAGAAGATCTTCGTTTGATCGTCCAATGCCCCAAGTGATCCAGATTGGAGATCTGCCCCAAGCTGGTTGGCCTTTGAGAGATTCTCTGAATCTTGACTTCACTGCCCTAGATTATGGACAATGACCATGCCGTGCCCCTTGATTGGGAGTGCTTTTGTTCATCAGATATTCTTCGTGCGAACTTCTATGTTGTTCGAACAAATAGTCATATGCAAACAATGTTATTTTAAGAATGCAAAGCTTATGTCTGTCTTGAAGTTTTTTGAAAGTGCATTTTTTCATAAAAACAAGTGAATTTTTTTGTAAACTGTGATGTCAACTCGTTATTTTAACAGAAGTTTTAAGGAGTCAGGATACTTTTCGTAACAGTATGCTTTTGAACTAACCCATGCTTCAGCTAGGACTTTTAAAGGTTGTAGCGTGGCCTGGTTCACGGTTTAAGAAACAAAGGATAAAGGCTCAAAATTTATTTGTACCCACCCGTTCTTCGTGATGTTCTTCAAACCTAAACTCAGCTGATCGTGCGTTAGACCTTGTTCGAGTCTTTGCTCTGATGTTCCAGTGATGGTTTGGACATTGACAGTTTATTCTGAATAGGCAGTCATTTCTTTTTTTTTGTCGAAGGTTTGTATGACCTCTTCCCTCTTTTTGTTATCCCTGTTTTTTGCCTGAACTGTTTCCTTTTTTGGAATTACAGTCAGCGGGATGCCCCAGTTTTGTAAGTCTCCTTCATAGGTTTTGACTTATTGGGTTTTCATTTTTTAGAAATAATGACTGCCTGTCCTTATGATTATTCGGAACCGTCACTATCCTTTGCTTTGGAAGGACATCTTTGGTGCCATTTTGTTGTGCACTTGGATCAACTGAGAGAACTACCCTGCCCCAGGTTATGATTAAGGGTTTTAATTTTCGAAAAGAAACAAAAACTCCTACTTCTTTGGCTCGAAGGGGTTGACGAGGGATTATCTTCCTTATAACTCCAGTGTTTAGGGATTGAAACAAGGCATGTACCTCATCAGCGGGGTCTGTTCAAAAGCATACTGTAAAGATCGTGGTATCGTTTTCGTCATCCTCCCTCAAGAGGCTTAGAATTATTAATTGAGAGTTGACATAAAAAAGAGAAAGCAGTTTGAATATAGCGAATGTGAATATATTGATTCAAAACAGACATATGCGATGCATTGATAAAGTAATAAAGTTTGCTATGACAATAATTGTTTGAACAATCAAAAGAAAATTACAACTTGAAAAATCTAATGAACAAAAGTCTTCTAATTTGAACTAGTCACTTCAAGTGATGAATCTTGCAGGCATAGTAGAAGAACTCAGCCTGGCCATCTTGGGTGAATTCCACTGCTCCTTCATCAATCAGATCCTGGATCTTATTCTTTAGAGACCAGCAGTCGTTTATGGCATGCCCCGGGATGTCCGAATGATAAGCGTTGCGGGCGTTGGGGTTATACCTTGAAGGTGTCTTGTTGGGGTTCTTAGGAGGGTCCCTTAGAGTTACCAAATTCAACCTCAACAGATGTTGTAAAGCTTGAAACAGCGACGTGTTCAGCTTGGTAAATTTCCTCCTAGGCTTGTCTGGCTTGCCCTGATCAACCCGTTGCTCTGGGCGAGGTTGTGGTTGGACCTGTGACCCCGAAGCAAATTGAGGAGCTTTTCCCTTGTGTTCTTGCCCCACAGGTGGTTGAATGATGGCTTGCTCTTCAACCTTAGATGTTTGCCCCAGTTGGTTATCCCGAAGCAGTTGGTTGATGAGAACCCTGAGCTCTCCTTGTCTTTGAGATAAGTCTTGGATAAGAGCCATTTGCCCCAGCATCTGGGTTCTCATTACATCCACCTCAGCTTGCAGATGTTTCAGCCGTTCGTCCTTGTCGTCTTCGGGACTCTTCCTGACCAAATTCCCCATGAGGAGTGTCCTCAACTCTTCCTGCCCTTGGATAGGCTTAGGAAGATCTCCCTGAACTGAGTCTCTTGAGCATGAAGACCCTAGTTATCTTGTTGGGAAGCCATTGCTGAAATAAACAGCGGCGAAGGTTAAGCAACCTGTAGAAAAGAGTACCTGTAATGCAATGATATGTATGATATGCATGCAATGTTTTCAAGGATCTCGCGGGATAAACAAGAAAGATTGTTAGAACTTGAATTTTGTAGCTTGATTGAAGGAACTTCATTTTGTTGAGAGTCCTTCTTCAAGAGTCAAGGCTCACCATATCGAGTGGGTCATAGCCCCTGACAACCTTGGCTAGAGGAAAATAAATCCCCTTTGCCCCTTGCTAGACATTTTGACTCATCACGCCCTGCATCGCAAACCCTTGAGATCCTTGAAATGGATTAGTCCTTATGTAGGATGTATGCAATGGTATGATGTTATGTTATGCATGGAGTGATGTAAGTAGGCCCTGTAATGAGTCCCAATTAAGGGCTGTAAACAAAACCTGCAAGGAAACTCATGTGTCAGATAACAAGCATGCAAGTAGTCAAGTTTGAAAGCACACAAGTCACACAAGACAGCTCTTAGAGTTTAGGCCAGCATGAAGTTTGGGTACTACCCTCTTTCAGTTTCGTTGGTTAAGACCTGTCCTATCAAAAGTAACCGGGTTCTAGAGGATCCCAATATCACTGACTACCCTCAATCGGTCATAACTCCAGCGTCACAATCTTTTCTTGCAGCCAGAACCATCGCGAGAGTTTAGCCTCAATGGGTGTAGTATACTGCTACTGTTCTATGGCCAAGTTGGGTCACATTAGGGTTCTAAGGTCGGTTGGTTCTTAATGATTCCTCAGAAGACCCATATTCTCCTCGTTGCAACACAAGGGATATTGGTACAGACCAAGGTGCCACACCAACGTAGCCACTGCTTCACCCGTGTCGGTCTACGCCGGACAGGTCCCTCACAGCTTATGCTACCTAAAAGGGTATCCCCAGATCCGGGTTAGGATCTATGAAACTCCGATGCAAAGCCCATAAATATAAAGCAATCAAAGCAAAGCAATTGAAAACATAAGTATGATCTAATCCTAAGGTACACCTCACTTCAGTAGTCCCCAGCAGAGTCGCCATTTCTGTGATCGGTGGATTTAGAACTGACTGTTTTTTAAGCTGGTTTCGCGAAATGTCGCGGTAAGCAAGAGTCGCCACCGTCTTTTATATTCTCCAACATGGAAAGGACAAAAGCACAGCAAAATTCCTTATTCGAGAATGTTTCTCGGTTCGGAAGGTAGATTTATAGAAAGGGAAGGTGTTAGCACCCTTTCTATCCATGGTTATCCATGGGCTCTTAGGTACTTGCTCTTATATTTTCAAAATTTGTTTACTTTTCAAATGTGAGTGGGTTTGAAAAAGTTTCTTTGAAAGATTTCTGAATGACTCTTGTATCAGTCCTCAAGAGTGTTTGAAAAATTTGTTTTGAAAGCTTTTGAAAGTGTGAGGTGTGAAAAGTATTTTGTTTGTTTTTGAAAAGAGCAAGTATCCATGAGTCATTTACCTACCCTAAGGAATTAAGCTGTGTAAGTGTCCTTTAGGTAGTGCCATCCCACCATTGAGAGGTAGGTAGCACCACCATTGGAGGTGTTCGGGTCAATTCGATTGTAGGGACAGTGTGGTCACCGAAGCAACAGCAAGACACCTTAGAGGCTACCCTTATGTCCTTGATCCTTTTTTAATCCGAGGCAACCGTTTCGAGGCAACTGTTCCGAGGCAACTGTTCCGAGGCAACTGTTTCGAGGCAACTGTTTCGAGGCAACTGGATCATGGACATAAGGACCGCTAAAACATCCTATACTTGACGACCACGTTTCGAAGGCAACGAGTGAGGCGTACCCTAGAAGTGGTGTGTGTATTGTGTGTTGTTTTCAGTTAATGTTTGTCTTTGTAATTAGTGAGCTACGAGTTGTTTTTATTTACATACATTCTTTCATGCAAGTTTAGCAGTTAAAGGGTGCGGAAAGTAAATTGCGGAAACATAAATCCTACGCTATTACAAGGCGCGGGTCTATACATCGCCAAAAATTACAAAGACCCGTTTTTTAGTAAATAAGTACGGAAATTAAATAAAGAGATAAACCTATTTAACTATTACATTCTTGAAGGAAATTACATAATAATAAACTAAGCACGAATAAAAATTAAATCGGAATGTTCTAAGGGTGTTGACCCTTTTAAGAAAAAAAAGTTGATTTTTTGGTCTTTTTTGTAATTAAAATGAAATTAAAGCTAATTAATAACTAATTAATTTAATTAAGAGAAAATGTTTTGTGTTTTTTTTTTATGTTTTTTATGAAATAAAATAAAAATAAATAAAACTAAAAGTTAATTTTTCCTAATTCTAAATCTATTTTAATTATTAAAAGAAAAGTCAAATTGCCTAATTAAACTATTTCACTTGTTGTTTATTTACAAAATAATAATAATAATAATGATGTTAGTTCTATTTTTTTGATTTTTTATGAAAAATATGTTAATTATGTTAATTGTTAATAATAAAATAAATAAAATAAGGCAAATAATAAAAAATGAAAATGAAAGAATAAAAAAAAAGATTAAAACCAAGGGGGGTGAATCAGGAATTTAGGCCCATTTGAATCCAGCTCGTTTGACTTTCTGGAATCTAATGCTTGTGTGTTGACTCCTGAACATGGTGAGGACCACCTCCTGGCCATCAGATCTATGAGAGAGGCCACTTGGCGCTTGGTTCTGTGAGGTTTATGGTGAGTTATTTGATGAGACGCTGCACTGGAAAGCGTTAGAAAAAATAATATTGGAATTATGGGGGGACCTGGGAATCGAACCCAGGTCCCAGAGATCACCAAGTATATTTCCAACCACTACACCAATCCTGCGCGTTTGTTAGTAAAATAGAAAAGAAAAATAATATAAAATAAGCGCACTATATGCTGAAAAAAGGAAAAAGCGCGCGCCCGTTTTGAATCAGCCAATCACATGGAGGCACGTCCTTCATTTTCTTCGTTTCCTGTAAAAAAAACATAAAGCAGATAGCGGGGGTGAGTTTGTGATGACTTACAGTGCTTGATATGGAGTCTCAGGGCGTGGTAAAGGTCTCTTTAGTTTCAGGGTATGGAAATGAAGGATCTCACGTGCTTTGTTTTGTCTGAAACTGCCTGCAACCTTGCTTTAGATCTCACACTTTTTTGACAAATTCTGAGTTTTTGCTCTGCCGTTTTAGGGATGCCTTTTTTTTCGTCCATGAGGGTGGGGAGGCTTGTATATGTGTATATGAATGAGTATTAATCAAAATAAAGAGCCTTGAAGCCTTGCCATCATGTTTTGGATTTTGCCATGAACACCATTTAAACAACTTGCCATTTTTGTGAAAATTTGAATTTCTTGCTTAGAATAGGCCTTGCACGAATTTGGAAGGTGAATGATGGTGTATCAAAGCTATTCAAACTCAAAGATATCCCTCCATTAATTTTCTTGATTTTTATTTGAATTTTAAAGATTTAAAATGAATTAAATCAAATAAAATCAAATAAAAATGGAAAAATTAATTTTTAATCTTGAAATAAATTGTGGGACACGTGGCAAGCATGGCCAAGCTGAATCAAGTGGAAAAAGTGGGGCCCTTTTGTCAAAAATGAAATTTCAAGGATAATTGACTTTGGCCATTTCACAAAAATTTCCTAACTTCTCCAATGTATATCTTGCTTAATTTTAAAGCTATGAACATGTTCTTGGACATTTTGGAAAGGTCTTGAAGTCCTCTAACCAATGTATTTGGTCCCATGTCATTTTGATTTACCAATCTCAAGTTATGGTCTTTGACTTAAAGTGCCTTTTTGTTGACTTTTGAAAATGACCTATAATGTTTAAATTGATAACTTTTTGTGAGAGCATTTCTTGGACTTGGAATGTGAAGATGAGTTGTAGGAAATGTCTTCCCCTTCAAGATGAGCATTGGATGGGATTTTTCTGATGAACCATGAAAAAGTTATGCCTTGGTCAAGTTACAGTTGACTTTTCAGCTGTCCAAAAATAGAAACTTTTGACACCTTGATGATTTTTGAGCCATTCTTGTGAAATCATGGTCAAGACTTGACCAAATGATGATTGTGGCTTCAAAATAAGATGTTGACCAAAAAATTTGACTTTTGACTGCCAAATGACCATTTTGCACCTATAGTTGACTGTTGAGCAATTAGGGTTTTTGACTGTGCAACTTGACCTTGTGAGCCTTGAAACTTGACATGTAGGTCCTTGACAATGTTTATGAGCATATGGTACTTGATTGAACCCTTGATAACTTCAACTTCCTTTCAAGAACCAAAACCCTAATTTGACTGGCTTTAGGAGAATGGTTGATTGTGTAGCCCTTGAGTAGACTTTGAACCCTTTGAGGCAAAACTTTGAAGATTATGGGAGGGCAAATTTTGGGGTACAACAATATTCATAAAAGCTTCACCAATAAAGGAAAAGAGTCAGAAATCAAATGCTCAGAATAAGCGTCGAAGCATCATTGATGTGAAAATAAATCACAATTGAAGGTGCATCATATGCTTGATGATCCGGCACACACGAGATCTAATGATGTGATGACTGCCACCTCTGAGGATCTACTATGAAGATGCACTTATAGGTCGTTGGATCTAGATCTATAGAGATCTAATGGTGATGAGGCGGGGGATCATGGAGGTTATGGTGAATGCACCAGCATGAGAACAGAGATGTATCACAACGGCAGTGGCAAGTGTCACCGCCTGATTAGAATTATCATTAGCATTTAATTAAACAAACAAAATGTATAATTAACATAACATATCTCTCTTTGCCTTTCAGGCTTTTGTTTACTCTATCTTCTCTCTCTAATTTGTTCAATAATAAACACATTAAAACACAGAAAAACAAGTGCGAAGAGATCTGGAGTGGTGGTGGTGATGAAAACCTGCGGCGGTGATGATGAACACCCGCAGCGGCGAATGGCGGCGATGACATGAACTTCTCCGATCATTAATTTTTTTATATATCCTTTTTGGTCTGGTCCATCTCATTACTAATCTATGACTTGATTTTATAGATGTTGAATGGGTTTGAGTAGATCTTGAAAGGGAAATTTGAAACCCTAAGTGCTTCATACACGACACTCTGAAGGTAATGATGCGAGATACGGAAGAAAAGGAGGAAGAAGGGAAGCCGTGATGTCCAGAGATTTGTGATATGCATCTTTTCCGGTGATATTCTTCTGATCTCTTCTTATTTTTGTATCTGGATAGAGAGAAAAACTCTTCCACTTTCTCTGTGATCAGAATACATAATTTCTGATAAGAAATATTTTTGAAGGGTTTTTGTTTTTAAAAATGATGAACGTTTTTGTTAGGGTTTTTGCATTTGTTAGCGTAATAGCTTTTCTCTCTGATAACTGTGATTTGAGAATCCAATTTTTCTGAATGATGAAAATGAATTTTTTTAGAGACTTTTTATGTGATCCTTCCAAAAATTGGAGGATGAGGATGAACCGTGTGAAAATCTGTTTTTATATCTGTATCAGTTTTGAAAAATAGTTGGGGATTGTTTTGATCTGAGTTGTTCATTGTGAAAGTTTTGTTATAGAATAGATGGATGAGATTGTTTCTAATTTTGAGGGTTGCTCTGGAAGTTTATTACTTTGCTGAAATGTAATTATTTTCTGCTAGAACTGATTTTTGGACTTGGAATCCGATTCTGACTTGTGATATTTTTCCGGATGGATAAAATTTTCACTGCAGTAATTTTGTTATTGGGCAAGAGTTGTGATTTCGGCACTTGCTTTCTTTTACTGCAATGTTATGCTGCCTTTTCATTGAGGTGTATGCAGTAACTTCTTTTTTAATATTACTGTGAACCAAAATTCTCTTTTGATGATTTATAGTAAGGTTATTTTGTTGGCCCACAATTGATATCGTACTTCCTGCGATTTGCTACTTCTGTTTACTTTTTTTTCTTCTGATAACTGAACTTCTATTTTCTGCTTCTTGTTTGGGGCTTGTTTGCTATGAAACTGAATGTGATTTTTGTTGAGCTGGACTGTGATTCTGACTTTTCCTTTGCTTGCTGAACCGTGATGTTATACTGGGCTCGAAAATGCAATTTTTTTACTGCTAACTATGATGAAATTCTGAGTTTACTTGCATAACAACTTCTCCTTAGCACCTCCCTTTGTGAACCAACAACCAATGTTTTTTGTGATTTTCAATAGGAATACTCTTAGGCCAATGATTTAATTGGAATTCGGATTTGTTATAAATTAGATGTATGAGGCTTCTTGGGATCAGCACATGATAAAATTCCCTAAACAAATTGATTCCTCGCACGAACCCTAACGATGAGATCGAAAAAGCAACTTTGAAAGCTTTCTTGAAAAGTTTCTTTGTTTATGTTTTGATAATCCTTTTGCTAACCATTTTCCCTTTTTGTTACATGTGCAATATGGATTGGTGGAAAAGGTTAGACCGAAAGATGAAGAAGCAGCGGCTTAGAAACACTTGAAGGAGTTTGGAGGGAACTTAAAAGAGGGAGATGAAGATCTAATTATCTTATGAGTTACATTGGAATTTGTGTTGTAAATCAATAAGACTTGTCTTGTAATTTAAACTTGTAAAAATATTTAGAGTTTTGATATGAATCAAAGAATGTATGAATCTTCTCTAAACATTGTTCTGAAGTAAATTCTGTGAAAAATTTATTGCAAACCTATGGAATAAAGAATTCAAATTGGAATTTGTATTTCAATGATTCACTTGTGTATTTTTTGTAATGGTGAATGGATATCTTGAAATTTGAATGAGAAATGGTGTAAGAAACTTTGATGAACCATTGGGTGAAGCTTGATTTAATATTAAATGTAATTTTGGAAGAAACTAAGACGGGGTAGTGAATTTGAAAAACTTGAAGTGTTTGGATAGAAAACCTTGAAATTTGAAACTTGAAATAAGTTAAATATGGTCCTTGACTTCAAAGGGAAGTTACATGATGATGTCCTTTGACAACACTAACACAAGAAAAGTCTTGTATTAGTAAAGCTTTTGAATGATGATGAAACTTTTGACAATGAATAGCAATGTCTTGATTAGATAGAAACTCGTAGCGACCGACTAAAACCTTATCTTAAGTCCACTTCAAACGATGCCCTAATTTCATGAGGAATATAAGGAAACAAAAACCCTAATCTTGGTCACTGATGAAACAGAAAGGAGAGTATCCCTTAAAGAAGAGATTCCTGATAATCATACCTTACAACCATAATTTCAAAATTCACGGCTTAAGGAAGAAACAGGCTTGCATAATCACCGATCCCTTGAATCTCATGATACTTATTGAATGCAATGTATGTTATGTTGGTGAAATTAGAAACATGAGCCATTAAAATTTTGAAAATCAAGAGGGTAAATTTTGGGGTACAATAAGGTTCTGTTGTCATGTATCTCAGACAGATGTCTTGACATCTTGGCCAACTGTACAGCAGGTGTTGATATTATTTTTCTTGACTAATTTGATTTTGTGAGATTCTATTGGATATATCTCACTTTTTTGCATATCAAGAAGACTTAATTTGGAACAATTTATTTGATCTCCAATAGTACATTAAGTTTCTAAAATTGGATGTTGAGACAAATTAGGAAACTTGATATTTTTTCCATAAATCAAGGAGATTTTTCTCCATAATTTGTGCAGCCCTCAGCTTGTGGATCAACAATAATTTGGATGAAGATTTCGAAGCCCATGGACTGCTGAGTAGTATATAATGAGAAACCTAAATCTACTACAATTTGTATTTTTACAATTTTGTGAAAATAAAGGGAAGTTTAGATTCTTAGGTTTTGAGATTCGTTTGTGTTTTTTTGTATGTCACCCATGTATCTTCTGATACATTAAGGTAGACCGATTATTCATTGTTAGTTTACAATCACTCATGAGATTTTAAGCAAAGAGTAGATTATGTGTCAAGTTATTGTTCTCAGTCAAAATCTTTTTAGGAAAACTGAGTATTGTAAGTGGAAGTGTGTTCTTTTGTTTTTGTTATTGTCACTGGGATGATTGTGGGAAGTAAGAGGGGGATCTCATATATAGAAGGTTTCTAGGTAGAAGTTGCACAAGGTAGTGATTCGGAGATAAGTTTTAAACTAGGGTTGTTTATCTTTGAACTAATACTATCATAGTAAATTTCCTTCCTGACTTGGATGCCCTAGAGTAGGTCAGTTGTACTAAACTAGGTTAACAATTAATTGCGTCTTTTACCTTCTATAATATACTTCTGCATAGTTTATTATTTTGGTAAAAGTTTTCTGTCAGAAGATGATGTCTTAACATCTGTCTTGACATTGTGTATGGTGTTGGGACATCAGTCTTTACATCTGTTTTTAAAGTGCCAAAATTTCAAAATTGAACCAGAACCTTAGGCTAAGATATCATGAATTTCAATCACCTTTCTAGGTGCATCAATGTGATAAACCTATCATCAATCCAAAGTACTAAAAACTATCCTAATGATCATTTAAAAATAAGTTTGAAATGATGAAGATTGATGCAGACAAAGTCTCATTCAAAGTCCATTGATATTGATGAAGCATTTAATCAAATAAGTCACGATTCAAGTCAACAGAAGTCAAACCAAAATTAAATTACAAAAATAAAAATAAAATGTATTAAAATGATTTATTAAAATTTTTTAAATGGAAAATAAAAGGATAATTTAAACGAAGCATCAAAACATCAAATAAATGCTCAAGAAAAATATGGAAGATCAAGAAAACTCCAAGGATTAAGATATCAAAAGATCAGATCCAAAATGTTTCAAAATTAATGAGAAAAATGGTTTGAAATCAATTAAATAAGAAAATAAAATAAAATAGAAAAAAATGCTAAAAGTTATTTTAAAATTCTAGAAAAATCACACAAAGTAGAAAATATTTTTTATGATTTTTTAGGGAAAAATGGAGTAAAAAATGATCAAAGGACCAATTATAATTAAATCATAAAAGAAAAATAAATCAAATGAATTAAAAAAATAAAAAGGAAACAAAACTCCAATAACTAGCACACTTAGTAGAGAGAACTCAAATGCTTGGCGCCAAAGCGTGCAAACTGGGATTATCTTCAACCTCCAGGAAAGGGTTTATCAAGTCGTGAACTCGTGATTTTAAGCTTAAACCATGAACCTTTTAGCTTCATCATATATCATCATACATTTATCCTTGCTTCAGATCAATTTATTTTATTTGATCAAGGAGAATTTGCAGAACTAAACAGAAACCCTAACAAAATTCAAAATGAAATTAAATGGCAAACATAAACGATAAATCACAGGTGAATGAGGGTTAATGATAAGTGTAGTGTGTTTAAAAATGTGTTAACTTGATTTAGTTGAGAAATTACTTGTATCTACCTTTCCCAACTGAGCTTCAAAACTTGAAAATGGTGGAATCAGTTTGAGAGTTGCAAGGCATGACAAGCTCTTGTAATGGTTCACACAGCTTTACAAGGATGTGATGAAGAGCTATGGGTGAAGAAACAAGGTTGAAATTGAGATAAAAAGAGAAAATAAACTTCTAGTTTTTGAAGGTTTTTGTTTTCAAGTATGGTCGAGTTTTTTTGGCTTTTCAAGCTTCATTTTTAGTGTAGAATGATGCTCTATTTATAGAAGGAATGTTGAGTTCATCATACATGTGAAAAATATTCTGAATCGTGTGAACCATACTTGGAAAATTATAGATCTACAATCGTGTGAAATGGAGCATGTAATGCGTGATTCCTTGTGTTTTCAGGTTACTTCAAGTTATGGTGAGTTGTGTTTTTCCCTTTATAGGTCATTTTCACATGGGTTGAGTGGTCCCATTTGATTTTTAGGTCATTTCTATTTTTGGCTTATGGTCAAAAAACATATTTCTGGAGCCATCTTCAAGCTAGTGCTAAATCTTGTACACTTAACCATTCTGAGGTTCTTCTTGCTAAATTCTCCTCTCATAGGATAGAACACAATGCAAAAGGAACCAATGCATTTGGAGACCTGAGTTGAAAGTTACATTGATGTGAAGTTGATGTCATGACTTATAATTATAGGTCAAATTTTTCTAAGTCTAAAAAAGACCTATAGTCGATCTGAAACTTTAAGGACCTTAGGAGCATAACTAGACTTTGACTTGTGAAGAGAAGTTGTAGAGAATATCAAACTGAACAACTTTCCCAAAGAACCACTTGAAAATATGGAAGTATGATAAAGTTATGATATTTTGACCAAAGGCATGATAAACTTGAGTTTTAGGTCAAAACACCTATAACCAACTTGCCACTTTTAGAATTTTCTTGCATTACAAGGCACATGTTGAACATTTGAACACCACATGAAGTATACTTGCTTGTTCTTTGATAAATTCTTGAGAACTTGATAAAGAAGACATGGAAATAAACACATGAACCTTACTTGAAATGTCTTGATAACCAAGCAACAAATCTTGAACCTCTCTTAATCAAACAATGTTGAATGGAGTTTGAAGATAATGTGACCTAAGATCATTGGTCATGCCTTGATAAATAACGCCTTGATAAATAATGCCTTGATAATCAATGGTTGACTAATATTCTACTTAGGGATTCAAAACCCTAATTTAGCAACCACACTTGATCTTCTTGATTCATAGCCCTACCTTGCAAAACAAACAAAAGAAACAAAGCATATTTTTGAATTTTTGTTAGGGTTAGTAAAGCATAAAATGATTAAAATAAAAAAACAAAAGGTGCTTGTTTATTACTAACACAATAAAACCAAATACAAGAGGGTTAGAAGGTTACCAAGTTTGTGATTATGATGAGATGCATTAGTATGAAAAGTGGGATCTTAGGGGTAAAACTTAGGGTATGACAGCAAGCTTTTATATTTAGTGTGTTTATGTGTGCTAGATTTTAGGAGCCACCTAGGGAATCCCACCTCATGATCATAAAAATAATTTTACGTATCTTAAAGGAACTTCATATCACGATCTTTGGTTTCCTAAAGATAGTGAATGTAACTTAGTAGGTTTTTTCGATTCTGATTTTGCTGGTTGTAAGTTGGATAGGAAAAGAACTGGTGTTACCTATAATTTGTTTGGAAATTATTTGGTTTCTTGGCACAATAAGAAACAACATATAGTTTCTCTTTCTACCGCTAAGGATGAATATGTAGTCATTGGTAATTATTGTGCACAAGTCCTATGAATAAAGAAATAATTATTGGACTATCAATTAAAACTTAGTTGTATTCCAATCAAATTTGATAACACTATAGCACAATAAGCCTTACTAAGAATCTTGTACTTCTTTAACGCACTAAACATATAGAAATACAACACCATTTCCTTATGGATCATGTTAAAAAAGGTGATGTAATTTTTGAATATGCAGATACGAAAAATTAGTTGGCTGATATTTTTACAAAATCGTTATCCACGAAACCTTTTCACATGATACATAGGGAATTAAGAATCTAGGATTCTTCATATTTTAAATAGATTTTTAAGGATAAGGAAACACAAGAAAGAGGGGTTTGAATTGGGTTTCTATATTGAAACTTTTCATGACCCAAAACAAGGAACAATGAACTTGGAATAAAAATAGTGAACACAATATTTTTATCATGGTCTGCTATTCATGAAGCTACCTCCAGTCCATCCACCAAGGTGATTTCGCCTTCTCATAAGAAATTAATCCACTATAAACAACTGATTACAACCATAAAGACCTATTGTCAATGTCTTCTTAAAACTCCTGAATATACCCTAGTCTCAAGGAAAAATCAAATCAACAAGTTGAGATACAAAAAGTGTGTTTACAAAGATGCTTCTGTGAAAGCACATTACACAAACTGAAATACAATGATTAACACAAAAGTATTTTTAGCAAGTATATGAACAAAAGTTCCTTTCTTTATAACTTTTCTCTCAAATATGGAATATTGTTGTGCAAATGTTCACGTGAAAAGTCTTGTTTCCATTCTTCCAAGGGCTTCTTATATAGGCATAGAAAGAAATGTTGAAGGGTGGAATAGGAAACCCAAAATTCCAGTTGTATTCTTGTATAACTGTAAGTGAGAGTGGTAGATAACATCGTACCATAGTAATGTCCTTGGCCATAAAATCAGTATAGTGGAAGGAATATTTGGTTTTATACCATGGGTTATTCACTCACGTAAAACCTTTTTAATCTTATCTTTTAATCTTCAGAGGCTTTAGAATATGATTTGATGAAGCATGTTTAGAAGGATCAAAAGTAGAAAGAGAGTCTTCAGACCCTTGTCTTTAAAGTCTTGAGAACTTGTACTTCAGAATCTTGTCTTCGGAGTCTTCAAAACTCAATCTTCAGAACCTCAGAACTTGAGAGCGTAGAATCTAAGGATCTTGATATCTTTAGAAAATCTTCCATCAAACTCACAGTCATAAGTGTCATACCCCAAATTTGTCCTACCTTTTACTTTTGTCTGGCTTAGACTTTGCATTTCATCTACATCATATTCACTAGTTCATTTGCACATTATTCATTTCATTGAATAAAGTACTTTGGTTCAAGAAGCGGTATTCGTGCAAGACTAGGGTTTCATGTTGGTTTTGAGGTTCCTTCATCAGTTAACGACAATTTCATCTAGTTCTTTAGAAGTGGACTATGTGGAATTAGGTTTTTTAAGTATGGTTATTATGGATTTCTCCAAGATCACTAATGTTTAGGGCTTGTTCAAAGTGTTTCAACAAGTGAATCACGTGAATTGGGGTTTTGGTAACTTGGTTATCTCGAGCATCATGCATTTAGAATTTGTCAAGTATGATGGGAACTCTTAACTTCTTTGTTGTAAATAGTTAAGATTATTGGTATGCTTGGGTTCAAGATATTTCTCTGTCGATAGTGAATCAAGTTACCTAAGCATTTGTGTTTGTTCATCAGCTCAGATAGGGTTTCCTCGAGAGATATCATATGGTTCATTGAGATATATTTTCATCAAGTCAAGAGGTGTTTGATTCATTGAAGATCGTGATTCATCTATCCGTGAATTAAGGTTTTGATACTCATCATGATTGGGCTTGTAAACATGCATCAACTGAAAGGCATTTGGTTAGGGATTTCATGTCAAATATCTCCTTACACTTCAAGTTTTCTTCTTGAGATATTTAAGTCACCAATTCAAGAGTCTGAAGGTTAAATTGATGAACGTCGAATCCTGGCACAAGAAATCATGTTGTAGGTTCATTGTAATTAAGGCGTTCTTGTTTCCTCAAGCACTTGTCATTCTAATGCAAGAAATTTTAGACTTAAATTTGAAGACAAGTTTTGAATTTGGATTCGTTCCTGTGATTGTTTTGAGATTCATTCAAGTTTTATTCATTCATCATCATTCAAATTATACAAAGACCACCTTGATCCAAAGTTATTTTCAAAAGTGGCTTGTATCAAGCATATTCGTCATCAAAGGAATTTCAATCGAAATTCGGGATTCAAATATCATTCAAGATTCAACCAAGATTCAAGGTTTGTCCAATTTCCATATAACAAGTTCATCATTCATAAATTCAAAGAAGAAGACATTCAAGTTTCATATTCATTACATTTGGAGCATTTTACAAAGAAATTTACAAAGTAGAAATATAAGTTACAAGTATCTTGTTTACAAAGAAAATATAATTGTTCTTCAAATTCCTTTGCTCCATCTTCAAGTGACTTGTCTCACACCTTGCTATGACTTCTTCCTCAAGTTTTTGATCTTGCCTCACCTTCTTCACCTTCCAATCAACAATCATCACATGAAAAATAAAAACAAACAAGAAAATGGGCTAGTTCAATCGTAATTTTGACAAGAAGTTTGTAAGCAAAGTTTTCTTATAAACTCATCATGAGGGTTTATGCTTGGAATCATAAATTTAGAGGGTCATTCAATTATGTGTTGAGCCCAATTCAAAGCCTCATACAAATCATATTTCTAAATTTTTAAATCATGGGCCATGTTCCAATTGCAAGTCACAAAAGTAATTTTTGGTTCACAAAAAGAGAAAAGTGTAAAAAGCAAGTTTTGCAAATCAGAAAAAAAAGATTCAAAAACAAGATGCAGCAACAAAGTCAACCACAAAACATTCCCAAAAGTAAAAAAAAAAATTCCCTGCACATTTATGTCATATAACAGTCCCAAACTGTCCAAATAATAGTCCAAAACTTACACAAAATAGCAAAACAAAAGCTACATGAGAAAGCATTGAATCAGAATGACTATAGAAATACCAAGGGGGACGGTTCATACATGATCACAACTATCATACAAACCCAATTGTTGGTTCATCATTTTCCTAAAAAAGGCATACACCCTTCAAAATTTATGTGAGAAAAGTAGAACAACCGTTCTGCATCACAGACAGAAAAGAGGAAAAGATTAAGATTAGAAATGCATCACCAAACCAAAACCTGCATCACATTTCAAAATAAATAAAACAGTCCAAAAGGATCTACACAAACAGCCTATACAAATCTATGCCAAACCAGCTGCATACCCTGCAGAATAACCCAAAACCTGTTGTAACAAACCAATCTGATAATTACTCAAAATGGCAAGAACAGGACTGCATCAATTGCTGAAAATTCTGTCCAAACATTGTTGCCCAAACAGCTCTGATGTTATCCCTATTATGCTGCCACAAGCCTCCAAAAACCTGTAACATTACATAAAGACTAACCAAACATAACCTGCATTCGAAAAAAGCAAAATATCAGCATGTCAAGACTGTTTAAACCATATAACTTTTCCCCCCAATTTCCACCCTCATCTCATTATAAAAACAAACAATTTTCCATACAAAAGGTGGGCTTAAATACACACAATACATCACAAAAAAAGCCATATCGAAACTCTGCCCTCAACCTCTCTTCAATCCCTATGCTCTCAAACCAAAAAAATCACAAAGAAAATTATGCTAGATTCTCTGCTGAAATCTTCGAACATCACTCAATACCACCTCAACCTACCCCACAAACCTTAATCCCCACTATTCATATCAGAACCAACGACCAAACTCACTCACCATAAACCATGACCATATCTTCCCTCATAAGAAGATCATATAATCGCGCAAACAAACCGAAAGTTCAACCCAAAACTTCCACTCAAACTCAGTTGAACTTCACACAATCAACATAACAACTCAGAGCAATTGCAAAAAGAAAAACGAGGAAAACAAAGAGGACGAGTCAAGATCTATAGGTACCTATTTTTCTTGTTTTCGCTTTAGCTTTACTTGTGCCTTTGGTTTCAATTTTTGTAATTTGTAGCATCATCATGAACCTAATAAAAATTGGGGTATGGTTTGATGGGGGATAAGGGTATTCGTTTTTTGTTTTCCATAGTATGGTTGTTGGATTCATGCGAGTTCACTACCGATGAGACTAAGAGTTTAAGACTTTAGCTTTTAGAAAGAAAAATGGAAGAGAAACGATTTGGCATGAGAGAGTGATGGATTATGGAGCGACGCTTCTGTTCTTTTCAGAATATGGTTACATTTTGGTTAGAATGGTTACTTAGGGTTTGGACCCTTTGGGACGACCCAGGTTCTATCTTAAGGTCCGCACTTCCCATTTACTTTGATGCACCTTCATCTAGAGAATAACAAAAGCAGTCATGGGCTTGGTTGTCCAAAGCCTAATTGGATTTTAGGAACCTTACACCTCCACTTTACAGAATTCTAGCTCATTGTTATTAGTTTTTTTTCTTTTGTATTTTTTTTCTTTTATACAAAATACTATTAATTTTTTTAATTATTTTAAACATTTATATTTAATTCAATTAATTGATTTCTAATTGATTAATTTTATTAAATATTCTTATTCAGTTTAATAAATCATTTGATATATTTTGTTTGATATTATCTTTGGAGGTGTAATATTTAATTTTTACCGCTTTCATTTAGGCTCTGAGTCATCCCCATTCGTAAACTTGTACCCCCATTCCCATATGGTTTGTAATAGTTTAGGGTTTATTCTTTGTATGTTTTAACTGTTGCTTAATTATGCATATATCATTCAATTAAAACACATGGCCTCCTCTTGGGCTCATCATCATGAAAAGGTATACACTTACAAAAGCACACTTTCACACATTCATAGCTTGGTCCTGCGCTTTCCTGCAATAACAACTATTTGATCGATGGTTTCAATTGGTCGTTTAGAATACTAGCGACACGCTAGTCCCACTTTTTAAGAGCATGCATATAGCCACCTTGTATGGGCTTTTGATTTTTTTTCTTATACATTGAAGAAACTTCTCTCTTTCCTTGGTTCACATACTGAGTTTTTATTAAAGGGTCTCATAGTTGAGTTTTGGCATGGCCATTCTCACGAGATTAATCAAGTGTTACCCTTGATTAATCATAACTCAAACCAATCACTTTGGCACATATACTAAGTGTTTCCATGCACAAAGGGTCTCATGCTTGAGGGAAGGAGCACCTACCCTCACGATATTAATCAATTGCACCCCTTGGTTAATCATAACCGGATTCAATTCCCATACACCAAACATTCCATTTACGCCTTTCACGATACTACTCAATTTGTCATTACTTTTTCCATGATCACCATGCATGATCACTCTTCACATACACTATCTCCTTTTAATTTATGCTTATAACATGCTCCCTTAAGATGATAGTTTCCTCTTCTTTAAGGTGTGAACTAATTATACTTTAGGATAGAACCCACGCATGAAAACCTTAGGGTTTTTCTAGTCTCCCTCTTAAACTCTTTTTCTTTTAAAATTAAAAACTTCTCATTCACAAATCAAAAATCCAAAAAACATTTAACCATTATTCAAATTCATTCTAAAATACGCAAAACACTCAACCAATCAAAATTTCACCCGAAGGGCATGTTATCTTTGTTCCACAGTGATACAGGTCGTGTCTACCGCTAGAATGCGTGCGTTAACGTCGCCCACTAAAAAACACCAATAAACTAACATTTTCGAGAAGAACTACAATGTTCTGATTCCTTCACTGGATATATAGACAAAGGGTGGCGAGACCCTCACGAACACACTAATAAAAAATCATTTATTTCCCCTTAGTAAGTATAGTTATAGATAAACACACCCTTAGAAGCAAACAAACAAAATGGATCCCGTTGAGTACAACAGATGTGAGGAGCACTAATACCTTCCCCTTGTATAATTGACTTCCTTACCCTTTGTCTTGGTCGCAAGACCATCTTGTCCACCCTCTTGTGGTTTTCTCGATATTTCTCTTTTCTTCGGGATAAATAAAGTTCAGTGGCGGCTCTGTGTTTTTTGTTAGTATCTTCAATAAGCTTTAAGACAAATGTTATTTTGAACTGTTGTTTAGAAGCGTTCCAGAACTTGACTAGATCTTGGTAAAGTGCACATTTGTATCTTTCCAGAATCATAGTGTGTTGAGTTCAGAAATTGATGATGTCACACGTTACTTCTTCAGAGTAAGAACCTGTTAGAAAAAGCTACACACTAGACAAAACCATTAGGGTACAAAATTGTTCTCTAAGAAACAATGAATTGTTATCATCAAAACTAAATGTTAGATGCAGAACAAAATCTTCTTCTTACATATTTGAATTCCAATTTCATTTCATTTTCTATTTTGTATTATGTTGTAAGCTAACATTTTCTTGTTGCAAGTTATACTTTAACCAAACATATGTTTCTATAACTCTTATATCTTGTAATATCATTCTTAGCTTTTTGTTATATGTTTATTTATTTACTTCTTAGATTCTTCATTTATTAATACATTTCTAAGCCATTGTACGATTTTTCGTGGTTTCATTTAAAATCTTTTTAAGTGAATCATGTTAATTATGTGCATTTAAGCATTATTTTATTTGCTCATGAAATTTTTAATATTCCATTCATTAAAGTTTTATCAGGTATTTGTGTTGTTGTGTAGTTGGATGTCTATTTGGTTATTTTGTTTCATTTAGCATATCTATTTTCGTATTCTATAATTTATCCTTTGATGTTGTATATTTTTCTTAGATATCTATAGCTCATTTGTTTCTTTGGAAAACAATTTGTGTTGCTTGTTATTTTGAGTTTAGCGTTATTAGAATTTATCTCATATAAATGGCATTTTCTTTTAAAACCTTCATAATGTTAATAAAAAAAACACTTCCAATATTGATTTGAAAACTCACAAACCACTTATTTTCTCATATTTTCCAAAGAGTTTTTAATCTTTCTTGAACATGTGCAAACAATTTTTTTCATCTGTTACCTCGTTCTTTCTCCATTGTTACATGTATCTGAATCTCATCTTTGGAGATTTATGATTGTTGAGGAGATTTATTTTTTAATTTAACGTTTCTTTGAAGATTTGGTTAAGACTTCAAAGGTCCACAAGGTGTATAGTGTTGTGGCTGGTTTTAACAATTTCAGTGGAAAATAAGGAGGTGCTTATCTCCAGGTTCATCATAGTAGTGATGCGTGGAAGCCTACAGACAAGGTGGGAGTCCTTCTCAATCTCCAAGCATACCAATCCTCAAGATAACGATATCTTTGAATAAAAATTGCTTCAGAATGTAGTCTTTAGAGCAAGTTGTTGGGTCTGGAAGATTCAAGACGATTACATGTGAATATTTTGCTAAGAGTTCAATTTATTAATTGTGTTCAAGTCAAATAATCTAGATTGAATATATTTATATTTTCAGTGTTGATTCAGATATTGTAATTGTACTAAAATCATGTAAGTTTGTCACAAATATTATTGGAAGACTAAAACTTCAATGAGAAACCATTGAAGAGTAGATTAAATTTAGCGAGGATGATATATGGACAACTATTAATCCAAATGTACACATTTCTCTCTCTCTCTCTCTCTCTCTCTCTCTCCTCTCTCTCTCTCTCTCCTCTCCTCTCTCCTCTCTCTCCTCTCTCTCTCTCTCTCTCTCTCTCTCTCCTCTCTCTCTCTCTCTCTCTCTCTCCTCTCTCTCTCTCTCTCTCTCTCTCTCTCTCTCTCTCTCTCTCTCTCTCTCTCTCTCTCTCTCTCTCTCTCTCTCTCTCTCTCTCTCTCTCTCTCTCTCTCTCTCCTCTCTCTCTCTCTCTCTCTCTCTCTCTCTCTCTCTCTCTCTCTCTCTCTCTCTCTCTCTCTCTCCTTCCTTTTATTTTTATAGAAATCACATGTTAGGTTATTCTTTATTGCTTCCTAGAATTGCATGTCATTAATATTTCTTTTGGTAGCGATTTATTTGAAAAAAACGCATGTTTTGCTAGAATTGAAACTTTGATTTTATCTTGTCAAAGATTAAGCTAAAAATTGTGATTGTAGAATCAAATTATATTGAGATTTTAAAAGCATAAATCTTGCATAGTTTATCATATATTCAATACAACTCATTAGTTTGTACATTTGGTTATTTTTTTGTTTCAGGCTTGTTTGAGTTATGAATTGTTTAAGTCATTACTTGCCAATTCCAATTGATAAGCATAAGCTCTTTTATGCAATATTTGTTTCCCCCGTGTAAAATCATTTTTGTTTAAAAAAATTGATAAGAGTTTTTCAAACTATTTTCAACGAAAGTTTTAATTGTGAGGTTTATTAACCCACTTAAATTGTTGAATACTTCATATTCTCGCCCAACACCATATTGTCTTTTTATGGATGGTGGTTTCATATTAACAATTTCTATTTTTGACCATAGAGTTTCCCTATTAAATGGATAAAGCATTGGTGCATAGCACGCATCATAGAAGTCCTTTTTGTAATAGTCAAACACATAATCATCAATTTCTAAGTGCTTATCCTTCATGCATGAAATATCATGACAACATGGTAGTCTGTCAGCATCCATCTTATACATGAGCATTCATTTTTGAGAAACTAATAATGTATTTTTCTCCATTATATGATACATGTCTAACCTCGTACTAATATTCACGTGCACGCTTGTAACACATGTTAAAATCACAAACTACTTCACAAATCCAATTGTAAAATATTACATAAATTACACAACTTTATAATTCGTCAATTACCTCACAATCCAATGGTTTGTTTTTTGTGACTCCTTTGCTATCCTATTTTTTATATTTGGTAGAATGTTACTTCATATCTGTCATATTGTTCACCAAATTGTCACATCTTGGAGTTGTTGTAACCTTGATTTGCTCTAGAATCTTGGTGTAATCTTCATTAGTTGTTTGAGTGCCTCCTCATTAACATCCTTAATTTCAAGCATGGCCTTTTCCCAAGCATTGACATAAATAGAAGTTGCAGCCTTCCACATCAATTCTTTTAGTTTAATACCTAAAACTTCTTTTTGAAGTTGTTGTATAAATGTCTAGAAACACACAATGAAGTAAATTTAGTAACACAGAATATGCCTGAAAAGATTGGTCATAGAAAATGAGAATATACAAACACACAAAAAATGCAGGAAATATTGTTCAATAAAATAATGATAAAATACACTAGCATAGGGTCTAAACTGAAGTGTGTTAATATAGTTAAGGGTCTAAGTTGAAACCTATATGGAAGTTAACGGAGTATTTTAAAACAAAAGTATCAGTCATGCCAGAAAATGTAGAAAATACCAGTTAGAAACTCTTTGGTCAACCTCTGGGAGCAACTCATCAAGTGCTGAAAACAATCCCTATAAATCAATTAACATGGAAAAAACATTAAAACAAAAAAAAAATAATTAAAACAGAAAAATCATGAAAATAGAAAACACACATTTTATTGATCACGTATAAATGCCCAATCACATTAATCACTACAATGCTTTTCATACTCTTGGTTATCATATCATTTTTCAATATGACAAACTCATTAATGTACACTCTATCAAAATACAACACACTTTCTACTTTTGGGTACTCCAAGTCCTTTAAGAAACACTTCAAAATAAATCAATAAATCAGGGTCACATTTCAAAACATCCTCTAACCCCCATATAACCTAATTTCTTAAACCCAATAAACTTATCCACATGATGCACAATACACTCAAGCTTATTATCCATGACCTATTCAAGCTATAATGAGGAAGATGCATAAACCAAAAAGTTATGATTTTTAACTGTTAGAGACGATAGTATACATACTTTTTGAAGAATGGAAATTAATAATAGAGATAAGTATTTATTCCTCTTCAAACGTCTTATGGGATTACCACCTCTCTTCAAATGTCTTTGGCTTCTGGGAAAGCCAGGGTTTACAACTCCTCTTTGTAACACCCCAAATCTAGAATTGTTATATATATATATATATATATATATATATATATATATATATATATATATATATATATATATATATATATATATATATATATATATATATATATATATATATGAATATTGTTTGAATTATGATGTTGTGTGCTATAACATTGGTGAGGATATAAGTGATAGGAATTATTTAGAATTATTAAATAATAGCTTTTATGTGATTTATTAGTAAATAATGAGAAGAAATAGAACAAATATAATGTGTAGAGATTTTAGGGGAATGAAGGTAATTATGTGAGGTTAAGTTGAGGATAAATGATGCAAACCATAGTTGAGGGATATTTATAAATGGAAATAGGGAAAGACTAATCAGTTTACAGCATAGGTGAAAAGTTGAGAGAAAAAGGAGAAGAAGCAAGGACATATAAGAACTAATGAGATATTCATCCATAGGTTTTGAAGAAGAAATTTCTAGAAGAATTTCAAGGTAACGGTGGGTAGTGGTTGTCAATTATGAATGATATGATGGAAGGGAAGATATAGGGTTATAGTTCTTTTTATCGGTATTGATTGTTATGAATATTGATGAAGGTGGGGAAATCTTTGATGTTGATGATGTGTGCATATGTTGTATTGTGAGATCTTTGATGATGTTGCTGATGTAAGTTAATTTGGTGTTGTGGTTATAAAACATATGATTTAATTGATGTCAACATCTGATAAATCTAAAATTAGATGTTTTAATCAAGGGATAATTGTTGGGTTTTGAATTATGAGATCGAGACTTTTTACAGAATCGAAATTGGAGCTCCGGAAGGGCTCCAATGTTGAAAAACATAATTTATCTGGTTTTTAAGTTCATGGCAGTCGCCATGGGGAAATGGAAAACACCATGGCATGGTGGTGGTGGACGTCTTCGAGGTCGTCGCGGCGAGGCAAATTTGGTTTCCAACGCGGTTCTGGTCATAAATTTTTAACTGTATATACTAATGACAAATTGTTTGAAGTGTTAGAAAGCTAATAAACATAGCTATAACATGGTATATATAGGTGAATTATTTTAACATTCTTTTCATGTCTAATATGTTTGGGAAGTTGGTTGTTTATATATCCTATTAATGAGTTATTGCACTGTTGTGATAATGTTGTGTCATGATGAATTGTTATGATTATGAAGCTTGATGTTATTGTTATAGTGTTGATTATTTTGTAGACTCATTTCTTATGATGATGGTTCGAGTGTAATTTTTATGTTGATTATGTTGTATCCTTATTCCATATGGTGACGGTTCGAGTGCAATTATTTTATTGAAATTGTATTATGTTAATGATGTTGTTTCTCCATGTTGAGAGTCCATGTATACATGTTGTGGAACTTATGTTCTAAATTATGTCATGGCATCGTTTCCTATGGTGATGGTTTGAGTGCGAGTAGTTACATCCTTTGTCTGGGGATTTAGTGAAGCGTTACCTATGGTGATGGTAGCAATTTGGTGTTCTCTATTTCAAGAGTGAAGAAAGATCCTATGGGGGTAGATCTTGTATCCTATGGTGATGTAACAGAGAGCGAAATGAACCTATGTGTTCATATTTGGTACCACATGCATTGCGTCAATGTTGTTGCAATAACATCTTATGTGACATTGCATGAATTTTGTTGATGAAATATGATATGATGATACTTGTGATTGTTAAGTGATTATACGTGAATTTTGTGATTAAGATGATATTTGAGCTATTTATGATGAATGAAGGTGTGAGTTTATGTTATATTGATGTGGTTGAATTGTTGACTATAATTTTTGAAATCTATCTTTTCTTATGTCATTTATAATTGATTATGATTACTCACCCCTTTTGTTTGAATTTTACCTCTACATGGGTAACACACAGATACTCAAAAGTAGATCTCGTGGACGTAAGTGGAAGCTATCCCATTGGAGTTACTCATTATTTACCGTTTTAGTAGTGGATCTTGCTCTGATAATGTAACATCGGGTCGGGGTTGCGATATTTTTATCATGTAATGATTGAATTTTTATGATGAATTTTGTTGTGTTAGACATTTTAAATTGTTTAGAGTTAAGGGCTTATTACACGGTTGATGGTGTTATTAAAGTTGGACTTTGAGGCTCAATGTGTGTTGTTCTGTTCTCCTTTTAATTACTTGTCGATGATTTCACTGCAATGAATTCAAATGAGTTTGGATGTCGTGAAAACATCCTAGGTATGAACATATGTGATAATAATCATATGAGTTTGGATATCGTGTAAACATCCCAGGTAGGAATATATGCGATAACATATTTTATTATAACCCGTGTTACGGGGCAGAATAATTGTGATGTTTTTATGAAGTGCGACACCCTTGTGTTATATTTTAATTAATTTCCTTGTTAACTATATGTGGGATTTAAATGGGTGTTACGTTAGTTATATCAGAGTAGGTTATCCATCCGGCCAGGTTGTCTAATGTTGTTTGTTCCTTAGTACACGACACGTCTGTGTAACACTATCAGTGCTTGTTTGTTTTTCTAACCATTTTTATGTAGGAGTTAGTTTAAAACAAGTGGAGGGAGAAGCTTCTGCTCCTCTGAGATATTTTTAGGTGTGGAGTGTTGGTTTAGTGTGTTGCAGATTGCAAGACTACAAGTGTTATTGAAGCTGTGTTATTTCTTAAACCCGAAGAGAGTATGGAATCGAGATTCTTGTCTCCCGGTCAAGTTGTGATGTCTTTGAGGGATAACGATCAGGTAATGTTATTGTTTTCTTCCCGGAGAATATAGAGAAATGTGACGGCTAGTGACATGACAATGGTGTGTAATTCCTTATGTTTTTCCCAAAGATATTTGCGACTTGCCTCCAGAGCGTGAATATGAGTTTGGCGATAATAGAGAATTGATGTTTTTATCTTCAAAGCAAGTGGAAGATCTCTTAGAAGATGAAGCTCATATGTTTGCAATATTTGCCTCGTTGCACATCGACAGTGGAGTTGCAAGTGTCGATTTACTAGTTGTGTGTGATTTACAAGATGTATTTCCAGATGACATCAGAGACTTGCCTCCGGAGCGAGAGGTTGAGTTTTCTATAGACTTGTTCCCGATACTACAGAGTGTCTATGGCACCTTCTAGATGTCAGCGTCAAAATTAGTTGAGTTGAAGAAACAATTAAAGGAATTGTTGGAGAAGAAGTTTGTCAACCCAAGCGTTTCTCCATGGGGTACACCTGTGTTGTTAGTTAAGAAGAAGCATGGCAGTATGAGGTTGCGTGTGAACTACATACAATTGAATAAGGTGACTATCAAGAATAAGTTATCACTTCCTCAGATTGATGATTTGATGGATCGGTTGGTAGGTGCAAGTGTGTTTAGCAAGATTGACTTGAGGTCAGGTTATCATCATATTCATGTTAAACTCGATGATATTCCGAAGACGTGTTCATGAAGAGATATAGTCACTATGAGTACACTAGGTTTCCATTTTCCATATCTAATGTACAAGGCGTGTTCATGGAGTATATGAATCGGATTTTCCATGTTTATCTGGATAAGTTTGTGGTGGTATTCATCGATGATATTTTGATATATTCTAAGACTAATGAAGATCATATAAAACATCTCCAGATTTTGTTGCAGGTGTTGAGGGAGAGAAAGCTTTATGCTAAGTTGTCGAAATGTGAATTTTGGTTGAATGAAGTGATCTTTCTTGGCCATGTGATTTCGAGTGGTGGAATCTTTGTATATCCTTCTAAACTTGATGTTGTGTTGCAATAGGAGACTTTGAAGTCTTCTACTGAGATACAAAGTTTTCTTGGTTTAGCAGGTTATTATCGCAGGTTTATTGAAGGCTTCTCGAAGTTGTCATTACCTTTGACTCAGTTGACTCGAAAGGGTCGAGCTTATGTGTGGGATTTTGCATGTGAAGAGATTTTTTGGGAACTGAAGAAGAAATTGACAAGTGCTTCAGTATTGACTTTGCCTAATCAGAGTGAGTATTTTGTGGTATATTGTGACGTGTTAAAGATGAGTCTTGGAGGTGTGCTTATGTAGAACGGTGAGGTGATTTCTTATACTTCTAGGAAACTGAAATTTCATAAAAGGAATTATCCTACACATGACTTAGATTTGGAAGCTGTGGTATTTTTGTTGAAGATTTAGAGACATTATCTTTTTGGCTCCAAGTTGAAGTGTTCATTTATCACAAGATTTTAAAGTATTTAATTTATCAGAAAGAGTTGAATATGAGGCAGGGAAGATGGCTTGAACTTCTGACGGATTATGATTTTGAGTTGAGTTACAATCCAGGTAAAGAAAATGTTGTAGTTGATGCATTGAGCATGAAGTCTTTACAGATGTCAATGCTTATGGTTTGACAGTGGGAATTGATTGAATAGTTCAGAGATATGAGTTTGGTATGTGAAGAGACTTCTAATAATGTAAAGTTGGAGATGTTGAAGCTGATTATTGGTATTCTTGAAGATATTAGAGAATGTCAGAAATACGATTTGATTTTGGTTGATCGGTTGATGCTAATTAACCAAGGTAGCGATGGTGATTTTAGAGTACATGATAATGGTGTAATGAGGTTCGGAGATAGAGTGTGTTTTCTAGATGTTCCTGAACTTAAGAAGAGTATTCTCGAGGAAGGACATCAGAGTGGCTTAAGTATTCATCCCGGTGCAATAAAGATGTATCAGGATTTGAAGAAATTATTTTGGTGGCCCGATATGAAGAAGGAAATTGTTGAGTTTGTCTACGCTTGTTTGATTTGTCATAAGTCAAAAATTGAAAACCATAAGCCATTGGGTCTAATGCAACCGTTGAATATTCCAAAGTGGGAGTGGGATAGCATTTTCCTGGATTTTGTATCAAGTTTTCCAAAGACTTCTAAGGGAAATGATTTGATTTGGATGATAGTGGATAGATTGACTAAATCGGCTCATTTCTTACCGATGAGAATCAACCATTCTTTACAGAGATTGGATGAGATGTATATCGACAAGATTGTGAGATTAAATGGAATACCTTCAAGTATTGTGTCGGGTAGAGATTCGAGGTTTACGTCGAGGTTCTTGAGATTTATTTCTACTTATCATTCATAGACAGAAGGTCAGACAGAGAGGACTATCTAGTATTTAGAGGATTTCCTAAGGGCTTGTGTGCTAGAACAAGGAGGTGCTTTGGATAGAAACTTGCAATTGATTGATTTTACTTACAATAATAGTTTTCTTTCTAGTATTGGAATGGTACCATATGAGGCGTTGTATGGGAGGAGGTGTAGGACTCCGTTGTGTTGGTATGAGTCAGGTGAGAGTTTTATGCTTGGACCTGAGATTATGCATGAGACGACTGAGAAGATCAAGATGATCCAAGAGAAGATGAAAGCTTCACAAATTCGGCATAAGAGTTATCATGATAAGAGGAGAAAATCACTTGAGTTCTATAAGAGATATCAGGTGTTCTTGAGAGTTACTCTGGTAATTAGTGTTGGTAGAGCTCTGAATTCACGAAAGCTTATGTTGTATTTTGTTGGTCCATACTAGATTAGAAAGAGGATGGGTGAAGTGGAATATCAGATTGCTTTATTGTCGTCGCTTGCGAATCTTCATGATATGTTTCACGTGTCCTAGTTGAGGAGATACATTTTGAATTCGTCGCATGTGATTCAAATGGATGATGTACATGTGAGAGATAACCTGCCACTTGAAACATCACCCTTATGGATAGAAGATCGGGAAGTGAAGCAGTTGTAGAGTAAAGAGATTTCCCTGGTGAACGTAGTGTGGGATGGACCATCTGGTGGTAATATGACTTGGGAGCGTGAGGACCAGATGAGAGAGTCGTACCCGACTCTGTCTTCCTCGGGTAATTTTTAGGGATAAAAATTCTCTAAGTGGAGGAGAGTTGTAACACCCTAAATTTAGAATTATTTCTTATATATATATATAATTATGAATACTGTGTGAATTATGATGTTGTGTGCTAGAATATTGGTGGGGATATAAGTGAGAGTTAGGAATTATTAAATAATTGCTTTTATATGATTTATTAGTAAAATAATGAGAATAAATATAATGTGTAGAGATTTTAGGGGTGTGAATGTAATTATGTGAGGTTAAGTTGAGGATAAATGAGGTAAACCATACTTGAGGGAAATTTATAAAGGGGATTAGTGAAAGAGTGATCAGTTTGCAGCATACGTAAAAAGTTGAGAGAAAAAGGATAAGAATTTGGGGTATAGAAGGACCAATGAGATATCTATCCATAGGCTTTGAAGAAGTAATTTCTAGAAGAATTTCAAAGTAAGAGTGGGTAATGGTTATAAATTATGAATCATAGGATGGAAGGGTAGATATAGGGTTTTAGTTCTTTTGATCGATATTGATTGTTATGAATATTGATAAAGGTAGTTAAATCTTTGATGTTGATGTTATGTGCATATATTGTATTATGAGATCTTTGATGGTGTTGTTGTAAGTTGATTTGGTGTTTTGGTTATGAAATATAATATTTAATTGATGTCAACATGTGATAAATCGTAAATTAGATGTTTTAATCATGGAATATTTGTTGGGTTTCGAGTTCTGAGATCAGCGCTTTTTACGGAATCGAAATTGGAGCTCTAGAAGGGATCCAATGGTGAACAACATAATTTTTCTAGTTTTAGGTTCATGGTGGTCGCCATGGTCCATGGAGAACTCCATGGCATGGTAGTGGTAGACGTCGCAGAGTTCGTTGCAGCCAGGCAGATTTGGTTTCCAATGCGGTTTCGATCATAACTTTTTGATCATATATTTAAATGACGAACCGTTTGAAGCGTTAGAAAGCTAATAAATATATTTATAACATGCTATATATATGTGAATCATTTGAAAATTATTTAAATGTCTAATATGTTTTGGAGGTTGATTGTTTATATGTCCTGTTAATGAGTTATTGCACTATTGTGATAATATGGTGTGATGGTGACTTGTTATGATGATGAAGCTTGATGTTGTTGCTATGATGTTGCTTGTTGATTATGATGTAGCCTCTTTTACTATGGTGATGGTTCAAGTGTAATTATTATATTGATTATTTTGTAGCCTCGTTTCCTATGGTGATGGTTGGAGTGCAATTAGTTTGTTGTGATTGTATTATCTTAATGATTTTGTTGCTCCATGTTAAGAGTCCATGCATCCATGTTTTGGAACTTATGTTCTAAATTATTTTATGGCCTCGTTTCCTATGGTGATGGTTCGAGTTCGAGTAGCTACATCCTTTGTCCATGGATTTAGTGAAGCATTACCTATGGTAATGGTAGCGATTTGGTGTGCTTCAAATCAAGAGTGAACCAAGATCCTATAGTGGTGGATTCAGTATCCTATGGTGATGGAACAGGGATAAAAATAAACCTATGTGTTTATATTTGGTACCGCATGCATTGCGACATATTTTTTGCATTAACATCCTATGTGACTTTGCATGAGTTTTGTTGATGAAATATGATGTGATGATACTTATGATTACTATGTGATTATGCGTGAATTTTGTGATGAAGATGATATGTGAGCTATTGATGATAAATGAAGGTGTGATTTTATTTTATATTATTTGGTTGAATTGTTGACTATAATTGTTGAAATAAATCTTTTCTTAAGGTGTTTATGATTGATTATGATTACTCACCCCTTCTGTTTGAATGTTTCCTCTATGTGGGTAACACGCAGATACTCAGGAGTAGATCTCGTGGATGTAAGTTATAACATCCTTCTAAACCCCAACGAATATTCGCAATTATTTCAATAAATAAATCAAAGAATATCACCAACAAAGGTGTCACATCTTCTAATAAAACGTCATAACAACACATCATGTTCCGTAACACGGGTTTTCAAAACATTAACAAAACATAATCAACATTTTATTCTTTGAATCATGGCAGTGGAAATCATAGTTCAAAACATCTCATTATAATACTTCATAAAATTTAGTCATACTTCATGATTCATACCTATAAATTAAAACATCTCAAGCACAACGTAGGGTGACTCAACATCTTAAAAACAAAACAAAGAACATAAGTTCCAATCATTTGATCCCAACCCTAATGTTACATATCATAGTAAGACTCCCTTTATTCAACAAAAGAAAATAAATGTACTCTGAAGTTATCCTCTAATGCTTCTACGGAATATTCTCGATCACTTGCGCGTTACCCACGTGGAGGCAACATTCAAACATAAAGGGTGAATAAATCATAATCATTAGATAAGACATAAGGAATAAACATAGTAAATATTCACATAAGCAAGTTTTCTCACATCATCATATCTTCATGTTATACTTACACCTTCACAACCTCATCATTACACGAACACATATCACCATATGCAATGTATGATCAAGCATCATAAATAAATCATTATGCAATGTCACATAGAATATAATGCAACATCATAGACTCATGCATGTGGTACCAAAACTTCACTGATGACTTAGTCATTGTTATCTCCAAAGATCTCCACCATAGGATCGATTCTCGCTTGGAACCATATCACTTCACTATTGCACCCAATCCACACTATGGGATTGATGCCTTCACTGAACCATCGTCCTATCATCTTCACTGGACCGAATTCCTATTAACATCATTGGATTGAAGTCCTAACTATGCCATGAATTTAATGAAGCACAACATCATATTTAATACGACCATAACTAGTCAACATGCATCACCATTCATGATTCATCACAAACATCATCATATCATCACAATAATCAACACAACATCATAGCATCATCATAGTAATCAACACAACATCATAGCATCATCATTTTAATTAACACAACATCATATCATCATCATAGTAATCAACATAATATCATAGCATCATCATAAAAAACAAAGCATCATCATAAAAAAAGCATCATCATAACCAAATCATCATTGGGATACAATGCGGGGAACCTAATTCTATTCTAACTTAGGTCTCGGAGATATAATCCTTAATTCTAATTTTTCTCCATATAATTAAATTTCATTGTGTTAGTTATTCAACACTTTGAACGACACCTCAATCCGAGCTCTAGAACTAAAGTTATGATCATTTTAAGATTTCTAACTTGGACAACCAATTCTGCCTTCCGTCGCCTGGCGACACACTTTCGTCACCTAGCGACTCTACCTTAGTGTCCCACTTTTCTTGGCGACACTTGGAGCAACGCATTATAGAAACTATCTCAAATATGCCTCCCTTTGCTCCCACCTTTGTCTGGCGATGCATCTTCTCCCGGCGACACCACTATCGTTGCCCGATGACACAACGCGAACATGGCTTTCTTGTTGCAATTTTCTGTATAAACCAGTCCAATTCTCTTGCAATTTTATCATGTTACAGGTCCTAAAACACCATATAATCACATGGTTTCATCATCTATCAACAACCTATAGTTCTATACTCAATATAAATCAATTATACACCATTATTCATCACCAATTCATCAATTTCATATCAAACAACATTAAATCACCATCTATTAAAACCTAAGGCAGTCCACCTATCATCTAAACCTTAAATAAAACATAATAACAATGATAAAACTCTCCTTACCTTAAGATTATATCAGTAATTCAACTTCTCTTTGATTCTCTGTCGAAATCTCTTGTCTCTTTGTGCCCTAGCCTCTTTTCTCCACAACGTCAATTTCTTTCTCCCAATTATACGATTGCTCCATAATGAATTTCTTTTCCCCTAATTCCTTGTATAAACTTTAGACCTCTAATATAAAACTTCCCACCTTGTCCTTACTTATTCTCCAATAATTACCATCTTGCCCTTATTTTCTCTACACTTCTATTATTCTATTTTTCCCAATTAAAATAATTCTAAACAATTATTCTAATTATTCCAAAATACTAATAATCATCTTAATTAGTCTAATTCCCATTATGCTACACATAGAAACCCATCATGCATCTTAGTCATCCAAACATCATATTTAAACATCATATTTATCTTAATCATCATGGTACACTTCATATTCATCATAATATCACAAATCACTATAAAGGATCACATATAATCATCAAGATATCAAACACTTCACATTGACTCATATAATCATGCTAAATTAATCAATTAATAATTAATCTAGAATTAGGGGTGTTACCACTCTCCCCCACTTCAAAGAACTTTTTCCTTTGAAAATTACTTAACAGAAACAACATCAGATAAGACTCTCTCATCTAACCTTCGTGTTCCCAAGTCCAATTTTCACCAGCTGGTCGCCCTATAATACCTTGACTAAGGCAATGTCTTTCTATCACAATTGCTTCACTTCATGACCTTCTATTCACAATGGTAATTCCTCCAAAGTTAAGTTATCTCTCACTTGTATATCATCCATTTGAATCACATGTGAAGGATCCAGAATATACTTTCTCAATTGAAACACATGAAACACATCATGTAAACTCATGAGTGACGGTAGTATAGTAACCCGATAAGCCACCTCATTTATCTTCTGTGATATCTGATATGGACCAACAAAACGCGGCATAAGCTTTCTCGACTTTAAAGCTCTACCTACACCAGTTACCAGAGTAACTCTCAAAAACACATGATCATCTTTCTTGAACTCATGGTCCTTTGTCCTCTTATCATGATATCTCTTTTGATGACTTTGAGAAGCTTTCATCTTCTCTTGGATCATCTTTATCTTTGCAGTTGTCTCTTGCACAACCTCAGGTCCGAGCACAACACTCTCGCCTGACTCATACCAACATAATGAAGTCCTACACCTCCTACCAGACAATGCTTCATACAGTTCCATCACAATACTAGAATGGAAACTATTATTATAAGTAAATTCAATCAATGTTAAGTGACTATCCCAAGCTCCTCCTTGTTATAGGACACAAGCCCTCAGTAAATCTTTTAAAGACTGAATAAATATTTCCGTATGTCTATCCTTTTGAGGATGATATGCAGAACTCAACCTCAACTTAGTACCAAATTCATTTTGCAAACCTGTCCAAAATTTCGACGTAAACCTCAGATCTCTATCTGACACGATACTCAAAGGTATTACATGCAACTTCACAATTTATCCAATATACTTATCAACTAACTTCTCTAAGGATTATTGATTTACATCGGTAAGAAATGATCCAACTTAGTCAACCTATCCAAAATCACCCAAATCAAATCATTGTCTTTAGAAGTCTTCGGCAAAACCATCACAAAGCCCATGGAAACACTATCCCACTTCCACTATAGAATACTCAATGGTTGTATAATATCCATAAGCTTCTGACATTCAATTTTCGACGTCTGACAAGTCAAACAAGCATAAAAAAAATTGGAAACTTCTTTCTTTATACCAGGCCACCAGAATAATTTCTTTAAGTCCTGATACATCTTCGTAGCACTGGGATGAATACTCAATCCACTTCTATGTCCTTCCTTAAGAATACTTTTCTTAAGCTCTAGAACATATGAAACATACACTCTATTGCCAAACCTCATTACACGATTCTCATCAATTATGAACTTATCTCCTTTACCCTGGTTAATCAAAGTAAATTGGTCAACTAACCTCAAATCAATCTTCTGGCCTTCACGAGTTTCCTCTATTATACCACTAGTCAGTTTCAACATTCCTAACTTCACACTATTGGAAGTTTCTTCACACACTAAACTCATGTCTCAAAATTTCTCAATCTTCTCTAACTCTCAAATCATAAGCATCGATATATGCAGCGACTTCCTACTCAATACATCAACAACTACATTTTCCTTACCAAGATGGTAACTTAAATCAAAGTCATAATCTTTTAACAATTCAAGCCACCTTCTCTGTCTCATATTCAATTACTTATGGTCAAATAAGTTCTTCAAACTCTTGTGATCATTAAACACTTCAAATTGAGAACCAAAAAGATAATTTCTCCAAATCTTTAACACAAACACCACTGCTGCTAGTTCTAAGTCATGCATAGTGTAATACCCCAAATTTGTCATACCCTTCCAACAAGGATCATCTGGCTTATGCGTCATCATATACATAACCTTCATTAGGTCATCTAACACATCATGCATCATTAATCAATAATTTGGCATGGGATCGGTGATATTATGGAATTAGGGTCTCTATGGATTTGTTAGTTCACATCTTTACTCAGGCTTGAATCAGTTGGTTTCCCAATAACTATGGTTTGTGGAACTAGGGTTTGGATTCTTGATTATCGGGAACTTCTCCCCCATCAAGCTACAAGGCTGTCACCATCAGCTAAGGATCTTATTAAGTTGATGTTTTGGTTCTGGTTAATATCTCAAGAGGTTTCTTCATTCAAAAGGCACCCAAGTCAAGAGGATTATGGTTTCTTTTTCATGGAGTTTTGAGCTTGTAATACCCATCAACTGAGTTTCATTGGATGTTCATGTCAAAGCTATCCTAGTCATATATACTTCCATATTCACTTCTCGATGGTTCTTTAAGGCATTTATATGATATTGGTTGTCAAGTCATGGGTTTGTGAATTGAATGATAATTTGGAATTGGAAGTTAAGGTCTCAAGGTGATTTGAACTTTTCATTGAGATTTGGAATTGCGGAATCGTAAAGATGATCAAAGTTTTAAGGTACGGGTAATTCATTCATGGTTTATCTTGAAATCAAAGAACAAGTCACAAATCTCTAATCCAAATTTTTAAGACATGATCATTCAAGAACATTCAAGGTTCATTCAAATTTCCACCAAGTATCAAAAAAGATCCAATGGTCATCAAGATTCAAGAAATTTCATCATACAAGCCAAGTATATCACCTATTCTATCACAACATCACCATCTCAAAGTTTCCAAAAGTCATGGCCATTTACACCATAAATCATTACATCATTTCAAATATTTTCCAAGGTTACATTCCTGTCATAATTTAATACATCAGGAAAAATTACAAGAAAGCATTAAATATGAACCTAAGTGCCTAAGTCTTCCATCTTCATGACCAAGCATCATCTTCAATCTTATTCAAGCCACGACCCTAGTTTAACCTTGCTTCATCCACAATCTTCATTGCAAACTTCATGTCCATGCCTTCTTCTTCACGTTATTCTCTTCAAACTCTTTGCCGACTTCAATCATCCATACCTTCAAAGTTGCTCCAATTCGCCTTGGCGCCAACTTGTACAACCAATGTCATAACTTTCTCATTCGCATATACAGACCAAGCATCAATACACACATATTGTCTACAAGCCTGTAGACCATTTAGAATCTACAACAAACAGCCCTGCATCCGCAAAAATCGACACCGTATCCACAAATAAGTCCTTGTACTAGCTGATAGCCCTGCATTAGTTCAAACAAAGAAGTCAGGAAATATACTAACAGTTGACATTCATCAACCAAAAAGTCATTGTGCATACATGCATCCTCTACAAATTGAATTCACAACAAACAAAACAGAATTCCAACTACTAAACAGAACCAACAAACTGTAACCACCAAAAAGTTTTCTAAACAGCTGTTTCTAATTTCCAGCCCATTCCAAACAGCCTTATAATAGATTCTAACAATCCCAGCCAACTGCCAAAACTGCAAATTCCTCTAACGGAATCTAAAAATGGCCAATGGGAAAAAACACCCTGCATAATAAAAAGCAAGCTCAGTAACCGAATTGATTCCCAACCTTCTTAACGTGTTAACACCATAACATAACTAACCTACAAAACTTCCTAAACCTCCTCCAACTGCTTCCTAACAGAACTAACTGTGATCAACTAATTGTAACCTGCACACAAACTTACAGCAGCAAAGAAACAGAATCCATAACAGAAAATAGCCCTGCAAAATGTCTCTTCTAACAGAAACTCCTAATAGAATTTCCTAACCTCCTAACTGTTTTCAAAACCAAACCCCAACTGTCCATAACCCAGCTAACAGAATTTCAAGCAAAACTTATTTCATAACAGAACCCTAACAAATTTTCTAACAAATATAGCATAATTAACAGAAAAGCCAGCTCACGATTTTATCTCCTTAACCCCTAACTAACCTATAACAGTTTCTAACCTTGTAACAGCCTAACAGAATCTCCCAACAGAAAACTAACTACCTTACCATTTTTCCTAACTGAATCACCTAACTGCTTCTAACCGAATCCAAGCTCCCATGAAAAACCTCACAACAGAACTCACCAGAAAATTCAGGAAAAAATCAGTTATAGAAAACTCACCAAGAACAATCAGAAGAATCTCTCTTCTCTTCTCAGTTTCATCTTCATCATTCTCCATCTGTGGAAGAATCACAATAAAAGCTTAGAAAATCTTCATTGTTGTTATGCACTTTCTCTACATTCACGTTCCATTTCCACCGTTTTCCTTCATTTTCATCCTACATCTTAACCTCTTCAATCTCTAATCATTATCTCTCTGCATAAACGATTCTATAACAGCTTCATCAGTTTTCTTGCAACTTTCTCCAATGCCAAGACAAACTCGTTGAAACCATTTTGTATTCATCAAATCTACAACAAGATGTGGCCATCATCCTTAACCTTCACCATCAACGGCACCACTGGACCTTTAACCTTGAAGTGTTCCTCTTGTAACAACAATCTTCACTCACCATCTTGCTTCAACAAATGGTAACCACATAGTTATTTGATCAACACCTCAACAGCAACAACGAGTTCGCATACTCAAAGAAGCGACACAGTAGTAGAAGAAGAGTAAAAGTTGCGAGAAACATATATCTCACCTCGAATCTTTTGGAATGAACCTCCACCACCGTACCGGAAATGTAGGTCTCCCAAACAGGTTCTTTTGGGCATTTATGGACATCTACCCATGCGTATTCATCTAATCGGAGCCATACCTAATTCAATTTTGTGGATTTTTACTTGATTATTTTGATTTGCAACACTTAGGGTTTTCTTTTGAATTTTCCGATCCCTCAACATAGAAAAATCTGTTGCAAAGTCTAACGCTAGTTTCGTGATCAGAATGTGAATTCAGGTAGCTTTTTGTTTATGAGGTAGCGGTTAAGGAAGTGTGGTAGTGGTGACGGCGGTGTTTGCTCGTCGGGAACCGCAAGGAAGAAAGGGAAACGAAAGAAAAATTGAGTAGATTTGAAGGGAAAAGTCAAACCCAAAACGACGGCGTATCATCCCTTTCCTTCAATTTTATTCTTTTTGTCATTGAAACAAATGCTGAATGAAATCTCATGAGCAACTTATTGTATCATCTCAAATCTGTTCTAAGGCCCATTACCTTTTTTTTTGTGGTTTGTAAATGCTACAAACAAAAAGGCTCTACGGACTGGGCTTTATACCACATATTGAATTGCTGGATTATACACCTTGGATCCAGCTTTGCACTTCTTGAAGTTTTATTTTCAATGCTTGTTTCAATTGCGCTTGCGATTAATTTTGGTGATTTAATATTTGTGATATTGGTAAATAAAAGAGATTTAGGTGGCGATTTCACGAAGCTCTAAAGCTAGCCGAGAGCATAATTGTCATCAAGTAAATTCAAGGGAGCTTTTGGTAGAGTTTCCTTATCGCTTGCGTGGTTTTGAAGAGGCAGCGGACCTTCTCCGTTCAGTATCATTGTGACCTTATTTTATTCCTCATTTCCGCATTTTATCGCATTCATTTACCACTTTTCTAGATACCATGAGAAGTAGGAAATAAATAGAGTGCACTCGAAGTCGCTGTTTAAAGACCTGTAGTAGGCATTCCGCACTTCATTTGCTATATTTGTTGTGCTTGTGTTTGTTTACTTTCTTGTTGATCGATGAGTCACTCAATTTAGAAATTAAGATCACGACTTTGCTCTCAGTGCATGCTCCCTATAGGATTTTATCGCTTTCCTTTATTTCTTGTTGATCGATGAGTCACTCAATTTAGAAATTGAGATCACGACTTTGCTCTCATTGCATGTTCCATATAGGATAGTTTTGTTAGACTTTCTTTGGCATGCTAACTTAGATAGGTTCTCTCTAGGTGTGCCCTCTTGAGTTTACTAGCTTGCTTGCTTTATCCTTGTACATACCATGTTCCCTTATGATGCGCTTGCTCCGTTCGGACGCAAGTTAGACCTTAGGTTGTAAACCATGCATGCTAACAGTAGGTAGAAATTCCCCTTTCATCCTTTACTTAGGACTACCATTGTATGATAACATTAGGTTAGAGATAGGTTAGTCTCCCTTAGACTCTTTTCTTCCCCTTTTTGCATCCTTGCATCTAAAACAACAACTTCTTTTCTTAGCAAATCAAAAGCATGCTAATCATATTTAAATGATTTTTCAAGGTAACAAAAACACAAACCAATTCAAACCACTTTGTGCGCTTGAGCACATTTTCTCTAAAACCCTTTTCCGGTAAGGACATGATTAATTTACTTCTGTGTCAACGCATAAGTCTCCAAAGGTCGAGCTACGGTAGAAGGCGGAATTAACATTATCCATAAAAAACACAAAACAAACAAAACATGTGAGCCGAACTACGGTAGCTCTGATTCCTCAAAAAGGATACGTAGGCATTGGGGTAGGGCCCAAGAGAGCACAATTTTATTTTCCCTACATTCTTTTCCCCTTTCTTTTGCATGCATTCTCCCTTCAGTAGTATAGTAAACAGTAAGCATAGATTGAACACACCCATAAGATAGACAACAAGAGTGGATACCGTAGATTACTACGGGTGTGTGGGGTGCTAATACCTTCCCCTCGCATAACAGACTCCCTTACCCGATCTCTCAGTTTCAAGACCGTGACTTCTCCCTTCTCAGTTTTTCTCGATGTTTACCTTTCCCTACATGTGGGATAAAAGACGTTCGATGGCGACTTCATTGTTTGATGATTTTCAACCGGTTGTTTCAGCTGGCGACTTCACTGGGGATGATTTTCAGCCAGTTGTTTCAGCTAGCGACTTCACTGGGGAATCAGGTTGATCAAATGATGGTCCATCCCGGAGTCACTCCTAGCTCTTGTTTCTTCTCTTTGGATGTTTATTTTAATGCTTTCAGTTTATTCACTCATTTTGTATATATTTGAGCATATGTATGCATTGCATTTTACTGTCTTCCATATACTACTGTTGTACTGGATCTGCTTCTTATTGGATGGGTGTTACTATTGAGGTAAAAGGCCCAATACCCATGCCAGAGTTGTATACCATAGGAACCCTGGGAATAGAGTGGAACATGAACGGCTAGTTTACTTAGGTCTCACTATTGTCGTCGTGTCGTCCATGCTCAGATGAGGTACAAATGAGGGGCTATCGTTTTCACGTAGGTGATACAGCGGTAGTTTTTCAGGAGTACCCTTGATTCTGAGTTACCCGACCTTACCTTGACCTAGTTTTCACCTGTGAGTGGGAAGGGAATTATTATCACAGGTACAGTTGGTGACTATGTTCAAATGGTTACTCATGTTCAGATGGTGACTATGCTCAAACGGTGACTATTGGTTCTAATGGTTATGTTCTGGATTTCTGTCAGTGACTTTATGCAGATGCTATATTCTGTTGGTGACCATATGGTTCTCAGGTTTAGTTTCTGAGTTCCTGATTTGTTTACTTGGAGGTCCATTCGAGGCTTTGATCTTGGTATTCCCAGCATGTTCATAGAAGACTCAACAATATCTGGTTCCAAAAGAATTGATCTCGTACAATGGAAGATCTACATGGTACTTGGTTCTTATATGTGCAGAAGCTATGCCGGACCTTTGACTTGATCATACCCATATGGTTCAGAAATAGTGCAACAATCATATTCAGAAATGATGGAACCTTGATCCCATTTGATCTCATGCCATTGCATACATAACATGGTTAACCACATGCTTAACATACATGTTCTATTATTTCCAAGGAATCATATTTGCAATCCTTGTGTTGAACATTTCCATCTTTTACTTACGAAAAATCAAAATCAAAGCACGTAAATTCCATGGAAATGACAGAACATGACATGGCATTCATTCATGAACCCCATGCATATTCATGCATCCATGACAGGTACTCAAAGACTGGGGATTATTATTCAGGCCTGATATTCTCTTCAAAGGTTCAACTTGATTTCTCACCGCACATGCTCAGTGATCAGTTATGGAATAGCTCTGAGTGATATACATGCAAGCTTTGGCCCGTGGTCCGAAATCCTTCAAGAAGGAAGATAATTGATCGAAGAATCAGATAAGCCAGGTCATGGAAGCTCTGATAATGATGTCAACAATCTTGCACTTACTTCCATAACATAGGTTCTCTCTCCTCCTCACCTTTTGGCAATTACTTTCAACCATGGAGTGCTACACAATCTTGAGTTCTTTGAGCATCTTAACAACAGATGGTTCACATATACTATGGGATCTTATATTAGTGCTTCTTCCATGATACTAATTTCAAATATGGTTTCCATACCGGGGCATCCGACTATTCAATCAGGGGCACTCCCCACAGCTTTGCGTTCCCTAATCTGTTCAACAGCAGTTAATCTTTATTCCCCAAGTGAATTCATGGGGCGAAGTTTTTAAGCAAATACGAAAGAAGCCTGACGAGCATGTTGATGCGATCCCAGTGCATTACATCCAGTTATTTCCTCACCTGGTGGAAGTTCAATTGGCAAAGCTCTGATCTTTGGGGTCCTCTTCCCACAAACATCTCTTATGATTGCAATACACATGCTAGATGTATCCCCTATTCTGGGGCACCCGGTTTTGATATCAAAGACTGTAAAGGGGTTGAAGTATAAAGCCCAGCACTTGTCTGGCGTCTCTTTTAGAAGTCCAATTCCTATTTGGCCAATTGCCATGATCTTTCTCACGAGTGGGATGTCTCTGTTGTTCTGAGAGAAGATGAACTGTATCATTTCTTTGAGACACGATATGCTTGGTGATGCAGTTTGTACCGATTCTCTTGGTAAAGCATTCATTCGTTCTCCTGAAAGAATCCTCTATGCATATTATACTGGGGCACCTAGCCATTCGATTGAAGGTATGTCATCCAGAGACATAGTCCAAGACAAGATCAATTCAAAAATTGTCATGCTCACATTAGATCTTAAGGGGATCCTCCCTCCCACTCAAGCATCAAGACTACAGAAAGTCGTCATAACCAATAAATCCATACGGAGTCAAGTCTCTTAACCGATGGCAACCATTGGTTCTCTTTAGTGCATTTTCATTTGCATTCTTGCTTGTTTTTTTAAACATTGCTTGTATATATAAACCTGTCTATTTTTGAATGAAAATCTTAATGCAATATGTATGCTTGTCTTGAAGTGTTCTTTTCGTTTTTATTCATTCATTCATTATCACTCTTTAAATGTTTTACTTGCATATTGATGCCAAATTTCCTAGTATTATGCTTAGTTAAAGATTGGAAGGAGGATGACGATAATCTAAAAACGCAAAATCTCAGGTTGGTACGCTTTTGAGTAAGACCCTGCTGACGATGTACAGGCCTTGTTTCAATTCCTAAACACCAGAGATATAAGGGAGATAAACCCTCATTAACCCCTCTGAGCCTTCAAAGTATGAGTTTCTTTTCTATTCAGAAAAACCCTCATTTTAACCCTGGGGCGGGTAGTGTCAGTTAATCTGATCAAGCGTTCATGACTCATCAAGAGTGTGCACCAAAGGATACAACAATGGTTAAAAATCAAAAGGTTTAGGAAAGTCAAAACCACAATGGCTAACCCTCGTCTATCAGCAACATGCATCAATTAACGATATCCCAATGGGTGTCTCTCACACATCAAGAAGCCGAGATTGGATGACGACACAACAATGGATATCCCTCATCTACTAAAGACTCAGAAAGTCACGATCACTTCCGACAAATAAAAGACAATGCAAAGATCAATGACTTGTTCAAAATGGAAAATACGAATAAGAAAGAAACATAAATCCCCGCTAAGTCGAAACTTGAAAATAAGTTGCTTAGGCAAAATTTGGGGGCATCCCGCTGGACTTCCAAATCGAAATTCAAAAGAATTTGTCCAGGAAAAAATTAGGGAAATCAAGAAAGAAATTGAAAAGCCTAAAAGGCGAGAAAAGGATTACCAATGAAAATCCTCATCAAAGAACAAAGTCGTCTGATCAGACACCAAAATCAGAAGTTAGTGACTGTTATATCTAAAAGGCCTCAGTGGTTCCTCAACCATCACAAACTCTTCTAGAGAGATGAATGCTTGTATCGGGTCAACTGAATGTAGGAATGGAGAACATCATGGAGAATGGGTAGGCACCAAATAATTTTGAGCCTTAAATCCTTTTTTTTTAAACCATGAACCAGGCCACGTTATAACCCATAAAATTCCTAATTGAAGCATGGGTCAATTTGAAAGCGTGCTACAACGAGATAGCGTTTAACTGACTCCTAAGAGATATGTTTGAATATCTGTGTTGGAATCATATGCCTGCATTATCTTTCATAAAAAAGAATTTGCAAATATTTTTCTCTAGCTAGTGACTCGTTCGCAACAGAGTTGTGACACCCATTCATTCAAAGTTTTTTCAAACTTCAAGACTTACATATGTGTTGCATTAGAATTATCATTCTCATAATCAACATTCTTCTGCATACAAAACAACTGATTGACATCAAGTAAGTTTACACAATGAACAATCGGTAAAGAGCTCAATCTTGTCAGAGAAGAGAGGCTTGAACATTTTGTTGGAGTAAAAGTCAGTCGTCACAAGAGAAATGAGTTATCCAGGGGCATGTTAACCTTTTGTCAAAAGACAACATCTTGGTGCTTCACAGTCTGAGTACCCTTCAAAGATGAAGTTAACAGATTCCGCCAATCTGGGGCAGTCAAGTCAAGAGTCGATCTCTCTGAGGTCAGCCAAATCTGGGGCGTTCCCTCAAAGCTCAATCAGAGGCTATCACGTCGATAAATATTTTCAAGCTCGATTAATCAGAGGCTATCATATCGAGAAATCTGTTCAGAATCCATTCAACCTGGGGCAGTTACGTCGAGATTCGACAAATCTCTCCAAGAAAGCTATAATCAAGAACAGTTTATTTCGTGACTCAAGACATTGGAGCAGGCCACCTTGTATCATATTGTGGCACAAATATTCGGGTCTTCTATTCCACATAGATCTTCTCATAGATCCCACAGACAGGGGCATCCTTCATTCGTACTTGCAAAGTTGCTCAAACCAATTATGTTGCACGAGACCACTACAATCAACTAAAAGCATCATAATGGTCACCCTGACCTAGCCAGTACACGAAGTCGCCTTCATCTACTGTAGACAACTTCAAATCTGATTCGCCAAGTGAATTCAGAAAATTCAGAGTCGTCGTTTGACTCGGCACGTGCAAGTGCATCTCTAGTGGAGTTAATCAAGTGCATCCCTGGTGGAGCTAAACTGGGGCACCCGCAGAGCTAAACTGGGACATTCACATAGCTAAGTCGGGGAATTCGTGGAGCTAAACTGGGGCATTCGTAGGTGTCCATGCCTGTATTTTACCCCTAACTGATTCAAAAGGTAATTCCCCAGTGTGGTGTAAACTTGGGACATGTATTAAAAGAGATCCACACAGTGTCCAGTACCCATTCTTCGGCATATTCAGCTCTACCACCCTTTTAACGGTTCAGGATGTACGGAAGTCTGACCAAATTATCTCTTTCCCAACGGCACAGTTCAGAACTCAGTGGCATATCGGTGGATTCGCTGCATCGGCAATTCAATCTCCAGCAGAGTCATCAATAATCTTCGGTATCATGAGCTCCCAGTGCAAATTCTTACCAGTATCCCCAACGATCTTTGGTACTGCATACTTCCAGCATCGATATGTATTGGCGTCCCCAGTGATGAGCAGCAACTCCTAATGAACCCTCGCTTATACCCATGAAGTTTATTTCTTTTCATTGCATATAGTTATCGTTACATAACATTGCATCTTCAAAAGCGCATAGCTGATCCATCAGAGTGGATCTTTGCGGAAAAGGAAATTCAAAAATGCATACGAAGCATAAGCCAGATCAGGTACCTTACACGAAATACTTGAATCATTCAAGGACAACAATACATCCCTACAAGAGTCGTTCCCAAAATTCCCAACCGGTGTCCTTCACCTCCATCAATTTCCAGTAAAATCAATACATCAAGTCCAAACCCAGCACTCATCTGTGTCAGTCTCTCAAACACTCGTCTGTGTTAAACTTTCCTTGGTACTAGTCTGTATCTTTTCTCAATACCCGTCTGTATTGATCCAAACACTCGTATGTGTCAAGTTTCCTAAACACCCATCCGTGTTAGTTATCCAAACATTCGTTTGTGTCTTTCTTTCGATACTCGTTTGTATCTTCTCTCAATACCCGTCCATATTGATTCAAACACTCGTCCGTGTTTAACCTTTTGATACTCGTCCGTATCTTCTTTCAATACTCGTCCATATTGATTCAAACACTCGTCCGTGTTTAACCTTTCCTTGATACTCGTCTGTATCTTCTTTCAATACTCGTCTATATTGATTCAAACACTCATCCGTGTTTAACCTTTTCTTGATACTCATCTGTATCTTCTTTCAATACTCGTCCGTATTGATTCAAACACTCGTCCGTGTTTAACCTTTCTTGATAATCGTCCGTATATTATTTTAATACTCGTCCGTATTGATTCAAACACCCGTCTGTGTTTAACCTTTTGATACTCGTCTATATCTTCTCTCAATACCCGTCCATATTGATTCAAACACTCGCCTGTGTTTAACCTTTCCTTGATACTCATCCGTATCTTCTTTCAATACTCGTCCATATTGATTCAAACACTCGTTCATGTTTAACCTTTCCTTGATACTCGTCCGTATCTTCTTTCAATACTCGTCTGTATTGATTCAAACACTCGTCTGTGTTTAACCTTTCTTAATACTCGTCCGTATCTTATTTCAATACTCGTCCGTATTTATTCAAACACTCGTCCGTGTTTAACCTTTTGATACCCGTCCGTATCTTCTTTCAATACTCGTCCGTATTGATTCAAACACTCGTCCGTGTTTAACCTTTTGATACTCGTCCATGTCTTCTTTCAATACTCGTTCGTATTGATTCAAACACTCGTCCGTGTTATACCTTCCTTGTATTGGCATCATGCTATGTTACAAGTCAGATCCCTTCCTTGTATTGGCATCGTGCTATGTTACAATCCAGATCCCTTCCTTGTATTGGCATCATGCTACGTTACAAGCTATATCCCTTCCTTGCATTGGCATCATGCTACGTTACAAGCCAGATCCCTTCCTTGTATTGGCATGACGCTACGTTAAAAGTCCGATCTCTTCCTTGTATTGGCATCATGCTACGTTACAAGTTCGATCTCTTCCTTGTATTGGCATCATGCTACGTTACAAGTCCGATCCTTTCCTTGTATTGGTATCATGCTACGTTATAAGTCTGATCTCTTCCTTGTATTGGCATGACGCTATGTTACAAGTCTGGTCTCTTCCTTGTATTGAAATCATGCTACGTTACAAGTCCGATCTCTTCCTTGTATTGGCATGATGCTACGTTACAAGTCCGATCTCTTCCTTGTGTTAGCATGACGCTAGGTTACAAGTCTGATCCTTTCCTTGTATTGGCATCATGCTACGTTACAAGTCCGATCTCTTCCTTGTATTGGCATGATGCTACGTTACAAGTCTGATCTCTTCCTTGTATTGGCATCATGCTACATTACAAGTCTGATATCTTCCTTGTATTGGCATCATGCTACGTTACAAGTCCGATCCTTTCCTTGTATTGGCATCATGCTACGTTACAAGTCCAATCTCTTCCTTGTATTGGCATGACGCTATGTTACAAGTCCGATCCTTTCCTTATATTGGCATCATGCTACGTTACAAGTTTGATATCTACCTTGTATTAGCATCATGCTACGTTACAAGTCCGATCCTTTCCTTGTATTGGCATCAGGCTATGTTACAAGTCTGATCTCTTCCTTGTATTGGCATCATGCTACGTTACAATTCTGATCTCTTCCTTGTATTGGTATCATGCTACGTTACAAGTCCGATCTCTTCCTTGTATTGGCATCATGCTATGTTACAAGTCTGATCTCTTCGTTGTATTAGCACGACACTACGTTACAAGTTCGATCCCTTCCATGTATTGGTACCACGCCACGTTACAAGTCTTCTTTGTCCTTGTGTTTACATCATGCTACCTTCCAACACTCATCGTGTCGGCTTCTAAACACTTGTCGCGTCACCTTCTAATCTCCGTCTCTTCACTAGAAAACAAAAATTATTTTCCCAACAGATACCACAAAAATAAATAAACGCTCATACTTTCTTCCAGAAAAAAAATTTGGGCATTGGTATTTAATCATCTTCTACCTTGAACTTCCTAAAGGCGCGCGCCAATCGTACTTTTAGTTCTAAGACGATTAAATAAGAGCAGCTGTAATACCCAAAATTTGTCATACCCTTCCAACAAGGATCATCTGGCTTATGCATCATCATATACATAATCTTTATTAGGTCAGCTAACACATCATGGATCATTAATCAATAATTTGGCATGGGATCAATGATATTGTGGAATTAGGGTCTCTATGGCATTGTTGGTTCACATCTTTACTCAGGCTTGAATCAGTTGGTTTCCTAATAACTGTGGTTTGTGGAACTAGGGTTTGGATTCTTGATTATTGGGAACTTCTCCCCCATCAAGATACAAGGCTGTCACCATCAGCTAAGGATCTTATTAAGTTGATGTTTTGGTTCTGGTTAATATCTCAAGAGGTTTCTTCATCCAAAAGGCACCCAAGTCGAGAGGATTATGGTTTCTTATTCATGGAGTTTTGAGCTTGCAATACCCATCAACTGAGTTTCATTTGATGTTCATGTCAAAGCTATCCTGGTCATATATACTTCCATATTCACTTCTCGATGGTTCTTTAAGGCATTGATATGGTATTGGTTGTCAAGTCAAGGGTTTGTGAACTGAATGATAATTTGGAATTGGGAGTTAAGGTCTCAAGGTGATTTGAACTTTTCATTGAGATTTGGAATTGCGGAATTGTAAAGATGATCAAAGTTTTAAGGTACGGGTAATTCATTCATGGTTTATCTTGAAATCAAAGAACAAGTCACAAGCTCCAATCCAAATTTTTAAGACATGATCATTCAAGAACATTCAAGGTTCATTCAAATTTCCACCAAGTATCAAAAGAGATCCAATAGTCATCAAGATTCAACCAATTTCATCATACAAGCCAAGTATATCACCTATTCTATCACAACATCACCATCTCAAAGTTTCCAAAAGTCATGGCCATTTACACCATAAATCATTACATCATTTCAAGTATTTTCCAAGGTTACGATCCTGTCATACTTTAATACATCAGGAAAAATTACAAGAAAGCATTAAATCTGAACCTAAGTGCCTAAGTCTTCCATCTTCATGACCAAGCATCATCTTCAATCTTATTCAAGCCACGACCCTCGTTCAACCTTACTTCATCCACAATCTTCATTGCAAACTTCATGTCCATGCCTTCTTCTTCACGTTATGTCTCTTCAAACTCGTTGCCGACTTCAATCATCCATACCTTCAAAACTCCTCTAATTCGCCTTGGCGCCAACTTGTACAACCAATGTCATAACTTTCTCATTCGCATATACAGACCAAGCATCAATACACACATACTGTCTACAAGCCTGCAGACCATTTGGAATCTACAACAAACAGCCCTGCATTCGTAAAAATCGACACCAAATCCACAAATAAGTCCTTGTACTAGCTGATAGCCCTGCATTAGTTCAAACAAAGAAGTCGGGAAATATACTAACAGTTGACATTCATCAACCAAAAAGTAATTGTGCATACATGCATCCTCTACAAATTGAATTCACAACAAACAAAACAAAATTCCAACTACTAAACAGAACCAACAAACTGTAACCACGAAACAGTTTTCTAAACAGTTATTTCTAATTTCCAGCCCATTCCAAACAGCCTTATAACAGATTCCAACAATCCCAACCAACTGCCAAAACTGCAAACTCCTCTAACGGAATCGAAAACTGACCAATGGGAAAAAACATCCTGCATAATAAAAAGCTAGCTCAGTAACCGAATTGATTCCCAACCTTCCTAACGTGTTAACACCATAACAGAACTAACCTGCAAAACTTCCTAAACCTCCTCTAACTGCTTCCTAACAGAACTAACTGTGATAAACTAATTGTAACCTACATAGAAACTTACAGTAGCAAAGAAATAGAATCCATAACAGAAAATAGCCCTACAAAATGTCTCTAACAGAAACTCCTAACAGAATTTCCTAACCTCCTAACCGTTTTCAAAACTGAACCCCAACTCTCCATAACCCAGCTAACAGAACTTCAAGCAAAACTGATTTCATAACAGAACCCTAACAAATTTTCTAACAAATATAGCATAATTAACAGAAAATCCAGATCACGGTTTTATCTCCTTAACCCCTAACTAACCTATAACAGTTTCTAACCTTGTAACAGCCTAACAGAATCTCCCAACAGAAAACTAACTACCTAACCATTTTTCCTAACTGAATCACCTAACTGCTTCTAAACGAATCCCAGCTCCCATGAAAAACCCCACAACATAACTCACCAGAAAATTCAAGAAAAAATTAGTTATAGAAAACTCACCAAGAACAATCAGAAGAATCTCTCTTCTCTTCTCATCTTCATCTTTATCTTCATCATTCTCCATCTGTGGAAGAATCACAACAAAAGCTTAGAAAATCTTCATTGTTGCTATGCACTTTCTCTGCATTCACGTTCCCTTTCCACCGTTTTCCTTCATTTTTATCCTACATCTCAACCTCTTCAATCTCTAATCATCATCTCTCTGCATCAATGAGTCTATAACAGCTTCATCAGTTTTGTTGCAACTTTCTCCAATGCCAAGACAAACTCGTTGTAACCATTTCGTATTCATCAAATCTACCACAAGATGTGGCCATCATCCTCAACATTCACCATCAACGGAACCACTGGACCTTTAACCTTGAAGTGTTCCTCTTATAACAACAATCTTCACTCACCATCTTGCTTCAACAAACGGTAACCACATAGGTATTTGATCAACACCTCAACAGCAACAACGATTTCGCATACTCAAAGAAGCGACATGGTAGTAGAAGAAGAGTAAAAGTTGCGAGAAGCATATATCTCACCTCGAATCTTCTGGAATGAACCTCCACCACCGTACTGGAAATGCAGGTCTCCCAAACAGGTTCTTTTGGGCATTTATGGACTTCTACCCATGCGTCTTCATCTAATTGGAGCCATACCTACTTCAATTTTGTGGATTTGCACTTGATTATTTTGATTTGCAACACTTAGGGTTTTCGTTTGAATTTTCCAATCCCTCAACATAGAAAAATCTATTGCAAAGTCTAACGCCAGTTTCGTGATCAGAATGTGAATTCAGGTAGGTTTTTGTTTATGAGGTAGCAGTTAAGGAAGTGTGGTAGTGGTGACGGCGGTGTTTTCTCGTCGGGAACCGCAAGGAAGAAAGAGAAACGAAAGAAAAATTGAGTTGATTGGAAGGGAAAAGTCAAACCCAATACGACAGCGTATCATCCCTTTCCTTCAATTTTATTCTTTTTGTCATTGAAACAAATGCTGAAAGAAATCTAATGAGCAACTTATTGTATCAGCCCAAATCTGTTCTAAGGCCCATTACCTTTTTTTTTATGGTTTGAAAATGCTACAAACAAAAAGGCTCTAAGGATTGGGCTTTATACCACATATTGAATTGCTGGATTATACACCTTGGATCCAGCTTTGCTCCTCCTGAAGTGTTATTTTCAATGCTTATTTCAATTGCGCTTGCGGTTAATTTTGGTGATTTAATCTTTGTGATATTGGTAAATAAAAGAGGTTTAGGTGGAGATTTCACGAAGCTCTAAAGCTAGCCAAGATCATAATTGTCATCAAGTAAATTCAAGGGAGCTTTTGGTAGAATTTCCTTATTGCTTGCGTGGTTTTGAAGAGGCAACGAACCTTCTCCGTTCGGTATCATTGTGACCTTATTTTATTCCTCATTTTCGAATTTTATCGCATTAATTTACCGCTTTTCTAGATACCATGAGAAGTAGGAAATAAAGAGTGTGCGCTCGAAGACGCTGTTTAAAGACCTGTAGCAGGCATTCCGCACTTCATTTGCTAAATGTGTTATGCTTGTGTTTGTTTACTTTCTTGTTGATCGATGAGTCACTCAATTTAGAAATTGAGATCACGACTTCGCTCTCAGTGCATGCTCCCTATAGGATTTTATCTCTTTCCTTTATTTCTTGTTGATTGATGAGTCACTCAATTTAGAAATTGAGATCACGACTTCGCTCTCATTGCATGTTCCCTATAGGATAGTTTTGTTAGACTTTCTTTGGCATGCTAACTTAGATAGGATCTCTCTAGATGTTCCCTCTTGAGTTTACTAGCTTGCTTGCTTTATCCTTGTACATACCATGTTCCCTTAGGACGCGCTTGCTCCGTTCGGACGTAAGCTAGACCTTAGGTTGTAAACCATGCATGCTAACAGTAGGTAGAAATTTCCCCTTTCATCCTTGATGTAGGACTACCATTGTATGATAACATTAGGTTAGAGATAGGCTAGTCTCCCTTAAACTCTTTTCTTCTCCTTTTTGCATCCTTGCATCTAAAACAAAAACTTCTTTTCTTAGCAAATCAAAAACATGCTAATCATACTTAAACCCTTTTTCAAGGTAACAAAAACACAAACCAATTCAAAACACTTTGTGCGCTCGAGCACCTTTTCTCTAAAACCATTTTCAGGTAAGGACATGATTAATTTATTTATGTGCCAATGCATAAGTCTCCAAAGGTCAAGCTGCGGCAGAAGGCGGAATTAACTTTGTCCATAAAAAACACAAAACAAACAAAACATGTGAGCCGAACTACGGTAGCTCTGATTCCTCAAAAAGGATACGTAGGCATTGGGGTAGGGACCAAGAGAGCATAATTTTATTTTCCCTACATTATTTTCCCCTTTCTTTTGCATGCATTCTCCCTTCAGTAGTATAGTAAACAATAAGCATAGATTGAACACACCCATAAGATAGACAACAAGAGTGGATACCGTAGAGTACTACGGGTGTGTGGGGTGCTCATACCTTCCCCTCGCGTAACAGACTCCCTTACCCGATCTCTCGGTCGCAAGACCGTGACTTCTCCTTTCTCATGTTTTCTCGATGTTTACCTTTCCCTACATGTGGGATAAAAGATGTTCGATGGTGACTTTATCGTTTGATGATTTTCAGCCGGTTGTTTCACATAGGATAATTCCTTTCATGAACTCTGAGTTGTCTAGAAGCATAAGCAACAAATTGTCTATTCTGCATAGCACACCACCGAGTCCCATCTTAGACACATCGTAATTTACCACAAAATCCTCACTTAGATTAGGAAAAATCAACATTGTTATGGTCGTCAACCTCTTCTTTAATTCTACAAAGCTTTCTTTGCACGCAACATCCCACACATAAGCTTTACCCTTTCAAATAAACAGAGTCAACGACAATGATAACTTAGAAAATCCTTAAATGAACCTTCGATAGTAACCTACCAAACCAAGACAAATTTGAACCTCAGTTGCATACTTTGGATCCTCCCACTGCAATACATCATCAACTTTAGAAGGATCCACATCAATTCCACCACTAGAAATCACATGACCAAGAAAACTAACTTCCTTTAGCCAAAAATTTCACTTCGACAACTTTGCATATAATTTCTTTTCCTTTAGCACTTCCAACACCAATCAGAAATGCTTAGCATGCTCTTTTTCTGATTTAGAATAGATCAGAATATCATCAATGAACACCACGACAAGCTTATCCAAATATGAATGAAAAGTCTATTTGTATATTCCACAAAAACACCTAGCGCATTAGATACACAGAACGACATCACAGTGTATTCATAATGACCATACCTCATTCAGAAAGTCGTCTTTGGAATATCTTCTGGTTTAACTCGAATCTGATGTTAACCCGACCTCGAGTCAATCTTATTGAAAACACAAGCACACACCAATTGATCCATCAAATCCTTGATTCTCATTATTAGATACGTGTTCTTAATCGTTACTTTATTTAACTGTTTGTAATCTACACACAACCTCATACTCCCATCTTTCTTCTTAACTAGCAACATAGGAGCACCCCACAGTGAAACACTCGGTCAAACAAACTTCTTCTCGAGCATCACTTCCAATTGTTTCTTCAACTTGCTAAGCTATGAAGCTTACATTCTATATGGAGCCATCAACACTGGACTCGTACCTGGCACCAAATCTATAGAAAATTCCACTTCATGTTCAGGAGGTAAATTATCAATGTCATATGGAAACACCTCTGGAAATTCGTATACAACGGGTTATTCTATATCTTCGTCTTTACCATCCATTTGCAGTGATGAAAACATCATAAACATCAAGGCTTCATCTTCTAAAAGTTCATTTACTTGCTTAGTTGTCAACATCACTAATTCTCCATTATCACCAAACTTAGGGAACTTCAAAGTATTATTATAACAATTGGTACGAACATACTTGAACTCCAGCCAGTTTATTCCAAGAATCACATTGATTTGGCGTAAGGGAAGACACACCAAATCCATCACAAAACTCTTGTCGTAAATAGTCAAAGGAAACTTCAGACAAACGTAAGTAGTAGTAACATAACCACTAGCGGGAGTATCTATCACCATACTACCATTCATATTGTACAATTTCAACTCCAACTTAGTAGCACATTCAAGATAAATAAATGAATGAGTAACGCAAATATCAATAATCGCAACCAATTCAACATTGTTAATAAAATAAGTACCTCAAATCAAGTTTTCCTTCTTAGGTTCCTCTGATCTACTCAGTGCGAACACTCTACCATTGGTCTGAGTAGTAGCATCCTTCATTGGTTTCTGACATTAAGTACTGATATGAACCTGCTCTCTGCAATTGAAAAAAGTTGGACCATCATTCTTGCATTCGGGAGCACTATGACCTAACTTACCACACTTGTAGCACCTCATCACCTTATTCTCACCTTCATTGGATCGGTGACCTTGTTCACCATACCTATAGAACTTGATATAAGCGGGAGCTCCTCCCCCACTTGTATTATTCCTATCATAAGCCTTTTGTTTCCATTTATTAATTGGGGTATCAAAAGGCTTCTTACGATCTTGATATTTCTTTCCTTTTTTCTCATTCAAATTCTTATAGTGAGTTGAATGATCTTTGTTGTCCTCCTTATAGATTCTGCAGTTGTTCACCAACTCTGAAAACACATGGATCTGTTGATATCCAATCGCCCGCTTGATCTCCGAATGCAAATCATTCTCAAACTTGATACACTCTGAGAACTCAGCAGTTGCTTCATTGTAATATGGATAAAACTTTGATAGTTCCACCTTGAAGCATACTCTGTCATAGTCAAACTTCCTAGTTTCAGCTCCAAAAACTCGACCTCTTTCTTCTCGCACAGATGTTCAGGGAAATACTTCCTCGGAAACTCCCTACTGAACACAGCCCAAGTAATCACTTCACCGAGAGCTATCAGTCTCTTACAAATACCGACCCACCAATCATACGCTTCCTCTGCCAATATATGCGTACCAAACCGCACCTTCTGTGCCTCTGAGCAATTCATGACTCAAAAGATTCTCTCAATCTCCTTGAGCCAAACTTATGCTCCATCAGGATCAAACCTACCTTTGAAAATAGGCATATGATTCCTCTGGAACATCTCTAAAACACAAGATCCATCATTAGATTGATGTTGCACAACTTGAGCAACAGCCTACAAAGCAGCAATAAGTGAAGCATACTTCCTTCCAGCCATTTCTCTATTTCACATAAATAACAATCACAATGGTTAGAAATTATCTCGACAATATTCCACTGCCACACACTACGAACTTGATAACCTGGCCGAACAGACTGACCTGCTCTGATACCACTAATGTAACACCCTTCTAAACCCTAAGGAATATTTGCAATTATTTCGATAAGTAAATCAGAGTATATAACCAACAAGGGTGTCACATCTTCTATTAAAACATCATAACAACACATCCTGCTCCATAACACGGGTTTTCAAAACATTAATAAGACATAATCAACATTTTATTCTTTGAATCATGGCATCGGAAATCATAGTTCAAAAAATTTCATTATAATACTTCATAAAATTTAGTCATACTTCATAACTCATACTTATAAATAAAAACATCTCATGTACCACGTAGGGTGACTCAACATATTAAAACAAAACAAAAACATAAGTTTCAATCATTCGATCTCAACCTCAATGTTACATATCAGAGCAAGACTCCCTTTATTCAACAAAAGCAAATAAAAACACTCCAAAGATATCCTTTAATACTTCTACGGACTATTCTCGATTACCTGTGTGTTACCCCTGTGGAGGTAACATTCAAACAAAAAGGGTGAGTAAATCACAATCATCATATAAGACATAAGGAATAGACATAGTAAATATGTGCATAATAAAGGTTTCTCACATCATCATATCTTCATGTTATACTCAAACCTTCACAACATCATCATTGCACGAACACATATCATCATTCGCAATGTATCATCAAGCATCACAAATAAATCATTATGCAATATCACATATAATATAATGCAACATGATAGACTCATGCATATGGTGCCAAAACTTCACTGATGACTAAGTCGTCGTTATCTCCAAAGATCCCGACCATATGATTGATTCCCGCTTAGAACTAGAGCACTTCACTGTTGCACCCAATCCACACTATGGTATTGATGCCTTCACTAGACCATCGTCATATCATCTTCACTGGATCGAATCCCTATTAACATCACTGGACCGAAGTCCTAACTATGCTATGAATGCAATTATTCACAACAACATATTTAATACGACCACGACTAGTCAACGCGCATCACCATTCATGATTCATCACAAATATCATCATATTATCATAATAATCAACACAAAATCATAGCATCATAATAGTAATCAACACAACATCATAAGATCATCGTAGTAATCAACACAAGATCATATCATCATCATCATAAACAAAGCATCATCATAACCAAAGCATCATTGCGATTCAATGCGGGGAGCCTAATTCAATTATAACTTAGGTCTCATAGATATACTCCTTAATTCTAATTTTCTCCACATAATTAAATTTTATTGCATTAGCTATCCAACGCTTCGAATGACACCTCAATCCGAGCTCTAGAACTAAAGTTATGATCATTTTAAGATTTCCAACTTGGACAACCAATTCTGCCTTCTGCCGCCTGGTGACACACTTTCATCGTCTAACGATGCTACCTTCGCATCACACTTCACCCGAAGACGCTTGGAGCGATGCATTACAGAAGCTAGCTCCAATATTCCTCCCTTGGCTCCCACCTACGCCTGGCGATGCATCTTCACCCAACGACACCACCTTCGTTGCCCGGCGATACGGCGCGAACAAGGTTTTCATGTTGTGATTTCCTGCATAAAACAGTCCAATATCTTGCGATTTTATCATGTTACAGGTCTTAAAACACCATCAAATCACAGGGTTCCATCATCTATTAATAACCTATAATTCTAAACTCAATATACATCAATTATACACCATTATTCATCACTAATTCATCAATTTCTCATCAAACAAAACCAAATCACAATCTACCAAAACCTAAGGCAATCTACCAATCATCTAAACCTTAAATCAAATATAATAACAATGATAAAACTCTCCTTACCTTAAGATTATAGCAGCAATTCAACTTCTCTTCAGTTCTCTACGAAAATCTCTTGTCTCTTTGTGCCCTAGCCTCCTTTCTCCACAACGTCAGTTTGTTTCTCCCAATTCTACAGTCGTTCCACAATGACTTTCTTTTCCCCTAATTCCTTGTATAACCTTTAGACGTCTAGTATTAATTTCCACCTTGTTCTTACTTATTCTCCACTAATTACCATCTTACCCTTATTTTCTCCACACTTCTATTATTCTATTTTTCCCAATTAAAATAATTCTAAACAATTATTCTAATTATTCCAAAATACTAATAATTCTCTTAATTAGTATAATTTACACTATGCTACACATAGAAACTAATCATATATCATAGTCATCCATATTTAAACATCATATTTATCTCAATCATCATGGTACACTTCATATTTATCATAATATCATAATATCACAAATCACTATAAAGAATCACATATAATCATCAAGACATCAAACACTTCACATTGACTCATATAATCATTTTAAATTAATAAATTAAATAATTAATCTAGAATTTGAGGTGTTACATAAGTGGAAGTTATCCCATTGGAATTACTCATTATTTAACGTTTTAGTAGTGGATCTTGCTCTGATAGTGTAACATCGGTTGGGGTCGCTATAGTTTTATGATGTGATGATTGAAGTTTTATGATGAATTTTGTTATGTTATACATTTTAAATTGTTTGAAGTTAAGGGCCTATGATACGATTGTTGATGTTATTAAAATTGGAGTTTGAGACTCAATGTGTGTTGTTGTGTTCTCCTTCTAGTTACTTGATGATTCTGCTGCAATGAATTCAAATGAGTTTGGATGTCGTGTAAACATCCCCGGTATGAATATATGTGATAATAATTAGATGAGTTTGAATGTCGTGTAAACGTTCAAGGTAGGAATATATGCGATAACATGTTTTGTTATAATATGTGTTACGAGACAAGATAATTATGATGTTTTATGAAGTGTGACACTCTTGTGATGTGTTTTAATTGATTTCTTCGTTAATTATACATGGGGTCTACCTCTCTTCGTATTCTCTATCTATCTTTGTTCCTCTTCAAACGTCTTTTGTGATTTTCATCTCTCTTCAAACGTCTTCGTCTTATGAAAAGTTGGGATTTATGCCTCCTATATATTCGTCTTCTCTACCTCCCTCTGTATTATCTCGTTATCTTATAAAATATTTCAACTTTGGAATGAACTAAAACTAGGGCTATTTGAACAAAAGCGTGTTTCATCAATAATCATTAACAACTAGTGGGATACTCATGCGTCTGTACGGATACAGTTGTGGACTGTATATTTGTCATCATTTTGTCATGTAAATTCAAGTAAATTAGTAAATATCAAAATATTAATTGATCAAAGAAAAATAAGTAAATTTAATATTGTATTTATTAAAAGTCTAAATAGTCTAAAAATAATTTTACATAAAAATCTAAAAAGAGGATGACCTAAAATACTTAAGTTTAATATTGTATTTATTAAATTTTAGACTACTTTGAAACAATTAGTTTTAGACTAAAAATCTAAAAAGAGGATGATCTAAACAATTATTCTAATTAAAATTCTAACAAAAATAAAATAGTTTATCAAAATAGTTTATTATTTCTAAAAGAAAGACATATTTAAAAAAAATTTATCAATTTTTTAATTTTTAAAAGAAAGACATCAATAATATATATTTTAATTACTCATATATTATATTAAGTTTAAAATAAATTTAAAATAAAAATATTAGATACATAAATAATTAAAAACAACACGTTTGGCATGGTTATCTGTGCATTCCGGCGATATTGGTGTGTTACCGATCTGTTTATATAGATTTTGACATGGTTATCTGTACATTCACACAATATTAGTGTGTTACCCGTGTATTCACACAATATTGATATATAATCCGTGCGTTCACATAGATTTTGACCTAATTATCCGTACGTTTATATAGTATTGATGTGTTATTCCTTCATGTGTAATACATGGAATTATCACCAATTGTTTATAATATTAAGTAAAACAATTAAATTAAAATTTGTGAAAAAATGCTATACGTAGATTAACGGAATGACATTACTATAAAAATATTGAAATCTTTAGTGAATTTATGTTTTTTTAAATATTTTAATTAATAATTTTTTCTTTTATATATAAATATTATTGTTGATTTGACATTATTTATAAAAATGTTTGATTTAATCATCTCAATTTTGAAAATCCACAATCAAATACTAAAATAAATATACCATTCATTTAAATTAAAAGCCAATAACGGTGGTGAAAAACCAACATATTCAAGACGAGGAATAGTTATTTAGTAAATAGTTTAGTAAATAGTGATTTACTATCATTTAAAAAATGATAATGATTAAAGATTATTTACTAAAAATTTCAGTAAAATAACATTTAAAATTTTGTGAATTTGTTATTACTTATAATAGTAAATTTAGAAAATTAGTACAATGATCATAAACAGTGAAATGATGTATTTTCTGATAAAATAAGTTTTTAAAGTACAAATGTGTACACTTAACTTTTAAAATTATTTAAGTTTTTAAAAACTTCTATTGTATCAAACATATCTTACTGCCATATTTCTCCCTTCTTTCATTAGAAAACTTTTGAAATATTTGTTATGTTAAAATTAAGTGATACATGCATTGGTGTCTGTATATGTTGTAGAGAGGGAAGAGTATTTAATTCTTTATTTTATTTCATAATAAAATGTCTACATGCATATGTATCTTCTTATGCATATCAATAAAATCACATTATCTCAATGTGAAAGACAGAATGTGGCAATCTTCATGCTCCTTGGCCCCAATGATCTAAATAACAGAAGTGATTAAGAAAGCCATGGTGGACCAACCTGTCATATTTATTCCATAAGAAAATTTATTATAAATATCACAATTCACAGCATACAAATTTAATGTAGCATTTTAACTGAACATACTTTAATTAAATTTGACAAAAGATCTCCCTTCTAAATTACAGAAGATTTCTTCAGCATAAGAGTTTACTTATTGGTATCACAATCTTCTAAATAATGATTGTCTAGTCTCTATCAATCGGCAACTCGGACGCAAAATGCAGAAAGTGTACATAACAATTTGTCCAAGCCAGCATACAAGCTAATACAAAGAATAATCAGACTAAAATATGAACACAACTATGTCATGAACTCTGGATTTTTGATTCTGAGCCACACATTCTGAAATCCACATAAGATTTCTGATCTCCTGCTCTCTTAACCTCATTGTTTATCTCTGGTTTCGATAAACAACACTGGTCTCTTAATAAAAGTTTATTGGCGAGATCGATTAGGAAATCTCAGTACAGTGCTTCAGTTTTCAAGTGTTTTCAAAAGTGTTTTCAAAAAGGATTTGTTCGACTGATGCCAAATGGGTTGATAAACAATAAAGCAACTCTTGTAAAATAAAAAGAAAAGTGTTTTAAATTGTAAACATAAATGACATAACATCAAAATAGTTGAAAATAAGTTGATTCAAACATACATTGCTTTAGCTTGACTCATTTCGCTCGTTCATTTGGATACTCTGAATGACTAGTGTATAGGAATCTGAAAGTTTGAACATTTAACACTATGCACTAAATGCTTTATTTATAATACACAAAAGGTAACTATTTTCTAGCGGACTTCGCTTCTTTGTACGTCACGTGTATCTTGTAACTCCTCTCCATGATCTCACGTTCTGCATTCGTACTCTCGAACCCACGTTCTCCAAGTTTCCCTCCAAAACGCTTTGCTCGCTTGATGGGTATTTTGGGTCTTTTGACGTTTCTAGGCCCAATGACTCATGAGGTCTTTCCTGATTGACTGCATCTATTTTCAAGCCCAATCACTGACTTTGTAGAATCTCTCTAGGCCGACTGCATCAGTAGTCAAATACTTGTAGAATCTCTCTAGATCCTAGGTCTACTGCATCAGTAGTCGAATCACATAAATCACCTTTTTCAAAAAACCTTTTTGATCCTTTTCTTTTGGTTAGATTTTGGTCCTTGTCGAAAATCTCAACCAACAAATTGCTCCTCAAAATATCCTTTTCGATTGAAAAAAGGTAGAAATGGACACTTTAGTCCTTCTTACTTAGTACGAACTGACTTCATCATAATCATGACTTTTCTCTCAAACGTCACGTCTGGGAACAAACGACCACTATCCTACTTTTTAGCTTCAACTTCCTAGGATAAATGTGGCCTCCAACTCAACAACTTCTTCAATCAAATGCCACCTGTTTGACACGTGTCGATCGTGTAGCCACATCTTTCCTACTTTCTTCCCAAACGTTTGGTTTTCTTGATGGTATAAATACCATTCTCATCTTTCAATTTCCTCTTTACGCTCTCTCTGCATTCTCAAACTCTTCGTTTCAATCTTAAAGACAACTTCTTCTTCCGTTTTTTTTTCCAGAAAAATTCTCAATCATCCTCATGGCTACTTCAAGCCAACTTACTGAACAAATTCAAACACCTAATGAAATTGAACTGCTCCCACATAGATGATTTCTTTGTTGATATCCAAAATACCTTTGTTTTAGAATCAAGGTCGTCACGAAATCTTCTAACATTTCGTTCTCAAGTGTTTCTCCCTTTTCATTTGTAAGAAAACCGCATATGCTCTTCTGGAACATATTCATGATGAAATTAGAGCACCTAACTAACTGGAAGGTTGTTTCCCCACTCATAAGGCCACAAAACCTCTCATTAACAGAGATTGCCCAATAGATTTTTCGCATTTACCGAACTTCTAAGATTTTACGTTCTGCTCCTGTTGTCAACCAAGATTACATTGCATGGTTGAACAAAGCTGAGAAAGTTAAAGATGGCGTTTGGAAAGCTCGAGGAATTTTTGATTTGATTCAGCTTTCTAGGGTTAGTCCCAGTTATTGCAATTACATGCTGATTTCTGCACTTTATTTATGAGAAGGCTCCACAAACACCTTCCATTTTGCAACTGGTATGCTTACCCCCACTTTATTCGATATTGCGGCCATTACTAGCTTTCGTCCCACGGGTGAAGCTTTTCTCCCTACTGAAGCCGACGAAAATGTCATCCCTTTTGAAACCGACATTGATGGCTTCACAAAATACATGGATCACTTTCACGCTAAAGATGTCGACACTGTGTCTACCAAAGAGCACACTGCTTTCTTGGCTTTGTGGCTTTCTAAATATGTCTTTTGCAGTCGATCTCTAAAGGTAGCTAAACAGTTTATTACATTAGCTCACCATCTCCATCTTTGTCGAGACATATGCCTGAGCAAACTCATTTTAGGGCCACTCTAGGAATCACTTAGCGTGGGAGTTAACCATATGACCTCACTCTTTCCTACTACCAAATATCTGCTTGCTGGACCTTTTTGACTGCTTCAATTATGGTTAAACGCCACTTTTGCGAGCCAACTTAAACTGCAACTTTCTAAAGCACAAGAAATTGCATTCGCTCAGTGTGCTAACGAAATCCTTTGTCTTGCTGTAATGGCACCCTCCAACAATGACATGACTCGAGAGGATTTGCTCAAAAAATACTTGAAAATTTTCTTTAGGTGCACTTCTTTTCAGCCGACCATGGCCCCCTTTGCTTCCAGACAACATGGTCCTAAGTGGTTCACTCGACCATTTCCTCCTGTTGATCCTAAGCAACTCCTTGAATCTAAAGCCATATGGTAAGCTTTCTTAACCCCTAAACTTATATTGCATCCAGGGTGGGAGCTAATGATGGCATAACACTTATGTGTTATTAGCCTAACTTGGTTTCTAGATAATTTAGTTTGTGTCAACCTCTGCCCCGTAGTTTTTTTAAACCCTCTGATGAGTTGTGTCTCTAGTCCACTAGCTATAATGAGGACGGATGTGCTCAACATCTCCAACATTTTTCTGTTGATATCCCCACTATGAATCTTGTCGTCTTTGAACTCCTCTTCTACACCACTAAGGAGTTCTATGATTGGTGGGTCGTGCATTTCGTGCAAAGAAATGGTACTCTCAAGTCTTTCAAGGCTCGAATGAACCATGCTTTTAAAGCTATGCAGCAAAAGTTTAGGAAAGGTATGGATTACTATTTTGACTGTCAGTCTCCTTCTTGTTCACTTGCTCACTTCTTTATGTTTTGACCTTTAATGCTCTGTCTTATGTTATTGCCTCATTTAGCGGTCGAACATAAGAAACGTTCCAGGGAAGCTGTCAGTGGTGCGACTGTTTCTCCCTCCACTAATGAAGTTCTTGAAACTTCTTCTCAGGTATTTTTCTTACCTTATGGCTTATTTCTTGATCGCATTCTTATTCTAACGTAATGATTATGTTAACTCACTCATAGGGCCCTGAAGCTAACGTTATTGTCCCTCCTGAGTCATCTCCAAAAAGATGAAAATGCTCTTGTAACACGGTGAGAGAACTGACTTTTGATGTTTTGCGTTTTATCGCAAATGTTGCGGTTAGTAAGAGTCGACACCTACTTTTCTTTTATCCAAAAGGAAAGGCTGAAAAGAACAGGAAAGACCTTTGAGATGTTTTCTTGAGTTCAGGGGGTAGATTATAAAAAGGGAAGGTGTGATACGGTGGCAGAACCGACAGTTAATACTGGTTTGCGTTTTTTGTTCGCAAATGTCACGGTAAGCAAGAGTAGCCAACGACTTTTATTTCATCCAACAAAGGAAAAGGAAAAAGAACAGAAAAAACCTTTTTCGAGATGTTTCTGAGTACGGGGGGTAGATTATAGAAAGAGAAGGTGTTAGCACCCTTTCTATCCATGGTTTTCTATGGGCTCTTAGGTACTTGCTCATTTTTTAAATTGCTTGTGTGTGCATGTTTTGAAAAGTTTTATTTTACTTCGTGATAACCCTTGTTTCTGTCCTCAAGAGTGTGATGAAGTTGTTTCGAAAATTGTTTTTGAAAAGTGTTTGTGTGAAAAAATTTGTTTGAGCAAGTATCTAGGAGCTAATCTACCTACTCGAAAAAAGTTTGTTCGTTTTCCTTTATGCAGCGCTATCCTATTATTAAGGAATAGGTAGCACCGTTATTGGAGTTTTAAGGGACGTTCGAAGGGACAAGTACGATCACAAAAGCAATGTTAGGAAATTATAGTAATCATCCTAAAGCCTTAAAGATCTTTTCCGAGGCAACATCTGAATGGGTCATTTTAGATCTTTTGGGACTAGAGGACAACCACTAACATTCCCTATACTTCATGACTGTTTATCGAAGGCAACCGGAGTGGAGTAAACCCTAGGAGTGAGCATGTGCAAGTGTGCTCTTTCAGTTTATTTATCTTTGCGCATTTAGGGTTTTCTACTGTATTAATTGTAATTTGTCTTTCCATACAATCCTATTAACATACATCTAACAGCTTATAGTTGGCGAAAATTAAAATGCGAGAAATTAAAGTCCTAGCTATTACAAGGCTTTCGCAGATACAAAATTATTTTGACTGTAAATAAAGATGCGGAAATTTAAAACCCTAATTACTATTACAAACTCAAAGCAGTTACAATAATAGAAAAAAAAAAGGAAAATCAAAGGCGCGCGCGGCGAATTAAATGCGAGAAATAATTGGAAAAACCTAAAAATCTAATTGAGAAACTATTTAGGTTATTTTTTGAGAAAAATTAGGTTATGTACAACATTAAACCTTAATTCTAGTTGATTATAATTATACAAAAAGAATTAAATTGCCTTAATCTAATTAAACTAATTAATTAATAAAATATTTTTATAAAAAATGATTTTTGATGTTTTTTATGATTTTTTGATTAAATAAAAAAAAGCATGATTTTTGGTGTTATTTGAGAAAAAAAAGAAAATAATTAATAAATAATAAAAAGGAATTAAAATAGAAAAAGAAGAGAATTGGGCCTGTTTAAGCAATCCAGGGGGGGTGTGCTGCCAAATTCTTGTTAGGCCCAAAGATGGCCCTGGGTCTGGCGTTTGGTCCAGTGCTTCTCTCCTCTGATGGTTCATGGTAGTCCCTTAATGCTGGAGCTTTAGATCTGTATGATGATGGATCTCAGGGATGAGATCTGGGGCACATGGTGGGCACTAAGCATTGAGATACGCTAGATCTGCAAGGATTTATTCAGAAAATAAGAAAATGTTTGGACCTGGGATCGAACCCAGGTCCCTAGCTTCACATGCCTATACTCCTTCCCATCTGCGCTGTATTGTTTATATGATAATATAATAACCAAACAATATTATAATGACAACGCACGCTTTATGCCTAAAAACGCGCGTAAACTCAAATTGGCTAGTGGTTGATTGCCACGCCTTCATCCTCTTCCCAAAAGTGTCATTTTTTATCTCAGGCTTTTACCTACAAACAGAACTCCATATCCATAGCCCTGCAAGCTTCAAAAATCCACAAGACGTATGATAAATTAATTCTAGCTATACCAATCAACTCGTCTTGATCTCACAAGTACCTTGGCACTATTTTCTTGGTCCAATTTAACCTATACAGAGAAACCCTAAAACGGTCCCCTAAACCCTAGCAATGGCAATTAGCGAAACAATCATCAAAACACAAAATTAATTGAACCAAAACATTCCAAATGATGATACAAACAGAATGCTATGCTTAATAGTGGTTAATCATACGTAAATTGTAAGATCAAAATCAAGCTGGTATGTGCAAACCGTGGGTTTACCATGAGCGATTCTGGGCTTGGGAAGGCTTGCAAATGATCGTATTAGCTTCAGGATATGTCCAGGAAGCGATTAGAAGCTTTGAATGGCCTTGAATCATCCCCTAGGTTAGAAATCATATCCACACTTTTTGTCCAATTTTTGAGTTTTCTTGGCTAGCTTGCACGACTTCAACCCTTGTCCTTTTGCCTTGGCTGCATTATGTATATGTAATAGAGTGTATTAGGTCAACAAAAAACAACTTGAATCTTGAAATTTAAGGAGAAAAGATCTTGATTGTTTAATGCATTATTTGTTTCCAAAATAAGCCAAATCATGCCATTCTTGCTCCAATCATCCTTGATACGATTTGATCCTGATATGCCAGCATATATCATCCTCATTCAATGTCAAAATCAATCCAAAAGCAGTTTACATGATTTATTTTGATTTTATTTGATTTTATTTGAATTTTAAATGAATAAAATCACAATAAATAAAATAAATAATTTAATGAGGAATGGAGTGGCTCATAGGTCGTGGGTCATGTTAGGAACAAGGTACAAGCATAAAAAGTTGGGCCCATTTGAAGAAAAATGCATTTTGAGCACGGTTGACTTTTGACAATTTTCCAAAAATGGCCAACTTTGACAATGCATATCTCCTCCAATTTTGACCCTAGGAAGGTGTTCTTGGACTTTTTAGAAAGCTTAGGATGTCCCCTAAATAACAGTTTTGGTTTAATCTCAATTGGGTCTTCCATGTTCATGTAAGAAGCTTTGACCCAAAAGGTGTTTTTGTTGACTTTTCAAAAGGACCTATAATGTAGAAATTCATATCTTTTCATGAGTGCATCTTTTGAACTTGAGGGCTGAAGATGAGTTGTAGGAAATTGGGTTCTCTTCAAAATGAGCCTTGGATTAGAAATTTCTGATAAAGTATGATAAAGTTATGCTTAGTCAAAGTTTGGTTGACTTTTCCTAAGAAACTCTATTTAGCAACTTTTGAGTTTTGATGAATTAGGAGAATTCCTTGAGGAATCATGATTAACCCTTGATCAAATGATTGATATCACTTCAAAATGTTGATGTTACCAAAAATCTTGAAGTTTTACTGTATGTGGGTCACAGTTGACTTTTGACCTAATATAGTTGATTTTCAAGCATCTGAGCAGTTGACTGAGCAAACTTCTTGTGTAAGGCATGCAACTTGACATGGATGATTTTGAGAACTTATTAGGACCATGGAAAAGATTTGAGGCCTTTGGATCTCACCCATCTTGATGAAAAGGGAAACCCTAGTTGGAGGTTCCTTGCTTTAGGAGAGGGTTTGTCTGGTCAACTCTTGGGTATCCTTGAGCAAGTTGAGGATCTCCATGAATATGTGTTGAGTAAAATGGGAGGAAATTTTTTTGGGTATAACAGATTCCCCTGTTCAATCTTCTTAAACTTGAGGATGTAGATTGGTTGGTCTGCCTTTCTTGATCTGAAGGTGAAAGATGATTGAACACTAGAGTGCCCAAAAATTTGCACTCACATGGAGTAATACTGATTGGTGATATCGGGAATGGGCTTACAGATGCCATTTGGAAGTTTACAGAGAATCGTTGGAGATGGGCTTAAAGATGCCATCCAAAAAAGATATTGATCGCATAAGAGATTCCTTTGCGAGAAACTCGATACCTGTCGCTGAGGAGGACTTCATCGAGGAAAGTTGAATTGTGTCTTGGGAGATAGAGTATAGGATCTTCGGTTGTCCATTACTCTACTGGGGAATTAATTTGTGATTGAGGAAGTGGAAGTGAACTGCATATCTGGTCAGGGTCCAGGCTGCACAGTGACTTACTGGGGAAAGGTGAACTCGACCGTAACTGGTCGGGTCCAGATCTTACAGTGTTGTAAACTGTTATCTGGAGATAAGAGAGAAGGAACCTAGATAGTAGGGTTGCTTTGAGGTGAAAGCCTGGATAATAGGGCTATGAGAAGGAACCTGGATAGTAGGGTTACTTCAAAATGAGAGCCTGGATAGTAGGGCTTATGGGAAGGAACCTGGGTCATAGGGTTACTTCGAAATGAGAGCCTGGATAGTAGGGCTTATAGGAAGGAACTTGGGTCATAGGGTTACTTCGAGATGAAAGCCTGGATAATAGGGCTATGAGAAGGAACCTGGATAGTAGGGTTACTTTGGGATGAAAGCCAAGATAGTAGGGCTTATGGGAAGGAACCTGGGTCGTAGGGTTACTTCGAGATGAAAGCCTGGATAGTAGGGCTTATGGGAAGGAACCTGGGTCATAGGGTTACTTCGAGATGAAAGCCTGGATAGTAGGGCTTATGGGAAGGAACCTGGGTCGTAGGGTTACTTTGAAATGAGAGCCTAGATAGTAGGGCTTATGGGAAGGAACCTGGGTCGTAGGGTTACTTCGAAGCAAAAGCATGGATAGTAGGGCTATGAGAAGGAACTTGGGTCGTAGAGTTACTTCGAAACGAAATCCTGGATAGTAGGGCTATGAGAAGGAACCTGGATTGTATGGTTCCTTCGAAATGAAAGCCTAGATAGTAGGGCTTATGATAAGGAACCTGGGTCATATGGTTACTTCGAGATGAAAGCCTGGATAGTAGGGCTATGAGAAGGAACTTGGATAGTAGGGTTACTTTGAAGCGAAAGCCTGGCAGTAGGGCTATGAGAAGGAACCTGGGTCGTAGGGTTACTTCGTGGGGAGTTTGGGTAAAATTGCATCTGAATCGAGAAGGAACCTAGGTAAGGTTACTTCGTGAGGAGTTTGGGTAAAACTGCATCTGAACCGAGAAGGAACCTAGGTAAGGTTGCTTCATGAGGAGTTTGGGTAAAACTACATCGGAACTGAAAAGGAACCTAGGTAAGGTTGCTTTGTGTGGAGTTTGGGTAAAACTGCATCTGAACCGAGAAGGAACCTAGGTGAGGTTGCTTCGTGAGGAGTTTGGGTAAAACTACATCGGAACCGAGAGGGAACCTAGGTAAGGTTGCTTCGGGATAAGTCTGAACAAAATTTTAGAATGAACCTGGGTAAGGTTACTTCGGGCTAAGTCTGTGTAAAACTTCGGAAGGAACCTGGGTAAGGTTACTTTGGGATAAGTTCGTGTAAAACTTTAGGAGGAACCTGGGTAAGGTTACTTTGTGATAAGTTCGTGTAAAACGTCAGGAGGAACCTGGGTAAGGTTACTTTGTGATAAGTTCGTGTAAAACTTTAGGAGGAACCTGGGTAAGGTTATTTCGGGATAAGTCTATGTAGGGGTATGGGAAGGAACCTAGATAGTATGGTTACTTCGTGATGAGTTCGTGCGAAACTTTATTTGGAAATGTATGAGAAAGGACCCGTGTAAGATTTTTCAGGATAAACCCGTGTGAAGCTGCATTTAGGAGAAACCCGTGTAAGATTTCTTCGTGACGAACCCGTGTAAAGCTGCATTTGATCGCGCAGATAATTACTCTATTTAGTTTCAGGATCTAATCTTGAACCTGCTGGAAGTTGTTGATGATAACCATATTTCCTGAAAAGGTACATGATTAATCGTATAGGATGCATGAAATGAATTGTATGATGACATTCTCAAAATAAATGAGATTATGTTGTATGCAATATGTATGCGCACGTCATGATGTATGAACATGAAATGCTATTGTGGCACGTCCGAGTTTTGGAAAATAAATCCCTGACTGCTGTTGGAGAGTACTGGAAATTGCATTCCTGATCATTGTAGAAAAAGTGGTTCTTCTACTTCTACTGGGGATGAAGATAACTATGCTGGAGATTTGCTCCTTGTTTACAGCTACTCTGTCGGGGGAGAGACTCTGTTTGAGAATAACTCTGCGGGAGAATAACTCTGTTAGGGATGAGCTTCCGCATTCATAGAAATAAACTCTGCTCGAGAGAAAACTATATGAACCGCTTGCGATTACAAAATTCGGCTGGGGAATATAGACGTCGGCTCTCTGAAAGAGCTTGGCTGGGGAAAGTAACTCTTGTTTGGGAAAGCAGAGATCAAAACTTTGGTTGCCTCTACTCTGTAGGGAGTGTAGATGTTACTGGGACGCATGCTGAGGATACGACAATGACTTCACATCAAGACTTTTCTGCCCCTGTATTTGCTGGAGAAAGTGCATGCAGAGGCCTTGTGGATTGAGTGTTATCCCAACTTATGAGGTGCTTGGTAACTGCCGATCGAAATGATAAGTCTTCTACTGATAGGCAAGTGACAAGATGATGGGACATAATCGTACGCTTTAATCCCTAACTTTTTCCTGGACTGTCTTTTCAGATTTTCAGTCCACCGGGATACCCTTTTTTCCCAAGCCGCCTTTTCAGGTTTTCGACTTGCCGGGTGTACAGATTTTTCATATGTATATCCCTAACTTTTGCCCGAACCTTTTTTGGTTCACCGGGATGCCCTTATTTTTGCCTAGGCCAGTCAACCTAGCGGGTCTTTTTCATACGTGGTCTTTTCCGACTATGTCCATGCTTTCAGGATGTAGGGAGTTGTCAATGTCTGTAGTGTTGTGTTGTAGTACCGTCAAAAATGTTTTCTTGATGGCACATGATTTGTTGCTGGAATTCATGCGTAATGCCCCAAGTGATTCAGATGGAGATCTTCCCTTGGTTATTTGGCACTTTTTGAGAGCCTGCCTCAGGTGTGTTAGACATCATGTCATGCCCCTTGCTTATGGAAGACCTGTTATTGGAAGTGTCCTTCCTGCTAAGGTGATTCTGTCCATTGAGAGGATGTCTGTTCATTAAATATCCATTGTGTGGATTTCTCTGTTGTCAAACAATTAGTCATATGCAAACAATGTCATTTAAAGGATGCAAAACTCATGTCTGTCTTGAAAAGATTTTTTTTTGAAAATGTGTTTTGTGTAGTAACACAAAATTTGCAAGAATGTGATATCAACTCGGGATTCGTAACAAGTCCTACAGAAGTCAGGATACCTTTGTAACAGTATGCTTTCAAACTAACCCGCGCTTCAGCTAGGACTTTTAAGGGTTATAACGTGGCCTGGTTCACGATTTAAGAAATAAAGGATAATGGCTCAAAATTTATTTATACCCACCCGTTCTTCGTGATTTCCTTCAGTCCTATGCTCATCTAATTACGCGTTTAGAATCCTAGTTGAGTCCTGGAGTACTGTCCTTGATGTTTCGGTGATGGTTCCGATAGTGAAAGTTTGTTTTGAATAGGCAGTCATTTATGTAACCTTCTTTTTATTGAGGATTTGTAGGACCTCTTTCTTTTTTATTTTACTATCCCTATCTTTTGTCTGAACTGTTTCTTTTTCTAAATTACAGTCAGCGGGATGCCCCAGTTTTTTTCTTAAGTCTCCTTCATAGGTTTTGACTTAACGGGCTTTTCTTTTGCAAATTAATGACTGACTGCTTTGATGATTATGTGAAACCATCACCATCTTCTGATTCGGAGGAACGTCTTCGAGGCCATTCATTATGTGCGAAGCGGAAGATTGCGACTGAATGCGCCTCTGAATTAACTGAGAAAACTACCCTGCCCCAGGTTATCATTAAGGGTTTTAACTCGTGTGAAATAAAAACTCCTACTTCTTTGGCTCAAAGGGGTTGACTAGGGATTATCTTCCTTATAACTCCACTGTTTGAGATTTGAAACAATGCTTGTACATTGTTAGCGGGGTCTGTTCAAAAGCATACTGTAGAGATTGTGGTATCTTTTTCATCATCCTCCCTCTAAGGCTTAGAGTTTTTAGTCGAGAGTTGAATATCATGAAAAGGAAGTATAAAGTAGTTTAATAATGAAAACAAATTAATTCAAGACAAACATGTGTAATGCATTAATGAAATAAGAAAGTTTGACATGAAAATAATTGTTCGAATAAGCAAAAAAATACAACTTGAGAATTCAAATGAACAAAAATGCTTTAAATCTTAGCCATGTTTTTGCAAGGGAGCAGTGATCACATTGGGAGTCTTAGGAGGTTCGAATTCGATCTCCTTGGCATTAATCATATTCTGAATCTTGTATTTCAGCGCCCAACAATCGTTAGTATCGTTCCCCGGGCTACCAAAATGATAAGCACACCTTGCATCCAGGTTGTAGTTAGGAGAAGAAGTCTTAGGGTTCAGATGAGGGTTTATCACCGTAATCAAATTCATCTTTAACAGATGTTGCAAAGCTTGAGACTGCGACACGTTGAGTTTGGTAAACTGCCTTTTGGGTATATCCGGCTTACTCTGAATAACCCGTTGTTTTTGGCGAGGCTGTTGTTGGACCCGTGAGGTGGTAGCAATTTGGAAAGGTCCACTCTTCACCAAACCAACCTTTTGTCTTCTTGGAAGTTGATCAATGACTTGGTCCCCGACCCCGACTGTTTACTTCATACTGTTGTATCCGTCTTGATGAAGTTGGTTGATGATGTCTCTTAGCTCTTCTTGTCCCCTAGCTAGGCCTTGGATAAGATCCATCTGCCCCAGAATTTGGGTTCTCACTGCCTCTACCTCAGCTTGCAGTTGTTCCAGCCGTTCGTCCTTATTGTCTTCAGGACTTTTCTTGACCAAGTTCCCAGCGAAGAGTGTTTTTAACTCTTCCTGCCCCTTGGTTAGGTTTAGGAACATTTCCTTGAGCTGAGTTTCTTGAGTTTGAAGATCTCTGTTGTCTTGTTGGAAAGCCATTGCTGAAATAAACAGCGAGAACATGAGAGACCTGTGCTGGAATACCTATTATGTAATGATATGTATGATATATGTATGCAATGTTTTCAAGGATCTCGAGGGGTAAACAAGAAAATTGTCAGAAGTTGAAATTTTGCCGCTTTGATTAAAGCACTTCGTATCATTGAAGGTCCTTCTACAAGAGTCAAGATCACCATATCAAGTGGGTCATAGCCCTTGACTCAAGTTATTGTGTTTTGGTCTTTTGACGATATTGGCCAGAGAAAAATAAATCCCCTTGCCCCTTGCTAGACGTCTGGTTCATCATAACCTGCATCACAGGCCCTCGAGATCCTTGAAGTGGTTAGTATGATATGTCATGTTATGATGCTATGATGTGTATGCTACGCATCAAGCTAAAATGCAGGGTAAGAAACCAATTTATTGGATTTATACAAACAAGGTCCTGCAAGGAATACAAACAAAGCTCTGCAATGAGTTCAAATTGTTAGGAAAAGAAAGCAAATAAGTCACACAAGTATCCTTAGTCTTAGGCTTTCATGGATTCCATAGGTAAGTACCCTCTTAAAGTTTAGTCAGTTTCAAACCTGTCTTAGAAAAGTAACCAGGTTCTAAGGATTCTCAATATCATTGATCATCCTTTATCGGACATTATTTTAGCTCAGGCAATCTTTTCTTGCGGCTGAAATATCTTGAAAGTCTATTCTCAGTAAGTGTAGCATCGAGTATCAACCAATCCTCGGCTTTATACCGAATCTGGCTATCTCACTACTTTCTAATGGCCAAGTTTGTTCAACTAAGGTTCTAAGGTCCGTTAGTGATTCACGACACCATGCGGCAGCCCCGTATTCTCCTCGTTTCAACATGAAGGATACCGGTACCAACCAAAGTGTCACACCAACACAACCATCGCTTAAACCATATTGGTCTATGTCGTACAGTCTCCACGATCTATTGTTGTTTACCTAAAAAGTATCCCCAGATCTGGGTGTAAGATCTTCAACAAAACTCAAGTAAAAACCCTTAAAGATAAAGCAGGCAAAACAAACAAGAAAGCAATTTAAAATGATCTAGATCCTAAGGTATACCACCACTTTATAATTAGTCCCCAGCAGAGTTGCCAGTTCTGTGATACGGTGGCAGGACCGACAGTTAATACTGGTTTGTGTTTTTTGTTTGCAAATATCGCGGTAAGCAAGGGTCGCCACTGACTTTTATTTCATCCAACAAAGGAAAAGGAAAAAGAACAGAAAAAACCTTTTTCGAGATGTTTCTGAGTACGGGGGGGGGGGGGGGGTATATTATAGAAAGGGAAGGTGTTAGCACCCTTTCTATCCATGGTTTTCCATGGGCTCTTAGGTACTTGCTCATTTTTCAAATTGCTTGTGTGTGCTTATTTTGAAAAGTTTAATTTTAATTCGTGATAACCCTTGTTTCTGTCCTCAAGAGTGTGACGAAGTTGTTTCAAAAACAGTTTTTGAAAAGTGTTTGTGTGAAAAAGTTTGTTTGAGCAAGTATCTAGGAGCTAATCTACCTACTCGAAAAAAGTCTGTTTGTTTTCCTTTAGACAACGCTATCCTATTTTTAAGGAATAGGTAGCACCGTCATTGGAGTTTTAAGGGACGTTTGAAGGGACAAGTACGATCACAAAAGCAATGTTAGGAAATTTTAGTAATCATCCTAAAGCCTTAAAGACCTTTTTCTGAGGCAACATCTGAATGGGTCATTTTAGATCTTTTGGGACTAGAGGACGACCACTAACATTCCCATACTTCATGACCGTTTATCAAAGGCAACCGGAGTGGAGTAAACCCTAGGAGTGAGCATGTGCAAGTGTGATTTTTCAGTTTATTTATCTTTGTGCATTTAGGGTTTTCTACTGTATTAATTGTAATTTGTCTTTCCATACAATCCTATTAACATACATCTAACAGCTTATAGTTTGCAAAAATTAAAATGCGAGAAATTAAAGTCCTAGCTATTACAAGGATTTTGCAGATACATAATTATTTTGACTGTAAATAAAGATGCAGAAATTTAAAACCCTAATTACTATTAAAAACTCGGAGTAGTTACAATAATAGAAAAAAAGGAAAATTAAAGGCGCGCGCGGTGAATTGAATGCGAGAAATAATTGGAAAAACCTAAAAATCTAATTGAGAAACTATTTAGGTGATTTTTTGAGAAAAATTAGGTTATGTACAACATTAAACCCTAATTCTAGTTGATTTTAATTATACTAAAAGAACTAAATTGCCTTAATTTAATTAAACTAACTAATTAATAAAAAAAAAATTATAAAAAATGATTTTTGATGTTTTTTATGATTTTTTGATTAAATAAAAAAAAGCATAATTTTTGGTGTCATTTGAAAAAAAAGAAAATAGTTAATAAATAATAAAAAGGAATTAAAATAGAAAAAGAAGAGAATTGGACCTGTTTAAGCAATCCAGGGGGGGTGCTGCCAAATTCTTGTTAGGCCCAAAGATGGCCCAGGGTTTGGCGTTTGGTCAAGTGCTTCTCTCCTCTGATGGTTCATGGTAGTCCCTTAATGCTGGAGCGTTAGATCTGTATGATGATGGATCTCAGGGATGAGATCTGGGGCGTACGGTGGGCACTAAGCATTGAGATACGTTGGATCTGCAAGGATTTATTCAGAAAATAAGAAAATGTTTGGACCTGGGATCGAACCCAGGTCCCTAGCTTCACATGCCTATACTCTTTGCTATCTGCGTTGTATTGTTTATATGATAATATAATAACCAAACAATATTATAATGACAACACACGCTTTATGCCTAAAAACGCGCGTAAACTCAAATTGGCCAGTGGTTGATTGCCACGCCTTCATCTTCTTCCCATAAGTGTCATTTTTATCTCATGCTTTTACCTACAAACAGAACTCCATAGCCATAGCCCTGCAAGCTTCAAAAATCCACAAGACGCGTGATAAATTAATTCTAGCTATACCAATCAATTCGTCTTGATCTCACGAGTACCATGGCACTATTTTCTTGGTCCAATTTAACATGTACAGAGAAACCCTAAAACGGTCCCCTAAACCCTAGCAATGGAAATTAGCGAAACAGTCATCAAAACACAAAATTAATTGAACCAAAACATTCCAAATGATGATACAAACACAATGCTATGCTTAATAGTGGTTAATCATGCGTAAATTGTAAGATCAAAATCAAGCTGGTATGTGCAAACCGTGGGTTTACCAGGAGCGATTTTGGGCTTGGGAAGGCTTGCAAACAATCGTATTAGCTTCAGGAGATGTCCAGGAAGCGATTAGAAGCTTTGAATGGCCTTGAATCGTCCCATAGGTTAGAAATCATATCCGCACTTTTTGTCCAATTTTTGAGTTTTCTTGGCTAGGTTGCACGACTTCAACCCTTGTCCTTTTGCCTTGGCTGCATTGTGTATATGTAATAGAGTGTATTAGGTCAACAAAAAACAACTTGAATCTTGAAATTTAAGGAGAAAAGATCTTGATTGTTAAATGCATTATTTGTTTCCAAAATAAGCCAAATCATGCCATTCTTGCTCCAATCATCCTTGATACGATTTGATCCTGATATGCCAGCATATATCATCCTCATTCAATGTCAAAATCAATCCAAAAGCAATTTACATGATTTATTTTGATTTTATTTGATTTTATTTGAATTTTAAATGAATAAAATCACAATAAATCAAATAAATAATTTAATGAGGAATGGAGTGGCTCATAGGTCGTGGGTCATGTTAGGAACAAGGTACAAGCATAAAAATTTGGTCCCATTTGAAGAAAAAAGCATTTTGGGCATGGTTGACTTTTGACAATTTTCTAAAAATGGCCAACTTTGACAATGCATATCTCTTCCAATTTTGACCCTATGAAGGTGTTCTTGGACTTTTTCGAAAGCTAAGGATGTCCCCGAAATAACAGTTTTGGTTTAATCTCAATTGGATCTTCCATGTTCATGTAAGAAGCTTTGACCCAAAAGGTGTTTTTGTTGACTTTTCAAAAGGACCTATAATGTAGAAATTCATATATTTTCATGAGTGCATCTTTTGAACTTGAGGGCTGAAGATGAGTTGTAGGAAATTAGGTTCTCTTCAAAATGAGCCTTGGATTAGAAATTTCTGATAAAGTATGATAAAGTTATGCTTGGTCAAAGTTTGGTTGACTTTTCCTAAGAAACTCTAATTTAGCAACTTTTGAGTTTTGATGAATTAGGAGCATTCCTTGAGGAATCATGATTAACCCTTGATCAAATGATTGATATCACTTTAAAATGTTGATGTTGACCAAAAATCTTGAAGTTTGACTGTATGTGGGTCACAGTTGACTTTTGACCTAATACAGTTGATTTTCAAGTATCTGAGCAGTTGACTTAGCATACTTCTTGTGTAAGGCATGCAACTTGACATAGATGATTTTGAGAACTTATTAGGAACATGAAAAAGATTTGAGGCCTTTGGAGCTCACCCATATTGATGAAAATGGAAACCCTGGTTGGAGGTTCCTTGCTTTAGGAGAGGGTTTGTCTGGTCAACTCTTGGGTATCCTTGAGTAAGTTGAGGATCTCCATGAACATATGTTGAGCAAAATGGGAGGGAAAATTTTGGGGTACAACAGAAGGTATTATCACCCTTTTTATCCATGGTTTTCCATGGGTTCTTATTTACTTGCTAGATCACTTACTTTTGTTTGAAAATATGCTTTGTGTTGTTTTTGAAAGTATTTTGAAAAGGCGCCATCGTTTAGGAAAACTTTGTAATGATTCTCGTTCGTAAGAATGTATACAAAGTGTTGATCTTTTGAAAATGCTTTCAAGTTTGAAAGAAGTTTTGAAAGTGTTGGTGTTTGTTTTTGAAAATATCAAGGATGATTTTGTTATGAAATTGAGCATGCAACTAGGAACATTCTACCTACTCAAAAGTCTTTCATGTTTATTTCTTCTTTCCTTTCACATTGTTATCTTACCATTGATTTGGTAAGTAACCCTATCTTTGGACATAAAAGGGACGGGCAAGGGTCATTGTATAGCCATGTTTAGCAATGTTGTAAGGTATCTTAGCATTTTCTTTAGGAACTAAGATCATTTTTGAAAGGCAACATGGATAGCGTCATCGAGGGACTATGATCTTGTATTTTCTTGTTTTTGCTAAGATACCTCACATGCATAATATGGCCAGTTTTGTAAGGCAACAAAGTGGGTTTACCCTAATGGTGTAAGTGTGCCAGTGTATTGATTTACATGCTTGATTTGTCTTTGAATTAGGGTTTTCTAAACATTGATTTTATCTTTCCATACAAACCCTAATTACTAGCATTTGTAAATAAAGCATTAAATTGCGGAAAATAGAAATACTAAGCTATTTCCAAGCTTTAGGGGATGGGGTACAAATTTATGAATGGGGATTGAAAGAAATTAAAGTCCTAATTATCTATTATAACCATATTGAAATAATTTACAAGAACTGAAATGGACTTGTCTTGTTTTTGTTAAGAAAATAAGTTTACTTAAGAAAACATTTTGATCTTTTTGTTCTCAAAAAAATAAAACAAAACATGTGAATATGGAATATTTTTGGTGTTTTTGGTTATTTTAAAAGCTAAAAGAAAAAAATGAGAGAAAAGGGAGTCAGAATCAACATGTTGCTGAGACGAGAAGGAACAGAAGTCCTGACTCTGATATGCTTGCAGTTGGAAAATGTTAGTGAGAAAGTGGAGGGTAAGAAGTTTTAGACCTGGGTACACCAAATTCTGATGTTGAGGGGTTCAGAAGCTATAGCGTAGATGGGAACCTAGAAGTTCATGTATCTCTGGCAAGTCAGAGGTTATAACTATTTGAGAGAGTGAGGTGATAATGCTGCTGGGTAAGGTTGTCTAGAAGTTCTGATTTAGGCATATAGTTTGACAGATAAATGGGTGAAAATGTCACTAAATAAACCTAAAAAAGATGCTTTTGGGGTTAGAACCCAGGACCCTTAATACTAATGTCTTATGTGCACGTTGTCTACCACTGGGGTGGCTGTACATCCGGTATCAGAAGCAAAAGCATAAATATGTATCATAAAGTAAACTCAGATGATAAACTCCAATTCTTTCTTCATGCTAATTAGAACATCTGCAACTTAGTTAAATCTCAACTGAATAGAAAACACAGACATAGCAATTATGGCAATTTTTCCATCATGGTTTCAGAAGCATAAAAAATGACAAGACTATAAATCAGAAAACAAGCATGTATTTGCTAGTCCTAGTTTCCTTAAGAAGTTCTGAACTGATGTTCTTCCTATTTAGGCAGGCAGATACATGAAACCTTAGAATATGTACAACATCAGAATCAGGATTTCTATATTGTATTTTGAACATGCAAGTCTAACAATGCTTAAGTGATATGATGAGGGTTAGCAGAAGCTTACCTTGCAGCTGAAAAATGTTCTGTGAGCTGGAGTTTAGTTCTGACTGCTTGTAATGTTCTGATCAGCTTCCTCACGTATTCAACAGACTGTAACAACCTTTAACTTGGGTTATGAATGGTGAATGGAAGATTTAGAAGTTGTATGAATGATTTGGTCAAGAAACACTTGAGGGAAGGTGGAGTTTGAATGCAAGAATAAAAAACTAGCAGGTTTTGTATTCGTGTTTGCAGTTTTAGATTTCTGGAAATTTTAGCAAGGTTTCAAATCTTTTTCTTTTCAGTTTTCCCGACCTCTATCCTAGTTTCCAATGAAGTTCAATTTATAGGCAAGAACTTTGTAGCTTGGAGAAGTCAAAAGTACCAACAACATGCTAGTGTGTTGGCTTGCTCTTGAAGCAATATAAACAAGTATGGTGGTTAGCAACTTTTAGCCGTGCCTAAGCTGGATTTGTAAGCATGAATTAAGGAAAAGTACCCTCAGAGGAAAAAGCAAAGCATGGGCCCATCATAAACTTGTACAAAAGTTTTCTTTTCAAGGACAACAATGGTACTTCTATCTCACACGTGGGGAAATCCTTTGGATGAAAACTCAAAAGTTGTTGTAAGTATTAAATGATGATGAGATTTATCAAACAAGAAATCCTACGCTATAAGATTATGCATCATAGCTTAAATCTGGGCCATAAGTTCATCATCAGCGCAACTTAGAACAAACATCCAACTTCTGATCCTTGAATCCCTTTGCTCCAGCATGTTCTGAGCAAGTTCCCAGACTTTCCAGAAAGCTTATGACATGTTTTGTAAGCCCTTTTTGAATTACTATTGCAACTTCTTACTGAACCTATGTGAAAACTGACCTAGAAGTTGTAAACAAATTTTGATTTGAAAATGCTCAGAATTTGCTAAGTGTTTAAGTTTTAGGGACGTGACTTTGAAGATGTATCACTTGAAATCCCAGTATTTCTAGAAGAAATTCTGTTTTGCAATATTTTAGGTCTTATTGAGATCTAAAAATCTTGTGTTAGAAGTTCTTTCAGAATTAGCTTGCATCATGGTGAAAATATGGCCAGAAGTTCTGAGCTTGTCATATTTCTTAAACACTTGGAAAAATTCTAAGTATTTAGAATTTTGACTTTTCCAAAGTAATTTTGACTTTTGAATTTCTTAATGAAACAAACTTCATATTTCAACATGTCTTGATTAAATATGATTATTGAAACTTGATTTTGATCAAAAAGTTAAAGTTTGACTTTTCAGTGTGCATTTGACCATTTTGCCCTTATGAATGACTTTCTTGAAAAAATTTAAATCCGAGACTTGAAACTTGACAGAAGCAAACCCGAGGGTCCAGGATGATCCCTTGAGAAATGAAAGAGAAAATTTTGGGGTACAACATCTCTACTAGTCAAGAGAAACGAGTTATCAACGTGCCTTCGCCTGTTATTCCAAAAAAATCCAAAAAAAGTCTAGGTTGACTTGCTCTGAGGTTGCCTCAAGGAAGACTACTTCTTTTATTGTGCCTCTTACATTGGTGGCAAAAGAAAACGTCTTGCAGCCTGCATCAAATCGACCAGAGAGTACTAACTCTAATCCTGAGGGAGACCATCAGGTACTTTCTTTTCCCAAAGACTTCTATCTTAGGAATTTCTTCCTTTTTATAACTTTTCTCTCATTCACCTTTACTATTTCAACGACCAACAACTAAACCAATAAAGCTCCTCACTAAAATTGTCTTGAAGTCTTATAAGCCCAAAAGACCTTCAATTGTGATCTTGTCTGATACTGAAACTTCTAGGAGTGACCTCAATTCGCCTGTCAATCAAGATGCTTTTGAATATTCTCTTATTAGTGAAGGAGTGGAATATGAAGGAAATAATGAAATTCTAGAGGAGGACGCAGGACATGGTGGCTTAAAGGGTTATGAACACACTGATGCTACTAATGTCACCACAGCTACTGCCAAACATCCCTCCCAAGCAAGACAAGTAACTCCTTAAGCAACTGTCATTTTTGGCACCAGTTCGACTCCCCCCAACATGATTCCTACAGCTACTACCATGTCGCCCCAATAAATTGTTGTTCTAAGGAAAAATAACCCCTTTGAGTACTTGAAATTCTTGGTGAATTCTAGGAAACGTTCGACTGATGGTGGCTCTAGTACTTCTATTGCATCAGGAAGCAACTGTTCCCTTGGGACCCAAGAAGAAATTCTTGGTCGCCTCTAAGTCACGCTTTTCCATGTTAGCCTGATTAGCCACTTGGAGTCGTGTCCTTCTGATGATGCAAAAATCAAGGATTTGTTGAAGAAGATTAATGTTCAAATCGCTTCTCCTTCGGTGGTCAAGTTTGTGGTTGAAGTGTCTACCTTCCTTGACCAACTTTTGGTCGACCTGGTAAAAAAGAAAGAACTCTAGCAGAAGAGTCTTCCTAAGGAGAAATTGTGTACCATTGAATTGGCCTTCGTGAACTCTTCTATGGTCGCTAGTGAAGAATTGAAGAAAACTCTTGATAAAGAGAAATCAGACTTCAAAACTAGGGCCACCAACATTTCCCAATGGCAACAACAAATTTTGATACTGAAGAAGCAAATTGAAGGACTGGAGCACCAAATTAGTGAAGCAGAAATCTTGAAGGCTGCTGGGTTTAGCACAGCTGAAAGGTGCTGAATGATGAAGCTCTTGTTGGGGTCGTTCATCTGGAGCGTGTTGATGCGTTAAACGATGAAGTGGCTGAGCTCGAAACATCTATTTCATTAACCAACACTTGTTTGTCACTTGCTTAAGAGCGCTGTGTGAGCCTTAAGAATATTGTACCATTTTAATTTCCATGCCTTTTGAACTTACCCTTATAATAGTCTTTTGTAATGTTTTATTTGTACTCTAGGCCTCCTTATGGCCTTTTCATTATGAAATTAATTTCAACTTTTGTTTATTACTATTTCTTGCAATGCAGGACTATACATTTTTAAGTATTTGCCATTTACCCTTAGTATTCGGCCTTCTAGTGTAAGCTCTTCAATCTCATAGGCATTGTTGGAAAAAACTTGTAGCACTTGAAATAGTCCTTCCCAATTTGGTGACCATTTTCCCAGGACTATATCCCTTCTATCTATAGGCAATATCACTTTCCAAACCATATCTCTAGATACGAACACTTTCGCATCCACCCTTATGTTATAGGCCCTTGCTACTTGTTCTTTCTGCCTGAACAAAGTATCTAATGCTGCTAGCCTATGTTCTTCAACATCTACCAATGTATCATACATAATTCCCCAACAAAATTCAGTAGGAATATCTAATTTCCTTTGCACTCTCACTTATTGTAGACGAATCTCCAAAGGCAACACTGCTTTGTGTCCATAAACTAAGTTGAAAGGTGTTGTGTTAGTCGACTCCTTTGGTGAGTTTTGACATGCCCATAATGCTTGGCCCAGAGTTGTATGCCAGCTTCTAGGCTTTTGGCCAACATGTTTTTTGATAAAACTTGTAATAACCTTATTTTTTGCTTCGACATGCCCATTTGCCTAGGTGTAATATGGTGTTGATGTTAACAGTTTGAACCCCATTTCTGCAGCGAACTCAATTACCTTTCGCCCTATAAACATGGTTCCTTGGTCGATTGTTATAGTTTCTGGTATTCCAAATCTATGTATAATTTGATTTTGAATAAAGGCCATTACTTCCTCTTTATCTACTTTAACCAAAGTGACTGCCTCTATCCATTTTGAAAAATAATCAATGCCCACTAAGATGTACCTATGCCCTTTCGACGAGGCAGGTGTAATTTCTCCTATAATATCAAAAGCCCGTCCTCTGAAAGGCTAAGGTTTGATAACATAATGTAATTCGCTAGCTGGCACATGTTGAATTCCATAATGTTTTTGGCATTCTTGGCAGCTTTTGGGGTACTCAATGCAATTTTTTAACATGGTCGGCCAATATACTCCTATTCGACACAACAACCATTTTATTTCTTGTCCTGCTTTATGTGTACCACAAACTCCACTATGTACTTCAGATGTTGCCACACATGCTTCGTTTTCCCCTAAGCATTTTAACAACGCCCCTTCAGGCGTTTTCCTGAACAATTTGTTTCCCATTATTCTGTAACGTAACGCCTTATACTTAACTTTGCCCTATGTCGAACCAACTGGATTTTTTAAGTAGTCGACTATAGGTTTCCTCTAGTCATTTTTAGCTAACGCATCAATGGCAAAAACTTCTTCTACCACTTCAAAATTTCCAAAATATTCATAATTCAGGAGATCAGGGATCGTTTCAGGCTCTACCCCAAAGTTTTTGTCATTTGTGTGTTCTCAAACACCATTTTATCTTTTACCTCAATGAATTCGTCTACTCTCTCTTTGGGTATCTTATATACAGATGCTAATTGGGCCATGTTGTTTGCCTCTTGTTGTCAATACGCCTCACATGACTAATCGACACGTTATCAAATTTCTAAAGTAACGACAATGCTTTGGCAACATACATTACCAAATGATCTTTAACGCATTTGTATTCTTTATTCAATTTTTTTACTACTAACTCTTAATCTCCATTGATGTCAACGTCTTTGATTCCCATGTCTAACATAATTTGAAGTCAAATAATTAAGGCTTCATATTCAGCCTCATTATTAGAGCATTCGCCCTTAATCTTATAACAAAATCTAGTTGGAACTCCATCTGGTGATAAGATAAAACTGCCTACCCCAATTCCTTATTTATGTTTAGAACCATCAAAATACCATTGCCAAGACTTAGTACCTACATAGGCTTCATTGATGTCGACCACTGGATCTTTAACTATAAAGTATGCAATAATTTGTCTTTTGACTGATTTTAAAGGGACATATGTTAAGGAGTATTTAGTTAATGTTAGTGCCCATTTACCAATTCGATTGTGCAAAATAGGTTTAGATAACATATGCTTAATAACGTCAAAATAAGAATAAACAAAAACTTCAACTGGTTTTATATAATGATTGAGTTTAGTACATGAAAAATATAAACATAAACATAATTTTTCAATTGAATTATATCTAGTCTCAGCGTCATTTAACACTCGATTGAGGTAATAAATGGCTCTTTCGACCCCATTCTCATCTTCCTGGGCTAGCATGCTTCCTTGTGTCGACTATGATGCTGCAATGTAAAGTTTCATGCCTTTGTTTCTGTTTGGGGGTGCTAACATTGGAGGCTTCACCAAGTAGTCTTTCAAATGATTGAATGCCTCTTGGTCGTCTTTTTCCCACTTGAACTCAGACTCTTTACCCAGTTTTAACAAAGGAGAAAACTTCAGAGTTTTTCCACTCATGTTTGATACGAATCATCTTAAGAAATTTATCTTTCCCAGCAAAGATTGGAGCTCTTTCTTCGTTTTTGGCGCTTTTTCACTCAAAATCGCCTTGGTTTTATTCTGGTTGATTTCTATACCCTTCTTGTGTACCACAAAACCTAGAAAATCTCCTGCACAAACACAAAAGGAACATTTTAATGGATTCATTTTTAATCCATATTCCCTCATTCTAACAAAAGAGTGTCGAAGGTGGTCTAAATGACCAACTCCTGAGGGTGATTTGACTACAATGTCATCAATGTACACCTCCAGGAAGGTGTCTATGAAATCATGAAACATTGAGTTCATTGCTCTTTGATAAGTAGTCGCAGCGTTCTTTAACCCAAAAGGCATAACTACCCACACATATGTGTGTAGCGCCCCAGGGCATCGAAACACAGTTTTATGGGTATCCCCTTCAATAATAAAAATTTGATTGTAGCCTGAATATTCATCCAAAAGACTTAAATATTCATACCCTGTAGCTGAATCGGCCAGCATTTCTGCCACATGCATTGGATATTCGTCATTTGGAGTGGATTTATTTAAATCCCTAAAATCTATGCAAATTCTTAAAGTTCCATTTTTCTTTACTACAAGCACTATATTAGCTAACCACTCAACATATCGGGTTGTCCTAATTAATTTACTCTTCAACAATCATTTGATCTCTGTTTTTATCTTGGACAACACGTCTGGCACGAACCTCCTTAGAATTTGCTTGACTGCTTGCTTGCCTAGATTTATGAGTAGTCTAATTTATACCATCTCCCTACTCAAACCAGACATCTCGTTGTAATCCCATGCAAAGCAATCTTTAAATTCTTTAAGTTGTTTGGTAACATGATTCTTCATCTTGCTGTCGATCTTGGTGTTGATGTATGTAATTCACATAATCGTGCTATCACCCAGGTCGACTTACTCCAATGGATCTTGTGCTTGCATCTTCAAAATATTATCTCTTGGGTCTTTCTCAAACCCCAAAGGCTCTTCTTCATATATGCAGTCAAGACTCTGGCTTTTGAAGCTGTTGTTTGGCATGGTTCTCCAAGATTTTCCACTATAATGGTTTTAGGCACCATGTTTGAAACATTTATAGCCTCTAAGGCCGAATTTATCCAATTTTCGGCCATATAAGCCAAAATCCTTGCCAGAGCATTCAACTCCAACATCATCATGAGTTTGTTCGTCCCACCCTGTGGGTTCAAACTCCCCTTTTGTAGTTGGATATGTATCCAACTTTTCTTGGTCCCAAATGAAACCATGAGTGGGGTGTATGGTTAAAAACATGATTGTATCAAGATGCGACTTGAATACTATATCTTTAGGATCGCACGACGGTATGGTAGCTAATGCTTTGTCAAAATTCTTCCTATTGACCACATTTACATCAACAGTAAAATAATTGTGGTCTGCCTCAATATTCTCCACAATCCCATCTTGACGCCATAGGGATAAGTGTTGATGCAGAGTTGATGGTACTGCCTCAATGCCTTGTATCCACTCACGCCCTAGCAACAAATTATAGTTTTCTTTAGATGCAATCAACATAAACAATGTTGGCCTTGAAGTCGAGCCAACTGATAAATTCACTTGAATCACACCCAGTATATGACTTATTTTTCCTTCATAGTTTGACAAGACCATATTATGTGGTTTGAGGTAAGTGTCGAACTTGCCAATCCTTTTTCAGCAATGATTGTGGCATCAAGTTCATAGTAGCGCCGCCATCAACGAACACTTTGTTCACATGGAAACCATCGACTTTAGCCCTTATAAACAAAGGCTTGAGATGGTACATCATATCAGATGTAGGATTCTCAAACATTGCTTGTTGTTCTTCCACCACCCTATTATTCATGACATAGTAGCATAAAGGTTTCTGGCCCGCAGGTTCTTCGCACATGGCTTCTTCTTTGTCCCTATATGCTTTTGACGCGAAACCATACTCATTAGGTAAGACCGACACAATATTACAGTGAATAATCAAGCCATCTTCTGAGCTATCTTCAAAGTCATCAGATAATTCATCGTCCATGTTGTCATCGAGATCTTCAGCTTTTGCTGGAGGCACACTCACAACCAGTATCGACAACCTCTCTTTTATTGGTCGACGGTGCATTTCCTTCTAGCCGCTCTCATATTCTGATGGAGAAACTTTTTATGTCGCTTCTCTTGCATCTTTTTTTCTTTGAAACCTTCTCCACTGAGTCTTCATCATAGGATTCTTCCCTTTTTATGTGGGAGGAACATGATACTTCTTTGAGGTGATCCCAACTTCAAAAAATTTGGAAGAACTTGATCCCTTCTCCATCATTTCCCAATTATGAATCGAACATGGATCTTTCTTCACTACCTTTGAATTTTGGTTTGCCTACTTTGGATCGAAAGGACGAACCAAGTTATTTTTAGGAGCATTAGTTGGTGGCACAAAGGTCCTTTGATACAGAAACTTAGGTTTTCCTTGAGGCACTTGGACTTTGTATGGCCCCTTCGCATGGCCGAACACCACCTTTGGATTTTTCTCTTGAAGAAATTTCTTCTTCAACGCCCTAATTTTCTTTGCAGCAATTTCATCATAGACAGTGTTACAATTTGGGCATAACATAGACCTAGAATTACTCAAATTACATATATTTAGAAAATCCACCAATTCCTCCTCAGGTTTAGGAAACATAACCTTCATTAATTCAGCAACTGTTTCTTCATACAATTCCTCATTCTTGGTTTCACAATCCATTTTTTCCTTGTCACCCTAATTACCCTCAGACTCTTCAGCAATATCAACTACCGTCACTTCATGTGGCTTATAAAAATCTCCATTGCCACTTTTGAGACCTTCAGTAGCCTCAACTATTGTAGCTACCATTGGATCAGTAATCACAACTTCTTCATTCTCAAAACCATCAGTAGTCTTGATAGTCAATGCTACCATTAGTTCGATAATGTTGTCATGTTTGCCTTCGAGACCACCAGTAGCCTCGATCATCAACACTTATAATGGTTTGACAAAGTGTGCATCAGAGAAGAAGCCTCTTTCAGAGCCTTCTGAATTAAATCCTTGAAAAGAAAACATTAAGAAGTATTATGACCCAGAAAATTATGATACTTGCATAAACCTCTTTTTTGTTTATGCTCTAATGGTGGATTTTTACTTCCTGGAGGCACTATAATCTAACCATCTGAAACTAAAATATCAAATATTTCATCACATTTTGACACATCAAAAGTATATGTTTTAGTATTAGATTTATCATTTCTTGGTTCTTCAACCATTTTTCCTTTTGATGATTTTATAGGTTTACATACATATGGAGGCCTGACTTTCAATTCATCCACGTTAACTTCTCCTTCTTCCATGCATTCATCTTAAGATTCTATAGAATAATCTTCCGTATCCACATAGATCACTTTTCCTTTTATATGATCCTTTGAAACTCTAGCTTTCTCTGTTTTCAAACATTCAACATATTGAACATTATCATCTAGTTGAGACATATCTGTAATAGATTGAGGATCAAACTTCTTCCTAATGGAAAAATCTAAGCCCCCAGCGACCATTTCGACCAGCTCATGTTCAGTAACTCTAGCAAAACATCTAGACTTTATGACCCTAAACCTATTCAAATAAGCCACCATTAACTCAGACGACCTCCTCCTGATTTAGGATAATTCTTTCAAACATATCTTAGGCTGACCAACATAAAATTTCTCATGAAATATGCCATCAAGTTGTTCCCAAGTGCGTATAAAATTTGGAGTCAATGTTGTAAACCAAGTAAAAGCATTTTTGGTTAATGAATTAGGTAAATATCTTAATTTTAAACCCTCATCATTGGCGATATCTCCAGCTTCTATTTTGTACCTAGCAATATGTTCAATGGTCGACTCATTAGCATCATAAGCAAACTTGGTAAAGTTAGGTACCTTACATTTCCTAGGTAATTCTTTTTGTCGAATATAATCAGGCAAGGGAGATGAATAATTAGGTCTCTGAAGGCCAACATGTACCCCAGATCGTGTTAACACGTCTTCTATTACATTCACTATGTTGTTACACCCAACAATGGCATTTCTTAACACTCGATCAACATCTTGGTTCCTCCTAACTACGATTAGCCTAGGTTCGTATTGTTAAACGAATTATTACTCTTCATAAGTGGGTACTTCCACCCTTCGAGGTCTAAAAGGACGCTAAGTGTTTCCTCCCTCCAGTTCTTCAAAAACTCTTAAAGGCCTTTGGCGCGTCTGAGTTGGTTGGACCCCTAATGACTCGATCAATATGCATATTTGGTCAACAACATGATTGAAGGCAACTCCCATTTGCTGAGTTAAAACATTCATTAACTCTAAATTACTCTCATCCATTTGTTGCCTCAAAGCCTTAACAGAAGTAGTATTCAAAGATGGTGTCGACTGAGGGATATAACCAACACCACCTAGTCGACCACTTGGGATATAACAACCTTGGTTTCCAATGGCCATTTCATTTTCTGTATATGTGAATGGGTTCGACTGTAACTCAACCATCATGGAATAAGGCATACCATATTGATAAGGGACAAACGATGACCTTGGACCCCCTAGAAAGAGTGATCAATTTGGGTCAAATGGTGATACCCCATGCCTAGGTTCTGTCATTGTGACTATTGTCACTGAACCTTGAACAGTGGTCGATCTCACAGGAGATAAAACCATTGCGCTTTGAGTTGTGACACTCATTGGTATGACATCCACATTTTGTGTAGAAATTTGTGTATGTGTAGTGTTTGTGCCAGAGCGTGGCATTTCAGACTTCAACAAGTGTTTACCACTTCTTAAATTCATATACGCATAAACTAAACTACAAGAAACTTTGTAAAACCAAACACAAATACGAAATTATTAGTACTGTCCCACCAAGTGTGCCAATTTGTTTACCTCTGGTTTCGGTAAACAACGCTGGTCTCTTAATAAATGTTTACTGGCAAGATCGACCAGGGAATCTTAGTACAGTACTTCAGTTTTCGAGTGTTTTCACAAAGTGTTTTCAAAAGGGATTCATTTGAATGGTGCCAAAAGAGTTGATAAGCAATAAAGCAAGACTTGTAAAATAAAAGAAAAAGTGTTTTAAATTGTAAACATAAATGATATAACATCAAAATAGTTGAAAATAAGTTGATTCAAACATACACTGCCTTAGCTTGACTCACTTCACCCGTTCATTTGGGTACTCTGAGTGACTAGCGTATAAGAATGTGAAAGTTTGAACCTTTAACACTATGCACTAAGTGCTTTATTTAGAATACACAAAAGATAACTACTTTCTAGCAAACTTAGCTTCTTTGTACGCCACACGTATCTTGTAACTCCTCTCCATGATCCCACGTTCTCCATTCGTACTATCGAACCCACGTTCTCCAAGTTTCCCTCCAAAACGCTTCGCTCGCTTGATGGATCTTTTGGGCCTTTTGACGTTTCTAGGCCTAATGACTCATGAGATCTTCCCTGGTCGACTGCTTCTATTTTCAAGCCCAATCACTGACTTTGTAGAATCTCTCTAGGTCAGGTGCATCAGTAGTCGAATACTTGTAGAATCTCTCTAGGTCCTAGGTCGACTGCATCAGTAGTCGAATAACATAAATCACCTTTTCTAAAGAACCTTTTTGATCCTTTTCTTTTGGTTGGATTTTGGTCCTTTGTAAAAATCCCAACCAACACTCATATATGCGAAGAATACAATATAGTGAAACTATAATATAGACAAGTTAGGATGGCTCATTGAAGAATAACCCAAGTATTTATATTTCGAGCCAATTAATTTCCTTCTAGCATTAGGATTTTTCTATTTCGCCACACTTGGTAGAAAAACATTCAACAACCATTAAAATTTAAACTGATATGCTATGTGAACCTCAAGGTAACTATATATAATTTCAAGTTGCAAACTTTTTATATAATTGTAACCATGGTATTTAATAAACTGAAACACGTTTTATAATGTATACGATGCAACCTGACATAGAAGCTCCTCGAATTAACATGTTAGCATGAGATGTCTCACTTGGCTTAATCCATGACATGGATGACTTTGGTTATATCCAATTTCTATGCCATGAAGGTTACAAACATTCAAGTTTATCAGTAAAGGCAAGTTGCAAGCTGTTCCTTGATAATTTGAGAAGTATTATCAGGCTGCAAAAGAATAAAAGATATGCATTGTAAATCTTCATGTATTAACGGGCTTTGGATCTTCATATGGTAAAGGGTAAGGAATGCAAGGAATACATCAGTATTACTTATAGCATTGAACTCTACAAAGAGGTGAGTTTCGACGCTCAACTTTGAAAAGTGAAAAAATTATCCCCTAAAGTTGAATTATTTAATCAAAAAAATTTCTAATAATATTAAGAAAATCTTGACCCAAGTGTATATCTCGATTTTCTATATCACTTCTTTACCAGATACTTTTACCATGCTATGATAACAAATGAAAGTATTGATAAACCAAAAATAACTACAAAAACAAAAGCATGTAAAATTCACCAGGTTCTTAAACTCTCAACGATATAACTGATAAAAAATTCATTACTTACTTTTTCTGAAGTTTATCATCCTTTCTAAATGAAGAAATTAGGTATTCACTACCATATGATTTCTCCTCTATATCCCAGTGTGATACAGTGGGAGAACTGACTTGGGTGTTTTGTGTTTGATTGCAAATGTTGCGGTTATCAAGAGTCGCCACCGACTTTTCTTTTATCCAAAAGGAAAGGTGAAAAAGCACAGGAAAGACATTTGAGATTATTTCTTGAGTTCGGGGGGTAGATTATGAAAAGGGAAGGTACTAGCACCCTTTTCATCCATGGTTTTCCATGAGCTCTTAGTTACTTGCTAGATCACTTGCTTTTGTTTGAAATTGTGCTTTGTGTGGTTTTGAAAGTATTTTTGAAAAGAGGCCATTGTTTAGGAAAACTTTGTAATGATTCTCGTTCGTAAGAATGTATACAAAGATGTTGATCTTTTGGAAATGTTTTTCAAGTTTTGAAAGAGATTTTGAAAGTGTTGGTGTTTGTTTTGAAAATAGCAAGGATGTTTTTGTTTTGAAATGGAGCAAGTAACTAGGAACATTCTACCTACTCAAAAGTCTTTCATGTTCATTTCCTTTCTCCTTTGAAATTGTTATCTTACCATTGATTTGATAAGTAACCCTATCTTTGGATGTAAACGAGACGGGCGTGGGTCATTGTATAACCATGATTAGCAATGTTGCAAGGTATCTTAGCATTTTTCTTTAGGGACTAAGATCATTTTGAAAAGGCAACATAGATAGCGTCATCGAGGGACTATGATCTTGTATTTTTGCTTGTTTTTGCTAAGATACCTCACATGCATAATATGGCCATTTTTATAAGGCAACAAAGTGGATTTTACCCTAGGGGTGCTTGTGTGCAAGTGTATTGATTTTCATACTTTGTTTAGTCTTTGATTAGGGTTTGCTACTTGTTGATTTTATCTTCTCATACAAACCCTAATTACTAGCATTTATATAAAGCGATAAATTACGAAAAGTAAAATTACTACGCTATTACATCATTAGGGGAAGGGGTGTACAAATTTATAAATGGGGATTGCAAGAAAATTAAACCTAATTATCTATTACAACCATATTGAATATTGTACAAAATTGAAAATAAAATGCAAGAATATAAATGAAAAAAGAAATGATTTTTGTTGTTTTTATGAAAGGGGTTTTTTCTTGAGCTAATTAAAGAAAATGATTAATTAAAATTAAATAAAATTATCTTAAACTAATTAAGAAAAGAAATTAACTTGAACAGGATTTTTTATGAAAAGGTTTTAAATTAATGAAAATAAAATGAAGATTAATTAATTAAAATAAACCTAAGTTCTAAATTAATTTTAACTAAGAAAATAAAATAATATACTAATTTATCCTAAGTCTAAAAATTAATTATTTAAAAAAAAGAAATTAATTTGTTTAAAAAAAGTTTTTTTAATCTTTTTGTTTTATAGAGAAAATAAAATATATAAGTATGAATAATAAATAAAAATATTTTTTATTTGGATTTTTATTAATAAAAAAATATTAATAATAATAAATAATTAAAATATTAAATAAAATAAAATATAATAAAATAAAAAAACAGAAAAATGAAATAATAAAAAAAAATAGGCCAGTGGGTGCTGAAGTAAATCAAGGTTAGGAGTCAGCAAAAATGGGAGGCCTAACACAAAGGCTCAGGCGCTCAAAACTGGAAATCGTGAAATGGATTTGAGCTTGTTTCAGACAGTGCTGATGATCAGGTTAGCTTCCTTGGACCTCTAGGGAGCTAATGCAATGGCTGACTTGAGCTGAGGCTGACTGAAATGGTCTGGAGAAGTCCAACTGTGATGCTCTATTTTTGAACTTGGAAATGGATGGAGATGGTGTTACAGACGCGTAACAGGGATAGGGATGGCTTATGTATGATGTTTGGAAGCTTTTGGAAGCAAAAGGCCAGAAAACGCACAAGTGAAATGAAAGTTTGAAGTTCTTGGTCAGAATATGCAACAATGGTGGTTTATGATGCAGTTCTGGGTTTTTGAAGTTTTCAGGGCTTGTGTATGCGTGGCTTATCTTGCAAATAGTATATGTATTTATAGGCAAGAGGTTTTATGTCTTATAACAAGTCAGAATTTGAAAATTAAATGTTGTAGCATCTTTCTTGTTTTTGAAGCAAAGTTGAAACATCTTGTTCCAAGGCAAAGTACAGGGCTGCATAGAGTGGTTAGTACTTTGGACATGCTTGCTTTTGGTTTATAGGGTTTGTGTGTGCAGAAAGAACAAGTTCAATGCTCAAGGAGAGTGGACTTTGTGATTAAAGCCACTTTTCAAGAATAGCAATGGTGCCTTTCTTCCAAAAATGGAAATGCAACTTGGATAATGGTTCAAGTGCTTGGACAATGACTCCATATGTTGTGTAAACATTTAATTAAGGAGTGAATTTCAAGTTAGAAGCCTGCAAAGTGAGATTATGCAGCATGGCTATGTGATTTGGTCCATTGTGCATCACAAATTCTGCCTTGTAAAACAACTTGAAACCCTAACTTCTGAGCTTCGATTCTCCTTGCTCACAAATGATCTCAAGGAGTTCTTAGACATTTTGGAAAGCTTGTAATGTGCTATACAACCCCTCTTTGAATAAATTTTGAAAATTCCCCTTGGAACTATATGAAAAAGTGCCATGAAGTTAGGTCAAAATCCTGCCTAAACTAGGACAAAAATTTCACTAAGTGTTCAATTTCATGACCATGACTTTATGGATTAATAACTTGAGATCCAAGAATTTTTAGAGGAAGTTGTGTAAAGCAACGTTGTAGATATCATGGAGATCTATATGTTGAAAGTTTCTTTTGAATCATCTTGCATCATGGTGAAAAATTGGCTCAAAGTTATGAAAAAACATGAAGTTTTAAATACTTCGAAAAATTTCTAAGTTAGAAAACTTTGACTTTTCAAAATGAAATCTTGACTTTTTGATTTCTTGATGAATAAGTCTCATATTTTGACATGTTTTGATGAATGGTGATCTTTGACATTGGAGTTTGACCAAAAAGTCAAAGTTTGACTTTTCAATGTACAATTGACTTTTGATCAGTTGACTGAAAATTCACTATCAATCCAATTGATCTTGAGCAATGTTTTTAGGTCATACCATTAGGTCAAAATGATTCAATTGAACTCTTGAGATCATGCTTCAAACCAATTGATCATTTGCTAGGTCAAAAAATCAGAAATTGCCCATTCTCAGTCAAAACCCTAATTTTGACCATTTTGCCCTTTTGATGATTTGATCCAATTTCTTGAGGAATTGTGGTCCAAACATGATCAAATGATACATATGAGTTTATAATGTGATGTGGATAAAAAATTATGAAGTTTGACTGTAAATTGGCCATAGTTGACTTTTTCCCCAATACAGTTGATTTTTAGGTCAACTGCTCAATTGACTGAGCAAAAGTGTGATCCAAGGCTTGAAACTTGACATGAGTAATCTTGGGGGTCCATAATGATCCATGAAAGTCATATGAGGCATTGAAAGTTCAGTTATTCTTGTGCAATCTCAAACCCTAATTTTGGTCATCAATACTTAAGGAGGTGTCTTGAGTTGATCAATCCTAGTGCAGTCTTGAACCAAGAGAGATCTTTGTGAGAAAATAATTGATAAGTGATAGGGAAAATTTTGGGGTACAACACCCAGGAACACGACTCAGATGTCAGTGTGACATTTCCATCATGATCATAAACTATAGATTCATTCACATTTGAGGGTATTCCTTTCAGCACATGCTTTGGCCTGCATAATCCAAATAACGTATGACATTAATGACTCCCACTAAAATTCAAATTATAAATTTCCATACCATAATTCAAGTTCAATAACCAACTTTAAGTAAGGTTGTGCATTGCAATAACATAAGTTCTTATACACCAGCAATAACTACAAGACTTCACTTTTAAAATTGAGACACAATTTAATATCAACCAAAAGAAAATAAATACACAGGCTTAAACAAATATAGAGGTTTCTATCAGTAGAAATATATGAATACATTTTACTCATTATCTACTTATGAAGACAATTGTTAAGCAGAAAACATAATGGATAAGTCCCATCTGATCAGGATACATCAGAGAAAAGATTTTTAGGATTTCACCGTCTTAAATTTCAAGTAATATGACATGCCAAAATATCCACAAAACCAGACAAAGATTTCTAGGATTTCACCGTCCCATATTTCACTGTCTTATACCTCAACTTCTTATTTATATTTTTCACTTACTGTTGTTGAAACATAGGCAAAAAACCAGACAAAGATAAAGGTAAACACTTATATATCATACTTAAACCCAAATTTGTTATTAAATTGTTCAGATATGTCAACCCAAGCTAATATGGTAAAGACTTTTCCCGTTTTAGTGCCTCTCTGAACATGGTAAACACTATACCTGTTTAGAACAAGACCGTTCAAAATATCAACACCATTGCAGCCACTCAGTTCAAGCAAAAGATGTACCTGCATAAAATCCAACCATTCAACATACATGCTCAGATCAATGCATCATCTTTGACAGTACAACATACCAATCGATTCATTTCACCATAAAATGTAAGACTTGTCAGCAATTCAATGTTCAACA